>JADWPU010000010.1:268861-660279 GCA_016109575.1 Phialophora chinensis | reverse complement strand
CTCACTGGAAGACATGGAAGGAACTGTGTATTCTACTCATGACCGCATGGCATGCCGCAGTTGCTACAGATGTGTTGGGGACTTGAGACCTTCTCAAGGACGGCCTTTCTGTATCGTTCACCATCATTCTTCAGGATATCGAGTTTTGGCCCTTTGCTGATGACCCCAAGGAAGTTCCTAAGCCAAAGTCAGATAGCTGCACTTCAACCATAGTCAGCAGCATTACCATGTGTCGCCAGAGGATTGAAGCAGTGATTGAACCCTGGTGACCTCAACGACTACACCAATTCTGCATATTGAAGGCTTCACAAAGGTGTATTGGTTGACGTCTTCACGCCAACTCAGTCCCTCGGAATTGATGATGCGCCACATCTGTTCATTGCTGCCTCTCTGGTAGTAGGATTCGAGAATAAAGAGTTTCCTTTCAACCATTGTGGTCTGTGATCAATGATGCTGTTGAAACAATGACAAACCTAGAACAACTGTGATCTTGATGATCAGAGTAACTAAATGGCATCTTGATATTCACGTTGCGCGTTGAGCACCACAGCCGTTGCCCGGCAGGAACGACTCACAGGCAGTGACATTATGGAAGGCGCGTGCAATATCCACCATCTGTGGCGTCGATAGGGCAACACAGAGAGGAAGGCAAGAGGGACTGGGAAGACTGAGAATATGCCGAACTGTAACGATCGTGCGGGACAATTGAGAATCAGGCACAAGGGCCTGTCGATCGGCAGCTGGATCTTGTTTTGTCTTTCATGGTTTTCCCGATCCGAGAGAGAAAAAGAGGACGAGGGCAAACTGAGGAGCCAAGTCCTCCCCGCTCCTTTCGATTCTCACTTTGTTCTGATTCTTGCACTCTCACAGTTTCACACTGTCCGTCTCAAGTTGCGATTTACGCGAGAACTCCTCTTCCTTGTTTCTGTGCCTTGCTATGCAACGATGTCATGGCCCCATCGACCACGGCCTTGCAGCTCATTGCTGACCGCTTCTCCCCCTCCTATGTCACTTTCTCACCAGCCGTTGTTGGCCGCCTCCCACGTTCTGTCTGTTCAGCCAATCCCACGCTACCAGAGCGTCATCGTGCATACCGAGATTATGGAAATGCCATGGTCAAAAGAGCCCCAGAGCTAAGCATGTGCATTTTCTGCAGCCTCCCGCACCGCTATCGGTCTCGCACACATGTACCATGATACCATTCAGCAGCTTCGCCACTCATAGTGATCTATTGTCGAAATCTGCGCGGTATCCACAGCCATCAATCTGACCACTACCATTGTCTCTTGTGTCTGATGATGGCGTCGACTTGCATCTGTCGCGTATCTGGGCGAACTATGGCCAATCATTTGACAATCCCCCAACCTTTAGAAGGGTACCAAGGTTCTGATGGTACACAGGAAGTACACAGAGAGTACTATCCAGATATCGTGCACATCCACTCGGGCCCACGAAGTAACCGCTACAGTGCTGTTGCCATCGCATGTGACCCTCTGCAGGCTACGCCGCCCCTTACGTATCTCGCGTTCGTACGTTCTGGTGTTACTCCAGCGCTGCCTCGTTGGTAAGTATAAGAAAGACCTTGAGCCGCTGAACTCTCACAGTTCTAGTCACCAAGCCAAATATCCAAAAACTTACCGACACGTCCACCCAGTTGCAAACCCACACCAACACCATGGCTCCAATTGCTCTCACTCCACCACCGGTCGAGCCTAAGGGGGTTCGACCCAGGATGCAGCGCGCCAACACTGCCAACATGGGCACAAACCGCAAGATCATCTGCTTCTCAGGTACACTTAGCCATTTCGGCATGCTGGAGATTGTCTAACGGCTAAACCTAGATTTCGATGGCACGATCTTCATGCAAGATACTGGTCACGCACTTTTCGACAACTTCGGCTGCGGTCCGGAGAGGAGGAAAGTCCTCGCACACCAGTTAGAGTCGGGAGAACGATCATTTCGAGAAGTCTCAGACGAGCTTTATGCCTCATTAGACGTGCCCTTCGAGGACTGCTTCGAAGTCATGAAGACAGCCTTGGATATTGATCCTGACTTCCAGACCTTTCACGAGTTCTGTGTCAACAACAGCATCCCCTTCAACGTCATCTCCGCCGGTCTCAAACCCGTATTACGGAGAGTTCTTGATCATTTCATCGGAGAAGATATGAGCAAACATATCGAAATTGTTGCCAACGACGCCCAAGTCACCGAGACCAATGAGGGGAACAAGTGGCAAGCAATCTGGAGACACGAATGCGAACTCGGCCATGACAAGGCTCGGTCAATCCACGAATACAAGGCCGCTGCCCGGATGGAAAGCGACAACGGCACGATACCGATGATAGTGTTCATCGGCGATGGCGTCTCAGATCTCCCTGCGGCACGTGAGGCCGATGTGCTTTTCGCTCGCCGAGGCCTGAAGCTCGAAGAGTACTGCGTCGAGCACAACATTAACTACATTCCCTTTGACACATTCGCCGACATCCAGAGAGAAGTTATCGAGATCGCCAAGGTCGACGAACAAAAGACTCACGGCAAAGGGCTTCCTTCCAACTTCAACCCTCGTGCCAACATGTGGAGAAGAGTCAGCAGCAGAGCTGCCGTGCCAATCTTTGCCGCGCTTTCTCCGGCAAAGGAGGAAAAGGCGTTCTTGTGGCCGGACACGTTCACCACGCCAGCGATTCTGCCGCACAATGGGGAGGCGAAGTTGGCTGTTGCTGCTCCAGTGGCGTAGGACCGCCCCGGCGGTGGGATGCATGGCCGCGCCAGATACCTGACACATTTTTCACTTCTTCAATGTGTGACTAGCGATTGGCGTTGGATGGGACTGGTATTCCAATTCGCGAATTTTGAGTTGGGGTACAATAGAAATAGATCTGTCTAGACGGATACACATATAATTACCTTTCTAGAGCATTGGATAGATGTTTCTCTCTGCAGAGGCCAATCCAAACCCTTTAGCGAATATCAAACCTGCAACAAATGCCTCTGTAGAACCGTTCATCGTTTTGTCTGACATAGTCCAGGCTCCTGTCCTGAACGTATTGTGCAGTTTTGGCACGATTCGTAATAACCCTTCTGGGTAACTTTCCAGCCCTGTGAAGCGCCAAAAAAAAAATCACACCGATGCTAAACGCGACAACATATTGGTGACATCGGGAATTCGCACAGTACAGTACAACACACTACACTCAGCACCACCGAGTGTAACTACAGCGCACGTTCGCGTCGGGAATTGTTGCGTCGCATCCCTGGCCTGATCTCCGTCCGTCTTCGATCTCTCAATCAATCGCTCACTCACATACACACACTCTCTCTTCCCCCTCCCTCTCCCCTCCCAACGTCTCCCTGTCAGGATTGGAGGGTTCTTACCTACTTTCTATCTCATTATTTACTATTTTTTACCCCTTCCCCTCCCCATGCCTCGACCGCCCACCGCACGAACCCCAATCCCACCCTCATTCCACGCCAAGAAATCGCAAATCCTCCGTTCGCTGAACCAGCCGACCGAGTCATACACGGACAAGTCCCCCAAGGGCACCGTGGACGCGCAGATCCGCGACCTCATCGCCGAGATCAATGCCTACGAGGGCTTCGTGACGACGAGTTCGTGCGCCGGCCGGGTTGCTGTGTTCGTGGAGGGGCCGAGATCGAAAGGTAAAGTTGATGCAAAGGTCTCGAGCACGGGCGCGAGCACGCACTTAGTGACTGGAGGCGTCGAGGGTCGGGATTCCGAGGGCCTGGGCGATGGAGAGGGGGGCGATGAGATCAATTATCTCGACGGAAGGCCTGTTCTCGTCGGTGGCGGATCGGGGTCTTCTAGGTCTGGGGCGACGAGCGCGGCTCCAACGACATCACCTGGCGGCAAGGGGGGTGGACGATGGCTCTTCGTGTCGCATGATCGCATTGCGTTGCCGGATGGGCGTTCTCACACTACGACGACGACAAATCCGGATACTGACACGGTGCCTGGAGAGTCTTACTTCTCCAGACTGTTCAATCTGGACAGCGCGGGAAGTGGCACCGACACTGACGCTGACGCCGTTCCCGCGGCGTCCTCTGCGCCACCTCGACGCACGAACCATCATAAACAGCCACCCCGCCTGATCCATCTGACCTTCTCGCCACTGATACTGCACATCCACTGCGCGTCGCTGCTGCACGCGCGGCCTCTCCTCGCGGCGGCCATCAACGCCGGATTCCGTGAGTCGGGCGTACAATCCTTGCGCGTGCTCGATCCCGCCGAGGCGGACAAGGGCGTGATGGTCGCGGTCCGGACTGCGGGACTGGGCTTCGACACTGTCGTCGGGTGTGTGAGGGAGAGTGAAGGCGAAGACGAGGATGTTCGGGATGATGGCACGCTCCATCGCGTTGTAGGGGAGGAGTACTTGCGCATGTGCGTCGAGGTGGTTAACGAGCGGTTTGGGTGGAATGAGGAGAGGAGGGAGCGGTTTCGGGCCGAACTGAAGAGCGCGATGGAGCGGGAGGGCCTAGGCCTGGCTTCCACAGTGGACATTGGATGGGCTAATGGACGGGGGCGCCGAGGGGGGTCGAGGTTGGGGTGGGAAGACAAGGAAGCACGGAGGAGGCGGAAGAGGGAGGAGGGATTGGCGAGGCAGACGAGGAAGAGCGGAGAAGAGAAGGACGAGGGAGAAAACACCAAGGAGGATGACGCAGCCACGTCGAGACAGGAAGTGGGCATGGCCGACGTTGGCTTGCATATGCTTGAAATCGGTTGAACGACGCTTCAGGCCGCCATGGTCCCGAGTCGCTGCTCCTTGCATCATTTGCTGCGATTTAGAGATCGTTGCTAACATGAGAACACTCCACGACGCGCACTCTACATCTTCGCCTTCCTGCCCCTCGCCAGGAACGGCCGCCTCCTCGACTCCCCTCTAAGCAGAACCTCGTCGTCCATCCTCACGATCTGGAAATCTGTCAGTCCGGCCCCTTCGAAGTAATTCTTCAGCTCCTCCTCGCTGAACCCCATATGGGCCACAGTGTGCCTGGCGGGTTGCTGGCCGGAAGATGGCTGCTCGTCCATCGCATGCGTCACAAAGTCCAAGATGAGGAACACGCCCCCTACTTTCAGGCGTTCCACAAGCCGGGATGTCGCGAGAGCAATATCTGGAAAGTGGTGGAAGCCCAGGCCTACAACGACGAGGTCGAAGTTGAAGAACTCCGGCGACGCGAGACCGTCCGGGGAGGCTACTTTTGCGTCGAGGAGATTGCCGACCACAGCATGGGCGTTCAGCGTCTCATCATGGTTGTTGGACGTTTCATCCGTGGATGGTGACGGTGCGCTGGGATCGGCGCCAAAGCGCAGATTATAAGCTTTCACCATATTCTCGCTGAGGTCGATGCCAACGTACTCTGTCGCGCGGGCGCCGAGCGCATGTGTGACTGTACCTGGGCCGCAGGCGTAATCGAGCACACGGACGTTTCGTGCCGCTTCCGTGGGCGAGGTCTTTTCAAAAGCTGCGGAAGGGTCGATGAAGTCGACGCCGATCCAGTTTACGTGCTGGTGAATGAAGGCCGTGATTTTGTTGAGCATGTCGCGTTGCCATTGTTCTGACGTGTATCTGGACGCGAAGTCACTGGTGGTTGAAATGTCAGCCGTGTCTCCGCGGATTGAGTCATGGAATGTGGCTGCCGTGATCAGGAAAGGCAGACAAACGCAGGGAGGGAAACGCCGCTTGTAGCATACTTCCAATGTGTACGGTTGGCCTCAGTAAATGCTTCGTGGTCTTGATGTCCGTGATGGTGATGCTCGCGGTCATGATGATGATGGTGGTGGTCCTCTGCCATGGTAACAAATACTGCTGCTGAACGCAGAAGATTGTTCAAGAATTCAAACCCCGCGGGGACAACAAAGCAGAGTCTCTGTAGGCAGCTCAAGCCTGTTCACCGTCAATATATATTCGCGGCGCCCGCTATTGAAAAGTCGCCAAATGTATCCGGAGTTGCACCAGCAAATGTGACTTCAAGTTTGCTCGGAGAGTTTTGGGCGTTTGCGGAGAGATCTTTAGTGGTAGATGGGTGACACGTTGTGGAATGGTCGGAGGATGTTTGCTGTGGGAGCGCAGTACGGACGAACTTGAATGCTGGCTAGGCACCGAGATGTCTTGATTGAGGAGCTCGCGGACTTGGATGAAAGGTATCGATTGTAAATACTTCGTACATAGCCTGAGGGAAAGTGTACTAGAGTGATGGTCCTGCGGAATGTAAAAGTCGCCGAGGCCCACGGCGACTTGCGTCCACTTAATATGACTTCTCTCTGTATTGCCATTAACCTCCGGTTATGGTCTGGAAGATGAGCGGGCTCTCTCAGCCATTGCGCTCAGGAGATTTGCGAGCACTGTATCCCGCATGCAGCCGTCAGTCGCATGACAGAGGATGAAGGCTGATTGAATTTGATTTGCCCTGGATTGCAAGCTTCACACAATCGCGCAGACCACAGTTCTGCTACAGTCGTCCAACTGATTCTTCCTCCAAGGTCCCAACCGTCGCCACAGATCCGCTATCAAACGCTTCAAACAACGAAATCTAACATCATGGTGTTCTGAGAGTGCAATGATCTTAGGCGCTGTAGGCTGGGGTTGAGCTATCTGAGCTAGATAAGATCCAGTTTCCGCGCTCAATGTCCCACAGTGAAGAGATTGTCATGCGCAATACCATAGGGTCTATGACAACTTCGTGACAGAGTATATAGAATAGATAGAAATCGACTCTCAGAGCATCCGTCCAACCTTGAAACTCTCAAAGTTGAAGGCAGTGCCACCAGGTTGCAAAATAGCAATGACGTCAGCAGACACGGCTCGACGCGTCCAGCCGCGTCCACGACTCCTCAATCCCCTTGGAGCGGCGAGTTGAGCTTACACAGTGCGAGGCACAACTTCAAGCATCAACAACGAGGAGAGCTGCATTGCCGCTATTTGTCTGTAAACATTGCCCATCTCTCGGTAGTCCACTTACGTCGTTGTTGGGCCTCCGTTGGTTACCCAGTCGACAGCAACTATGCCACGACGGAAATCAGGGGCATCGAAAAAGGGAACCCCTGTCGCCACGAAGTCTCACAAACGCCAATTATCGGAGACTGCTCCAGCAGCAACAACGCCTGGGAGCAGGGCATCGAAGAGGATCAAAGAGTCTGTTGACAAGGAGCGACGTGCCGGCAAGGCTACTCCAACGAAAAGCAAGTACTTCCAGGAGCTAGATAGTGAGGAGGATGATGTCGACGACCTTGTGGACGATGAATCCGGCTACGAAGATGAAGATGTAGCAGTATCAGAGGAGCCATCCAGCGATGATTCGGTAGATGGGGACGATGACGATGACGATGACTCCGAGCGGGAGGTTAAGAAGCGCAAGACGAAGGGGAAGAAGGCAATTAAGGGCGCTGGCGGTCTTGGAGCCGTTGTCAACGCCGTCATGGAGAAGGGCAAAGAGCTGTGGAGACCGGGCGTCAAGACAGGCTTAGGTCCTGGCAAGCAGGTGTTCATTGAGAAGCCGAAGCCCAGAGGGGACGGAGGCATTAAGTATCTGCCTGGGACTATCCATCCCAATTCAATGGCATTCCTGAAAGACTTGAAGGCGAATAATGACCGGGAATGGCTGAAAAGTAAGCGTCTAGCGAAGTTTTTGACCTCCGATTGTCACAATGGGCAACGTGCTATGGAGTGTTTTATGGACGCGGCAGAAGACACTTTAGTGCTAACAACTGGCTGCACAGTGCATGACCCTGACTATCGACAATCTTGGAAAGACTGGGAAAGTTTTGTGGAAGCTTTGACGGAAAAGATAACAGAAATCGATGAAACGATCCCGGAACTGCCGCCCAAAGACCTGGTGTGTTCAAGATACTTATCCTCGTGGCTGCGCTCGTACTAACCGCCTTGACCCTAGGTCTTCAGGATCTACCGCGATATCAGGTTCTCTTCTGACCCTACACCATACAAGGTCTGTGGCATTTCATGACTCTTTTCAGGCTGTGCGTAGATTGCTGACTCCGCCGCAAGCCACATTTTTCGGCAGCATGGTGAATCTACCCGCTCGTTTGGCACAGACGGCGTTCTGACGTTCGATAGGTCTCGGACAGGTCGTAAGGGGCCCTATGCTTGTTACTATGTCCAAATCCAGCCGGGGGGGAACAGTTTTGTTGGTACGCAAAAGCTCTCTGTCTTCATGATCATTGCTCAGCTTCCTGACTCGACAGGCTCCGGCTTGTGGATGCCTGATGCGCGCCCCTTGGCTCTTCTCAGACAGAATATCGACCGCAAACCGAAGAAATTGAGGCAGGTTCTGAGTGAACCACAGATGCGGAAAAGGATTCTGGGAGTCGACTCGAGCGACGAGAAGAAGGCAATCAAAGCGTTTGCCGATCAGAACAAAGAAAATGCCCTGAAGACGAAGCCAAAGGTACGTGTGTGTTTTTACAAGTGTTTTCCTCCGATAAGGGCTCGTTTTTGGTTTGAGCTGGGCTCGTGAAATCCCGCGCAGTCTGCCGTCGTTGTCTCGAAGTCACTACGCATCGCCATCCAAAGACTGCTCTGCTCCCTCGAGAATCCTTGGCGTACGGAAGTGACCCAGGCAGGAGCTACTGCCCTTTCAGGAGCCCGGTGTATGGTGGGAAAGCAGTCATCAGCTCGGTGTGCAGAGTTCGGCCTTAGACTCGTGGATGTTTCTTCCGCAGCAGTCCGGAGGACTAAATCGGTGAGCATGCAGGCCACTAATGTGAAAAGCGGGAGAAGGACAACCTGTTGAGTGAGCACCTATCGATGCCACACTTCATGTTGAGACTTATTGCACATGCATTGCAAATGCGACTGCAAACGCGACTGCAAGTGCGAGTGCGAGTGCGACCGAGACTGCTTCAGCACATGCGCTACAGAGTGACCGAGTCAGGGCCACCATCAGCGAGTTGCGGTTGCCCCTCTTGGTGCCACTGTCTCGGGTGTTCCCTGTCGACCTCGGTGGCTAGCAGCCCGCGCAACTCTGAGGACGGGATAATTCTCTTCGAAAACGATCGAGCACACTCCCAGTTCGAAGTCCCCTCAATTCGACTACTTCATCTCGCTATCGCATCGTATAGATTCGACTGACGATTTCCTCTGTGACAGGGTTATGAGGCTGATAATCCAAACATTGAGCTTCTTCGTTTGCGCAATTTCACTCTGGGCAAGAGGGTTCCGGACGAAAAGGTCGTTGGCGAGCAGGGGCTGCACACCATCCTGGACTTGATTGGCGTAATGGTTCCATTTGTAAGTCCACCTCTTCGCTTCCAGTTTGTGGCCATCTACGACTCGGAATGCCCACAAAAAGCTATCACAAAATCTCGGGCCATGACTCGCTGCTTGAGTGAGAACACTTCGCACAAGCCTGAGTGCCCAATCATGCCTCCACCAGGCCCAGCTCAAGTGGCCCGAAAGGGGCATGTGCAAAGGCGAGGAAGGCGGGCCGACCTTAGCCCAAAGCCAGTTCTGAAAAGAACACTCCAGCGTGATCAGTCGTGCCCAAATTCTGAAATCCTTTGACCCGATCCATGAATAGACATGCGCTGACCAAAGCTCGACGAGCAGGTCACCTACCTCAACAGTGTGGTGATGCCAGATGAAGATGAGTCCAGCAGTGACGACTCTGATGGGGGCAATTGAATGAGGTGACGACCCGGGTAATTGTGGTAGTGCGAACCTCGCCACCGCCGTCTCCGACCAGAAGCACGGGCCTGAAGCTGGCTTCAAGTCGCGGCCGTCGCTGCGTGTGTACCTACTGTAGTACTCGGACCTTCACGGACCTTCAACCCTCACGTACCTTGTGGAGGAATGGCATCTTAACCATTTCATGTGCCCTCACTTACACTTGCAACCAATTTTCCTTCGGGCTGGCACCTGTTGGCCTTTAGAATCCTTAGTTGATATGCTGGCCGACGAGGTGATATCCTGGCTGCTATGAGCGGACCGAATGTTGCGTTACATCTGGTCTCGCTGTCAGTTCGAACAGTGGGCCCGTAAGTGACAACTCAATGAAGGCCAGCTGACCACGTACCATGGAGCGTGTCTGGTAGGGGTGTAAGTTTGGCAACTGGCAAGGTTTCCCCTGCCGGTCACGGGGGGCTCTGATGGCGCCTTTTCGCTTTGGGACGTGGAGCATGCTGTCTCAGGTTCAGCTGAGAAATCCACATTTTGCCCTTGGCGTGGGGAGCATCGGTAGAATGGCGGCATCCGTGGCGAGACCAAGTCGCAAGGGCGAGCCAGCTCAAAGAAAGGCACGAAAGGGCGCTGTCTCCGCACCTGCACCCTTCGAGGGAGGCACATTTACCCCTCCTGATGTCCCCCATGAAGAGGGAAATGGCGGTGGGCGATTTCAACTGTGGGCCTCGTTAGAGGCAGGGTGACAGGGAGTGCCTAACCCATCGGCAACAAGCCCGTCTCGTTTCCTCCCGTGGCACATCAACCAGGAATCATGTGATGTCGGGCAGGCAGTTCAAATGACCGTCTGACCGAGACCGTGAGCGTAACATACGCGGTCTTCGTACCACGATACCAAACTGGTCTCAACTGCGCCGTCTCAAACCACCACCACCTCTCTTGTCGACCGGCCTGCACGGCTTCTTTCTGAGCTGGTGACCTTTGCGCTGCACACTCACCAGTACTGGCGGCAAGAACGGCTATGTGCCCGTCACAATAGTCATCTGATTGACTACTTCCGGGGAAGCAAATTGTACTAAGGACGTCGTCCCACACAAAGTCGAAGAGATGCGATGAAAGAGGATAACCACTCCCTAGGCCTGGGGTAGTCAATTCCTAATGTTGGACGATCACGGCTCCAAAATCCGAAGCTCATCAGTCGGTGATCAGCCACCGCGTCAACTCGGGTCAGGTGGGCACATGCAGGAGTCCTGAGGGCTCAAATCGAGTTAACAGCGAGCCAGGGAGAGACAGGAAAGGCTCGACTGACGGCCCGTCTGCAAATGCAACCCGATTGCCTGGTTACACTACTTCCACATCATCCTGCATATGAACCTATCTCACATGCGGGCTCCATTCGCTTCCAGCATGTCGGTTGCACCGCCGAGGGAGTGCCCGAAGCCATGCCCAGCTCGTTTGGGCAACTTGAGGATCACACTGTCAGGATGCGCCTTCGGAACCACCCCCTATTGATCGACCATGGCAAGGCAAGATAGCTTCACTCTCACACTTTCAGGATCCATCACCTCCCAACTTGTACCCAGTATCCTCCTTACCCGCAACGCCGGCTTCTGATAAAGCAATCTCGCCGGTCTCGTCAAGATCTACGGCACCGCCTTGGAGACTAAGGTGGTACCGCCGGCGAACCGACCACCAATGATGTTGCTAGCTCCTCGATAGCATCCCAGCAGGCGTGTCCGGTCGCTGTAGGATCCGACCGTGGCTCAAAGAGACTTTTGATACCGTTGGAGTGGCAAAGCTAAATCTTCCGGCCAATTACCATCCTACTTGGTATACGAGTATGCAGCACCCACGATCAACTACTTTTACGCAGTAAGATAGAGGTTGAGAACTGGCCTGGACGGGTGTCGACAGTGCATCACCAGAGCCGCCAGAAGAGAAGAAATCGATGCATTCTGAAAAGGACGGGACCTAGGGCAGAGCCGAGCCTGGTACCTTGTTCGCCTTCGGCTAGGGCCTTGACGCCCCTGTCGCCCCTTCCGTACCTACCGGTTGGCGCTTACGCCTTCATTACGAAGCATGACTTGCCCAAGCTCGCCAACGCTGAAGCCTGTAGGGCATAATTTCTGGGTATAAATTCTCCAACCATCTACCTTCTGGATTTGCAGTAAGCATAAGCACCACCCCGATCATGGGGCTTGTGCAGTTGACGAGGGAGTACGATGACTGTTGAGGCATCGGTTTGTTCGTGGTTCCACAATGCCAGGCAGCACGGCCACGGCTCCGCGAGCTTACCTGACCGGTGTGGCTCACCTAATGTCTGGCTAGTGGCCATCCATCGGGATCATCATCGAACGGTGAGCGTGCCCCCGCGAAAATCCGCCGCAGTCTCCTGCAGTCCCCTGCAGCTTCTAAAGTACGAGTACATATCTCATTCGAGCTGTTCAGTCAATCGCCACTAAGGTCGCACCACGGGATATTATGTTGAGACCCAAAAAGAAGCGAACTGTTTCTCAAGCAGCCCTAGCGCATGTTATGTCCAAAAAGAGAGCATGTCACACCGAGAATTTTTCCTTGGACGAATACCAACATAGCTACCGGCCTAGTCTTGCAACTTGCAGCAATGCACAGCTCAAGCACGGTCAGATGACAGGACGGGCGTCAACAAGTTTTCTGCCGCTGAACTATTTCGCGCCCGACAAGGGATCTAAGTGAGAGAGGACTTGAAATGGCACACCGCTCCCGAGTATAGCCAGTAGATGCTGCCCCAACCAAACGAATCAAACCTTGCAATCTCACATCCCCGGTGCCTGCCTCGCGAAAAGTCCGAGGGTGATTTTCTCGGGCCACAGTCAAGACTCGAAAGTTGTTGATGGATTAAGGATACTGCAGTGGGCTTCGTGCCACCCATGATCCGCTGAAGCAAACCATCGAAGGCAATGAGGGTGGAAATGTAGCCAACCGGGCAAAAGCTGACAGGAGCCTGAGGGTGGTACCGATCCCTGAGCCTGCATATTTAGAGTGCTGTCATATCATGGTCGACCGCTTGGGAGTCGCACAGTGCCTGTACACACCATGAAGGCATGGCCATATCCGGATATTTTTGGTTTGTCCCTGGTGACTGCATGCATGTGCGAGTTTGTCATGACAACTGAGACTTTCTGTCCCCGGCCATCCATGCCGATACATGTCAAAGAAGAAATTCTCTCGTCCAGATTAGGTGGATGACTCACCGCTTTGATTTGGAACTGTCACATTCCCGATCAGATCTCGGCTTCAGCCCATTTGAGATCGGATGCTGCGTGTGTGCTAATCCCAAGCACCGGGGACGAAAGTCGCCTTCCACATCCATTGGTTGGAGACTTTTTCGTTCTGTACTGACGCCGTATGATACGCTCTGATACCCTAAACCACCGTCCCCAAGACAGCCAGATATGGGGTCGTTCTCTGGCTGGGCTTTCCCCAACCTTCAACCCGGCAGCCTGCAACTGTGCGGCAAGGATGTGCATGGTGCATGAGATGGCTCTGCATTTTTTGACGGCGTCTCTCTTGCTTCCCTCTTGCATTGCATGACGATGCATGCTCCTTGAGGGCCGCTCCTCAAACTACGGACCTACACGCGAAGCACGATTACTGACTAGCTACGAGTTGTCCCTGTCGGGTCGCGCTCTAGCTCGATGGGCAGAAAGGTTTCGATCACCAGTGAACTCAACTCTGATCGAGACGCGCGGCGGGAGCTCCTGCAGCAATGTTGCTGGCTTAAAGTCTCTTGTATGATTCCCCATCGGCACCAAGTCCAGCGGCGACGGCCCGTTCGATAAGAGTGCTCCAGTAGATCCCCCGCGAGGTGACACAGTACATAACCACGCTCATCCCTTTGGCCAAAGCATGTGGTTATTGGTGAAGGAGAGTAGCAAAGCCTCGCACAAGCGATTTCGCTGCCGTCTAGCTGCATCATATCTCCGGCGCATCGTCCTCTCACAAAGCATACCTGATTTTTTTAAGATGTTCCCTTGCCCGTCCTGACAGTTATTGAATCCTGAAGAGACCGGCCTGCCCTTGTTGCATTCTGACCATCGTCGAACGGCGATCTTCAGATCGGCGCATGTGGTGCCCTGAAAAGGTCCTCACACCACATCGCTAAACCCAACGACGTCCAGCGACCACAGGTCGGATAAGGTCTTACTACACTTCACGACCAGAAAGTCCGGGACTTACGTTGCTCGCCACCAGGAGGAGAGTCATCGAGAGCCCATGCGAACCAATAGAGCAGTCGAATCGAACACCTTCTTGCATCTCTTGGAGTGCCCCTCATCTAAAGAGTTTGAGACTAGGGACCCAGTGCGCAGGAGAGCGGCCTATTATTCATCGGCTTGTTGCGGCAATTCTACCCAAGCCTGAACCTTTCCTCCACCTCGGACTGGCAGTGACATCCCCTCTCGGGTAAGTAAAGAGAGCCCATCCCAGTATCCTAGGGAGGGACGAACCTAGCGGCGTCACCACTCTTGAGGTCACCTCGGAGGTCACTTTAGCTTGACGCATCTGGCACGTTGCCATCGGATTACGGAAAGCCTGCCCTCCATCTCCAGCGAACGAGCGCAGAGAAGCCGCCTTTGCACGCCCTTTTCTGACAAGCTGACTGGCATTCATCCTAGCTTGGCTCCAGTCCCAAAGCACAGACGGCATTCAAGAACAGCTGTTGGAAACCCATTTTTAACCCCTCCATCAACATTCGCCATCTTGCGGAGTGGACCCTGGCTGGTGGCTGGTGACGAGTTCCGCGCTGCAGGCCATCGACGCTGTGTCCGAGCCTACCCAGTCATTTCACCACTTCAACCAAGTCAGGCTGCGTCCAATAAATCCCAGGAACGCAGCAAGAAACCTTGGGTGGAACTTCGGATCGACTCGCGGTGACGCCCCAACCGACCGAATCCCATTTTGTGCCGCTGTGAGATTCGCTCGCCTTCGCGTCCGGCATTTGTCATAGGGAGTTCGCTTGTCAACTCTGCAACGAAGACGATCCATTTGGCGATAAAATACTCCGTATCACCAGACGAACGACGATATCATCACCCTTGGCCTTCCAACCCGCCCCACGTTTAGCGCTAATAGCCGTGCGTCAAGCAGAAGAAGCAGAGGAGGGGCAGGCACACCTCGCACAAACTGCAAGGCATCCCGAAAGTGTAAACCCCACCACACGCTGGACGCCGTCTGGAAGTTGACAGGTTGCACCGACGGTAGCGGTGGGAGGAGCAGAAGGGAAAGTCTTCCGCCGTTGCTTTTCCTTTGTCTCCCGTGCAGTGTCCTGCGTACTTCCAGGTACACCGGACCCGGCACGTCGACACTTGGACGCTTCGACTCCGGTGCTCCACCCACATACTTGGGAGAGATCTCAACGGGTGCTCAGCAGCCGCACGCAAGGCATTCTTCAGGCAGCCGAGGACACCGGCAAAGAGCACTGCCGACCGATCCCTCGCAGTGTGTGTGCCAGTGACAGCCAGTGGTTCCAGGAGGCTACGATTACGAGCACAGGCGCTACTTTTTCTGGTGGTGGCAGCAGACCATCTGGGATTTGTGAGAGGACATCTGCGCTAGCACTAGCCGCGGCTCCAGCGACGAGCCTGGGACGGTGGCACCCCACTTGGCACCTGGCACCTGACAATCCCTGTTCTGCAGGGCTAGTGGCTAGTAGGCGTCACTACCGCTTCTCCGTCCCGTTTCTCTGGGTCCTTAGGCTAGTGCCCCTAGGCTTTCCAGAAAAGTGACAAGCAGCAGAGCGGCAGAGAGTACTTTACAATTTGGCTGCCCTCCCCTCCCGCCCGAAGCCCTAGCTCCCTTGAGGCCCTTTCCCTGGGAAAAAAAAGTCTCTTCCCTCCTTCGGTTGTGCCTGCGGCGGATGAGAGCCTATAGGCATCGCTTGCCACTTAATTCCAAGCACATCTCCAGTTACTCTCCACCTCCATCACATCCGCGACATCGCCAATCATTCTCCCTCCACGACCTTTTCTCGACCATCATCGTCATCCTTCAGCTCGTCACTTCTTCACCGACCTGTCCACTCTCACATCGACTCTCACCCAACTCTCACGCCCTCGACATCCACTTGCCTGCGACGGCTCTTACGCAGCCCTTCCGTCCGCACGTCCTTGCCGCAGCCTGTGCGAACACCTGATCGATCCCGCGTCCGCATCTCGCTCAGCCAGGCCCGAACCCATCTTACACCAAACAACTTTTCGCCTTCTAAGCAATAATTAATACCTCAGCCCGGTCACCTCGCACACCCTAGCAGGACCTGATCCTCTTGTTTACCCTTCCCCCTCCGGTGCAGTGCTTGCGACTGCGACGATTGCGCTCGACCTTGAGCTGGTCCTGAGGTCGATTTCATTCTTCCTTCACCCACCACCCACGCACGCTCTGAGAGCAATCAGACACGCCTCGACGGCCTTCCCCTTGCCCGTATTCCGTTAGCCTCGGTTGCTTCCTGGCCGCCTGGCGACCATTCTGCGGGAGCCGTGACCTGTTGTACCACCCACCCCACGATCTTTGGACGACACATGGCACAAATGGCCGACTCCAGGGAGCCTCCACGCCCTCAGTATCCGCCTCCGGACGACGCAGCCCACGGTGGCTACTACGCACAGCCGTCCCCTCAAGGACGTCCGTCGGCCGCACGAGACGACCGGAGCCCATATCCTCCGCCAGATCCTGCGCGACAAGGACAGTATCCGGATCCAAGGGCTGCTCATCCATATCCTCCACCGGGTTGGCCAGGTCAGCATAGTGCTTATCCTCCTCACTATGCGGTAAGTCATGGCCATCATACAGTCTCCCAAATTGAACCATTCAGCTGACGTGAAAACCGAAAAAAAGGATCCTGCGCATCCAGGCTATGCGTACCCCCCGCGGCCTGATTTGGGACAGCCTCCTCAACCCATGCAACCCGATGCCTATCGTCTTCCCCCAGTCTATGCGCATCCTCACCCAGGCTACTACGCCCCCCCTTATCCTCCTCAGCCTGCTGCCGCACCGCGCCAGCGTACGGCCATCGCCTGCAAGTATTGCCGCAAGAGAAAGGTGCGCAAGACGGACACACACACACAACCCCGTGACAGGCCGATGCTAACCGCCTCTTAGATTCGATGCTCAGGCTACGACAGCTCACCTGACGGCCGGTGTCAAAACTGCATTCGCTTCAACCAGCAGTGCCTCTTCCATCCCGTCTCGTCCCAGGCTGCCTTTGTTCCGGCCGCCGCCGTCTACGGACCCAACGCGGTGAGGGCCCCTCTTGCTGGTCAACCGGATGGACGTCTCGGCCAGAATGGACAACATTATCCCCGCGATGGTGAGACGCCGCCAATGCTCTATGGTGCCCACGGTCAACCTCTCGGACCCGCCGGAATGCATGGCCAACCTCAGTACAGCTACCCGCCGGCGCCTCCCCATGGATACCCTCCTGCGCCGTACGCGTATCCTCCCTATCCGCCTGCTGGACAGCCGTATGACGCACAAGGGCAGGGCCCCCCTGCGCAGCATGATGAACGTGTCAGTCTTAAGCGTCCCCCTCCTGATGATGACCCGCACAACGAGAATTCTCATGCGTCCCAGTCTCCCCATCCCAACTCTCGCCCGCGCAACAGTACATATGAGTCGCGCCAGAACAGCAGCGGCAGCTACAACGATTATCATGATCCCGCCAGTGGCGCTCCCACCTCGCCTGCCACTTCAACCATGAGCTATCAGTCGTTCCCTCAGCAACCTCGCTACGCCAATGGCACTCAGTCTCAAAAGGGTAACCATTCCCCCCCCTCGGGCTTGACCCCTCAGTCTGCCCAGAGCTTCAATTCACCCCATCACGGGGCCAACCATGATGATGGAAGGACTCCGCCTCCTAACCAACCCGGTTCTGCAGGTTCCTCCACCAACAGCCGCAGCGGTATGAAGGTCCACGAGATGCTCGGGGATCCTACCAGAGTACCACCGGAGCAGCGAGGTAGGAACGACAACGAGATGCTCAACAAACTCGACGGCAAGAAGTAAGACCGCTTGCCTGGTCGTACGGCGGCCGCTTGCAGAGGTGCGCACACCACGGACTGCTCGCCGTCCAGAATCACCCGCACTCGTCGCCGAGAGGAGCCGACTCGCCATTCCGGATTTCATTTTTTGCTAAACAAGATACACAACTCGGGGCAACCCACCATTTCCTTTCTATGTACTACTTCGGTCTTTACTGGGGATCTCGCCGGTGAATCGGACGAAAAGGGCTAAAACTGCGTTGAGATAAACAACTGGGTTGGCTGTTTGATCACTCTCGAAAACCGCAAAGCTATCACGAATTTTTCTTGCCCGGTGGTTTCACGGCTATCAGAGCCCGATTCACCTTTGCTGCGAATGCTGAAACGAAAACGGAAAACTGGGTGGCTATCTGCTTGTTTGTTGACCGCTTCGAATGCTTTTTACTGTACCTGGGAAGGCTGTCTGAATCTTTTTATGCTTTTTTGCGAAGAACAAGTCAATGCGCGCGCGCTTTTTCATGTACTCATAGTACCTCTCACGACCCGGCGATGGTCGATCGGCTGGTGGCTGGGGCTGAGCCTGCTCCCTGTTCGACCGCCCCCGGAATACGGTCCGACGAGAGCGAGAGGCTAGATCAAGAAAGGGCCGGGAACAGCTCAAGTCCGCCAGCCAGAGCGGCCTCTGTCGGTGTCTGGAAATGCAGGAGTTTGTTGGATGGGGATCACAAGGGGATAATACAACGATGTGGAGGGGGTAGCACACCGCTCAGACCGATCAAATCGAGGCCCTTCAGCGGACCTCCACGGTCGTGGGAAGGCAAGCCAGCCACATCAAACAGTGGTCATGCGACCCTGAGGGCGAAAAAGGAGCTGAGTTGGACAGCTGGGGGAAATGGTGTGGGCTTTGAATTTCTAGTCTTTGAATGCTTTATGACTTGATTCACTGGCCTCCCTTTGAGGTGTCGCCTTGCACTAATGCCGTGTCGCGCATGCTTGCCAGGACCAATGTGTCTTCGAAGCGGACAGGAAGCCAATCAGTCAGCCCTCACGAGCATCAGGTCGGTCGCGTCGTATTCTTTCATTCGAGCGCCATCCCACCAATCCCACCTCGTCCACGGCATGCGACGGTGGCGATCTGAAACCTCGCTTCCTTCCCGTGCCGTGCAGCCTGACCTGAGTGATGGTCGTCGCGACGAATCGTGTACTCGGTGACTCGTACATGCCGGGCAGGCAAGCAGAAAACCTAATCGTGCTTGTTTGCGCCGCTGGGCAGCGGGCTTCCCGGGCCATGCCCCTGTTTCGCGACGTCCCGCTGCACTGCACGGACAAGTCAAGATATGTATCCGAGTATCCGAACCGAGATCGGTACGCAGTCTAGCTGCACGCACATAATAGCTGGGAAGGTAAGGTAAGGTACCCCAGGCCAGCCAGGCACGCACCGCACCGCGCACGCACATACGTAAACATGGTGCATACCTAAGGTACCCTTTCTTTACGAGTACCCTACCGTGCGTGCGTTGCGTGCGTGCGTGCACATACCGCGTACTCGGTACGTTCCATTTACCCCTTACATACCGCTGCCACCTGCGTATGGATGCACGACATTACTCGGAATTTTTTCTTTTCCCGCAGCCAGGCAGGCTTGCCCTGTGCGCTTGTTCTAGACTCGTCGGTCAGTCAGGCATTGGCGCCCTGTGCCTGTGCCTGTGCCTGTGCCTGCTTGGGCCTGTGCTGCTCGGACTGGCATGCGCGACTTGGTACCGACTCGCTGGAAACAAGGGGGCGGGCGCGCTGGCCGTCCCGCCGCGCGGCCGAGGTCGGAAAGTTCCCCGGTTGATGAGGCGGGATCCCCGATGAGGCCTGCTGTGTACCTCGTACGAGTAGGGAGGATATGGTTTGTATATGCTGTGCGGCTGTGCAGTACACTGTATACAGTACTCAAAGTGGTATTAGTGCTGGTGTGTCTCGTACTCTGGTGGTGGTGAACGTATGTAAGTAACCTACTCCATTGGTAAAACTAAATAGCCACATACATACTCGGTACAGTCGGTGCTACGTAGTTTTATCAATTAGACACCACATACATACAGCCGATGCTGTATTGGTTCAAACCATTCAACTGAATGGGCATTCTCTCTTCATTTTGGTTTTCGTTTCGTTTCGTCGTTATTTCATTTCATGATGCTACGTCGGCATGGCTGGCTAGGAAGTACTCCTCTCTAGGTGGAGCGTTCCGCTGCCCGCCGTCTGCTGTCCGCTTGCTGCCGCACCGCTGTCCCTGATAACCATGCTAGAAGGCCACATGCCATGGGGTAATACATACTGTTGCAGCTGCAGCTGTGCGCCTAGGTAACTCGATCGGCGGTTACCACATCAGTCTCGTCAAGCTCGCATATCTCATGTCTCCAGGACGGCCTCGCGTGCCTGGCTAGTTGTCTGCCTGCCCTGTCCGTCTCGCCCATTCTGATCATTCTGCAATGTGTCCAACGACCCGCGGCCCCTCTGTGTCCAAGCTGCTTTTGTATTCAAAAAAGCCGAGACCGACACAAAAAAGACCTTCGCCGTCAATCATCTCCTGCCCATCAATCATCACGCTCGGCCATCATCACGTTCGGCCCCCACCACGCTCAGTCATCATCATCCTCCTCGTCAATGGTGTTTCGGCGGAGCATGCGCTCACGGTGCATCGCCATGCGACGTGCGTGTTCTCGCGCAGTCACCTCGGTGGCCGTGTAGAGCTGCGGCAATGATGACGGTGAAGACGACGCAGAAGAAGGTGCTGCAGCGGCAGCGAAAAGACCTCCTCTTCCAGCAGCCGTGGAATAATTGCGCCGAAGTGGCGACCCATCACCGATAACCCCGACATCACGGTTGCGGATGTTGGTAGGCGTCTCGAGAGCCCAGCTGTCTGTCCCCAGGGACCGAGGCAAGCGCACACCACCACCCGTGGTGTCTGGATCTTGAGAGGTGCCCACACTGCGAAATCCCATCGACCCGGGCGTACGAGGCACATTCTGGGCTGGAGTATGCAAGCCGCTGCCAGCTGGCGTGCCTGGCGTGCTAGTCGACGAGCCGAAAAGGGCAGGAGGACCGAGAGGCATCCCCTCTGCCTGACTCATGTGTAGATCCTCGTCGAACTCGTAGGTGGTGTGCAGGTGCTCGCGGGCCGGAGAACGGCGAAGACGCGAGTTGGCGATGGCGGACGGTGGAGGAGGGGTGCTCGGCGGGACGAGAGTAGCCGCCGAGGCGGTGCGCATGTTCATGCCTGCCGCGATGGCCATGCGTGTAGGTTCGTCGGTGGTTTCATCGAACCAGTCATCTAGCGTGTCGTCGAAGCTTCGACCCGTGCCATCGGTTCCGTGATTTGGGGCAATTGCGCTGGCGGGACGAGTGCGTGGACGGTACAGCGGAAGATCCGTGCCTGGTAACGTTGATCCATTGCCAACGCCTGCACCGACGTTACCAGTGGCGGATTCCACGGGAGCAGCTGCACGTAAGGTTCTAAGAACATTGCCATTGTTTGGATCACATACCATGACACCACGGCGCTGCGCAGCGTTAGCGGCCACGCCCTGGATATACTGGGCTGCCGGGCCCTGCGGCTGACCATAAGTCAGGATTTGACCTTGCGGGAAGACTGGTGCTTGGCCAGCAGAGGAACCAAAAGTCGGCCCTAGAATCGGTGCAGGTTGGAGGCGAACACCAGCAGCGGGAGCAGTGAGAGCTGATTCTTTCCCTTTACCCTTATCATAACCGTTATTGTCAATGCTGGAACCTCGTCGAGGGTTTATGCGAGGTGGAGATGTGGTAAAGTCGCCGTTTCCGAGGCCGGCACCAGCGAAAGCGGTTGCAACGGGAAGGTGCTGGGCGTTGACAAGTTGCTGAGTGTGAGCGCGAGTCGGCTCAAACGGTGAAGACTCTGGATTCAGGTTGGGTGCAGGCAAAAGAGCACCGTAATTGCTAGTGCGTCGAGCTGGCGGCACATAGCGAGCGACTGTGGCATTGCGAGCGTTGTTCCGTGCCATGTCGTGCAGGCCCGCACCAGGACCATTGGCTTCGGGGATAGAGTTGGCACGACGCGGGGGCGCATGGTCGTCTTGCTCAACCGGCGGAGCCTCACGAACTTCATCGACAACTTGCCGCATCGCCGCGAGTGCTCGCTCAGGGTCGTCGAATGAGTCGCTGCTCACACCAGTGGCACCCGCTTGGATAAACTCAAAGTCGTCTTCAATATTGTCGGAACCGGCATTGTTGCTGGCTGGCTCACGATGACCATTCTCATCCACCACGTATGCGCCAGTCTCTGGAAGAGACGTGCTATTGCCGGCAAACGCAGACGGAGCAACAGGTTCGATGTGAGCGGCGTTCATGCTCAAGCTGTTCTTGGTCGCCCGAGCCATCGAAGATTCGAATACTGTCGAAGGGTCAATGCCCATCTGCGGAAGGTAGACGTTCCAACCGTAATCTATCATGTCTCGCATCATTCTCTTCTCCAGGATGGCAAACTGAGCTCTCTTCAAGTTGAGGCCGTCTTCAGTTGGCACAAAGAGGATATGACCATCGCTGTCGCGAATCACCTGTAGGTAGGAGGAGATGCCAATGAACGGGCGACCCTGAGACTCCATGACACTCATACCGATGTAGAGAAGGTCCAACCACATGGCGACATCTTGATCCGAAAGCTTGTGAGGATGGACCGAGAGAGTCTGGAAAGGCCAGGTGCGCGCATGCTTGGAAACTGGGAACCCGGTCCCAACAACGATGCAAGTATCGACAATCAGACCCTTCTGACGTTCTGAGAAACCAGGAGTATTGAGTCCAGCAAAGATTAAATCCATAAGCAGTTTGTTGTCGAGTCCGACCTCACGCTGCATGTTCGGTGAAGTCAATCGGCCGAGCAGTGTGTTGAGTTGTCTCATGTACGTCTTGAAGATCTCCAGGCCATGGCCCATTGTGTACAGCGTTGCAGCGTACCATGGATACTGTGAGTGTGAGAAGGTGTCGTTCCTCATGATGTCTGAATAAGCTTACCTTGTAGACGGTCGAGATCATACACTCAAACGCCCGGTTCATGCTTCGAGCGGCAAACTGCGACTGGAAGAGGATGTCATGTCAGTTCAATGGTAGATGCGAGACTCGGAAAGGCAATACTGACACGTTGCGGCGTCTCAGCATGCCGAGCCATACACGTCAATTCCTCTGTGGTGATGAAGCCATTGAAACCGGATGAGTACATATCACGGTTTGGTATGAGCTTCGGAGCACCGTTCGCGTCGTTGTCCCACAAGATACACTTCGCTCGGGGAAAGATGTCCTTCATGAGTTCTGCCTGACTGCTGATGCTGACTTCAACATTGCGTTGACCGATCTTGGGAATCCGCATCTGTTTTGTTCCGAACGCATGCTCCCAATCCGCCTCAGCCATCTCAGGCGACTTGATTTCCATGTAGCAGTCCATGGTTTTGCCTGTTGATCTTTCCATAATAATGTGTGTGGGGTAGCCGAGAATGTGGGCGTCGATCAAGTGGCTCATGGCCAGGTACTTTCCAATAAACTGGTGCATCTCTGGGATGCTGATGGTGTACGGAATCTGATAGAGATCGATGTTGTCAGCTCGATCACCTCACCTCAACTGCGGGAAGGAAGACAAGAAGATGATAGCAAGGCTGCAGCAGCCTCGTAGGTCTGCAATGCCAAAGTCCGATTTCGCACACTGTCCTCGCACACTGTGCTGAACCCAGCGGATCTAGAGGAAAGCCCCAGAGTGGCTTGAGCTCAGAACAGATAACAAAGTGACAGACATGTGAGGGAACACCCACACCGTGTGGCAATCTGATTTGGGGCAGGTTGAAGGGAAGTCAGCAGGATAAACTTACATTTGTGATCTTCAAGACGCCATTTCGTCGAGGTGTTTGCATCTGCGCTCGATCGGCAAAAGGAGGAGGGGTACTTGGGTCAAACATAACTTCTGTTTGTGCCAACACCATTGGACCGTGAAACAAGGTTCCCAAGACCGGCTGACCGACTGGCACAGAGGCTGAAGGGCCTCCTAGAGCCAGGACAGGAAGCTCTCTTGCTGGTAAAGGGCCGTCCATGATCTGAGGGTGAATACCGCCGTGTTGTCGGGGTGGGATTTGCGGACTTTGTTGAGGGGTCATAGGAGTCTGCTGTGGCATGATTGAGAAGTTGAGGGGCGAGAAGAGAGGTACACCACCGTGCACAGAAGGGGTTTGGGGACGTTGTGATGATTGAGAGGGAGAGAAAACAGGCTGATCTTTCCCATCAGCAGACTGGTACTTTCCAGGACCGTCCATAGTGACGATCTGGGAGGGTGGTACCAGAGAGATGAAGAGAAAGAAGTCTTGAGGAGAGAAGGAGAAAGAGAGACAATAAGGTCGATGAATGATGAATGGAGAGCGCACTGTCCCATTGACTATTCACCTTTTGACCAGGGACGGTGTGAAAGCACAATCAGAGTTCACACCTTCTAGTAGGAACTTGACATATCACTGCAGTTTTCGATGCTCCGCAAAACTTAGTGACAAGTCAAAAGGTGTGGCATAAACTGAAGCTTTGAGAGAAGAGAAAGTGCTGCTTCTCACCTCACCTGTCTGTTGACCCATAGTCTCGCTGCTTGAATGAAAAACACCCTTAGCAAAGGCCTCACCGCCTCACGCTAGTTAGCAGAGATTGTTCTTATCGAAGGTGTATTGATAGGGGACCGGTCGTATACAGTTCTCCGGGGGATATTCCGTTGTGTTCAGGAAATCAAACCTACGCGTTGGAGGCATTCGACAATAGGTACCCAAAAAGCAACACTCTCATACGAGTACTGTCCTTCACTGTCAGCAAAAGTGACACATATGGTCACACTGGACATTTGTGGGAAGACATGGCATAGCTTTCAAGCCAAGAAACTGTAGCTAATACCAGAATAAGAGGCACCAGGCATATCTCAAGGGTGATAATTGTTTTCAGTTCATTGTCGATCATGGGCAGGATCTCGTCATCATGTTGATAGCTGCTGCATGCATTTCTCATGAAGGCATGGTGGTGCAAGGGTCACATGACCTCAGGGGTGGTGATCCGCTGTGCAGCCTTGCTTGCGCAGCCTCGTTGGAGCTCGACGCACTCATTCAGCAACGACAGGCTGCAATTCCATCGCAGGCTTCGGAACCATCATGGCTGTCCTGATATCATGACAGTCCACTCCTCCGAGTCCTTTTTCGATCACGGCTAGTCAAACTTCATAATATCAGCATCAACGAGTAGTTACAAGAAGCCTGGACGTACCGGAGTCAAGAACGACTCAGCCACAAATCTAGCCCGGGCGTTGAGCTGATGGATGGGTTAGTGTACAAGCACCTAGTTGAGATGTCGATGGCTTACGAAGAGTTTCATTTCCGAAATTTCCTTGTCCACCTCCTCCATGAACTGGATGATGAAGTCCACCAACTTATGCTTGAGCATTTCTTCGGTATGAGTATTTGTGATCAGGAAAGAAATATCGTATCCCTTTCGCTGTTAGCATGATTGAGCCGCAAGAAGAGTGTCGCTACCGACCTTGACCGGCTTCCGTCGCAGAATAAAGAACGACTCCGCACGTTGGGTGAGGAAACGGGTGAACTTGTGGACAAGGATGTTCTCAATCTCATCTGCCTGCTTTATCCTTATGCTGACCCGCACACTATTTACACTGGGTTCTATGAAGACTTTCTCATTCTCATTGCGAGCAACTGTGAGTGGGTTCAACAGGACTTCTGGTGAGCTTTGTGCTTCAATTTCCGGGACATTGTGTCTTTCTGACGCTTGGGAGGCAAAGTTGGAAAGCGACAGCGCGGCGGTCAGAGAGGAACGGACGCATTGGAGATAGGGGCGCAATGATTGGGACTGCGTTCAGCGTCAGCGACGTTCTTGAGCGGCGGAGAGGGCGGCACCAGCAGGCTTACCATTTTCGAGTGCGCTCACTCAACAAGTTTGCCGGAGAAGGACACGCTTTACCGACGCATCGACGGAGATCTGGGAGACGAAAGACCTCAACAGTGAGGGTGCCCTTCTGGTCCTATTGTTTGCGAGAACAGTTGGCAGGTCTATGAGTTGAACACAGGGTCAAAATTGGGAAAGACCACATTTGGAGGGGAAGTATACAGTGGTCCGCAAGAGCCGTCATCCGCAGGCACGCTTAAAGGTGTGTCAGGGCGTCTCTATGCTCACCTGCGGCTGCCAGAGCTTGGCGGGTCAGTTAGGGACCATTGGTGGGGAAGCGGGATAGGCACTCAGTGATCGCTGCGGCGACCGGTGACGTGCTGTTTCTGTGCCTGGCTGTCCAGAGCCTTGCATATTTCGCCGCCTTTCTAGATTCAATTTCAAATCACTGCATTTATTTTCCCTCCTTATTCTCGCGATCTCTCGCTCTTCTGCATCTACATTTTGAGCTACCGCTTTGGGCCTTCTCCTCAAAGACAGGCTGACACCATGGCAACCATTCCCAGTAAGTAGCGAACGACAACCGCGATTTAAGACCAACTTTAACAAGTCGTAGTTGTTGTCAAGCACCAGGGCAAGAAATACGATGTTGAGCTTGACCCCTCTGCAAATGGCGAGACCCTCAAGTTCCAGCTCTTCTCTCTGACTGGTGTCGAACCCGACCGTCAATCCCTCCTCATCAAAGGTGGCAAGCTGAAAGATGACACCGATTTGTCCAAGCTCAATGCAAAACCTGGCCAGCTCTTCACAATGCTCGGGACTGCCTCTGGCGAGGGTAGTGCGGTTATTGCACCGCCTACAGAGACAATCAAGTTTGCTGAGGACATGACCGAAGCTGAGGCCGCTGCTCAAGAGGGTGCTACGCCGGCCGGCCTCCAGAACCTGGGCAACACCTGCTACCTGAACTCTACCCTGCAAGTCCTTCGCAGCATACCTGAGATGCAGGACACCCTGAAAATCTACAAAGCCGAGCCATCTGCTGGCAGTTTGCAAGACCTCAGTCGCTTCGGGCTCAGCGGGCTCGGTGCTAGTAACGACTTGACCGCTCAACTGCGCGACCTCTACAAGCAAATGTCTGAGACACAGGAAGGGTTACCGCCTCTGATGTTCCTCAATTCTCTACGGGCCATCTACCCCCAGTTCGCTCAGAAGGCAAAGAACGGCCATGGCTATGCTCAGCAGGACGCGGAGGAAGCTTGGTCACAGATTGTCCACCAGTTGCGAGAAAAGCTCAAGGTCACGGACGGGAAATCACAAGATCAGAAAACCATCACCTTTATCGACCGCTACATGGCTGGTTCATTCCATTCTTCGCTCGCTCCACCGGCCGAGGTGGGAGACAACGAACCTACAGTCGAGTCGGATGACACCTTTCTGAAGCTGGATTGCCATATTGATCAGTCCATCAATCACCTTCGAGACGGCATTTTCGCTGGTCTGACCGAAGAGATTGAAAAACGATCCCCCACGCTTGATCGCGACGCAACGTACGTGAAGACCTCGCGGATATCTCGACTGCCTCAGTACCTGACGGTGCATTTTGTTCGATTCTTCTGGAGGAAAGACATCCAGAAGAAGACGAAGATCATGCGCAAGGTCACTTTTCCGGAGGAGCTCGATGTGGTGGAATTCTGTACCGACGACCTGAAGAAGCGACTGATTCCCGTTCGCGACAAGGTTCGCAATATCCGTAAGGATGAAGTGGACGTTGAGCGAGCCAGGAAGAGACAGAAACTTGCACACAAACAAGAAGCAGACCGTGCGCACGACGAAGCAATAAAGCTTGCAGAGGCTGCCCCGATTGCCAAGTTGAGGGAGCATAAGGAGAAGAAGGACTCGAAGAGCAAGGAGCCAGAGGGTGGCGAAATGGATGTCTACAAGACGGATGCCGAGTACGAGGCAGAACGCGCAGCCTCTATCAAACAAGCCAAAAAGGAACTGTTTGATATCATCGACCCCGAGCTCGCCGCTGACGAGGGAGCAAACAAGTCGGGCTTGTACGAGCTTAGAGGTGTCATTACTCACCAGGGTGCAAGTGCTGACAGTGGCCACTACACCAGTTTTGTGAAGAAGCAGGCTAGGCTGGTTGATGACCCCAAGGCGCCAGGCGGCAAGCGCAGAGAGGAAGACGGCAAGTGGTGGTGGTTTAACGATGACAAGGTCAGTGAGGTGGATCCTGAGAGGATTATGAGTCTTGCTGGTGGTGGCGAGAGTGCTTCTGCCCTGATTCTGCTCTACCGTGCCATCGACCTGCCCACCAAGGACGAAATCGATGAGTAATTGCGAAAGTCCGGCTATTCTTGCTGGCTATTCCTCGAGAGCGATCACGGTAGACAGAGCACACCTAGACATAGATTGCAAGCGCGCGATGAACAAATGGCACTGAAATTCTGCAGTGAGAAATATCACGTGCTCAACACTACGGCAGATCCCAGGCACGGCTGCCGTCCTCTTGGCAGCCCACCGTTAAAATCCATCACCCAAGACCTCATCTTGCCATCACCTCGTCAACTACGACTTCCCGCTTCACAATCGATCTTGATCATCCATCGCCAAAATCGACTGAAATCAACTCGTAATCATGGGTAAAGTTCACGGATCCCTTGCCCGTGCCGGCAAGGTCAAGTCTCAGACCCCCAAGGTGAGTTGAGCGCACCCTTGGAATCTTTTCGTATCACAGTGCGAGACGAATTGAGTTCCCTTTCCCGATTGTCTATATAATCATATCGCCGAACAAACATTTACTAACGGTACTTTTCCCATCAGGTCGAACCACAAGAGAAGAAGAAGACGCCCAAGGGCCGCGCGAAGAAGAGAATAACCTACACTCGACGATTTGTTAACGTCACAATGACCGGTGGCAAGAGAAAGGTATGAACGCACATCTCAGGGAATCAGGGAAGGGAGGTAGGCCATCATGAATTAAGCTTACAAGTTGCAGATGAACCCCAACCCGACTTCATAAAATCCGTCTTGCCTTTCTGCGGTGCTGGTGCTGGTGCGACCTGGAACGACCAATCTGGAATGTACAGAGAAGAAACGATGCGATGCGGATGGTGGATCGGACGATTGGTGGTGGCATGTCGTCAACATCATTGCTTCGAAATGCATGCATAGGATGTGAGTTAAAGCATGGATTCCCTAGAGCCGGGCAGAAGAATCGCACCGAGCTTGAAGATGGGATGCGTAGCTACAGCCACGGTGATGCTTTGGGAAAGGCGTTCTTGAAGGACTCACACAAACTCAAAAGGAAGAGGGAAAACGACAGAAATGTCTTGTCCACAAATCTAATCTTTTCCCCAGTCGATGACTTGCTTTACGATGAACCAGCCCCTAAGTATCCCGATTGCCTTCCAGTATTATGAGACCACAGGAGACCACACCGCTGGGTGCCTTTGCTCAAAACAACTCTTGTCCCACCTTCTATATCCCGCATGCGATCATACATGCTGCAGCGCTTGTCCTTCGCTCGTGACTCTTGCCGTGGACTAGCTGACGCGTCTGGATTGTGCCCGAAATTGTCAATCTTCAGCCTGTGCGCCATGCCATAGTGGCTGGGGAAGGTCTTGGTGCTCTCGTGGTCCTCCTTGTTCCAACACCGGAGAGTGAGCGAGAGGCAGGAAGGCATATCCATACCACCTTCGCCGCCTCCCGATATGGCGGACGTAACCCGGTGCCTAGGTTGACTGGGCGTCTTGCCACATCTACGCCAGAGGTAGCAAGGCACGGTCCCGGCTCATTATAGTATCACCTTTCCTCAACTTCACCTTCCTTCGAGATTCACCTCGAGATGTAAAAGGCCGAGGCTGCGACGACTGCGGTTCACCAGGCTCGTCAAGTTGTAATGCAGCAAACAGCGTCAGTTTCGACAAACACGGTGCCGCACGACAAGGAGACAGTGCCTGAAACAGGGCCGGATTTGCCTTGTGTTCGCTTCCAGAAGGGGGCTGCGACTGAAGCAGCGGGTCAAGGGCAACTAACAATTGGAATCCTCCATCATGCCTCCCTGTTGCTCCGTCACCTCTGGCGAGGAACGATTGAAAGCGGACAGCCATGTCATCCAATCGTGCTTCAAGGCATAACAAATACCAAACGTGCAACCGTATAGGAATGTATCGTCGACAAAACTGCCCTCAGGTCATCCAAGGACCTCGGAAACGGACTGATAGCGATTGAGCTGAGAGTTTTGAGTTGAGCTCCGTTGGCCATCCAGCCGACTGCTTTGAATTGGGATATTACTATTGGGGCTATCCATATGCTAAGTTGGGCGACATGCAACTACTGGCCTCTGCAGATCGGAGAGTTCGAGGAAGCTCTGCATCCTGACTTTCAAGAGTTCGCCAGTCTTCGAGATGCCATTGTGCCTAGAAGCGGCCCAACGTTTGATACGCTGTAGGCGAGGTAGCACGCTGAGAGTTCTGGAGCTTTGGACCATTGACCTGATCCGAGTCGTTGGGAGAATTCGGCTCGGATCTCTTCAGTCACCCTTCCATCATATATCGGCCGCTCCTTGCTGTATGTCCAGAGGACTCTATCGTCTTTCGAAGTTAAGAAAGTGGTCGATCAAACTCACACCGATGCCTTCTCGTGGGCACAAGTCGAACCTACGGCAAGTCCACGGTTCTGTTGCGTCGAAGACGTAACAGACGCGATTAACCTGGAATCACTCGCCGGGAGCGGCGTGAAGTGGTCACAGCCCTTGTAACCCAATGTTCTGCCTAGGTGTAGGCTCTTGGACATCGAACGGCGTAAGATCTTCCCCGTGCGGATCTGGACTGAATTTACCTCGACTCCTATTCTTTGGTGAGCCTTCTCCGTGCGCCGTACTCGGCTGACTAAGCTCAATTGCCTAAGCTGCTGTGGCTGCTCGATGCCAGCTGCGCCAGACGAAAGAATAATTTTTGGGGAACTTGAATCAAGATCCGACGAAAAGCTACTTTGAAATAATCCTTTTGATCCTATCCTCTTCCTTTCAGTCCGGGTCCCTTCACACGCTTCCCGCGAGCGCAAGCTTGCTAGGCGCTCTGCGATGCAGGCGCTCAAACCTGCACTCCGTCGACAAGCTCGACGAGCCGCTACCGTCCCTCCAGGCATACGGCCGGTGCGGGTAGCTTTAGCATCACGATTTATTCGAGCACGATATCAACACGACCAGCATGGCCCTCATAAGGAGTACTTTCAAACACCCGGCCACATGCCAACCCCCGATACGACCCCCTACATCCACAGCCAACCGTTCACTCCTCCAACTCCTCCCATCCCCCCTCCGACTGGCGGAGGCGGCCGCTCGCTCTTCGTACGCTTCACACGCTCTGTCTTCTGGGCGATCCTCTTTAGCTCCCTCGGCGTCGTGGCAGGCACAGCACTGATAACATGGGAATACCTACAGCCACCGTTCGAGCCAGGCTCTGAGATGGAGCGGGATCTCCTCGACGAAATCATCGATGCAGTCGAGTTGCACCCATTGGTCGACTCACTACGACAGGCAAACTGGATTGAAGACAACTACTACGCGGGTCACGCCGACTCGATAGGGACAGGGGGGATGCACCTCGTGGCGGAGAAACTGCAGGGCACTCAGGGCATAACCATGAGAACTTTCAGGCACCCTACGCAAGAGTTCACCATGATGGTGGCCTTCCTGGGCTTCGGCGTGGAGGGCTGGCCGGACGTTATCCACGGCGGAATCATCACGACTCTCATCCAAGAGGGCATTGAGCGCCAGATCCACAATTTCTACGATAAGTACGGCAAACAGCACGCGCAGGCCATTTCCGTCGATTTCAAGAGGCGGATGAGGCCCGGGGAGGTGTACGCGGTGATTGTGCCGCCAGCGCAGGTGGAAATGAATCCACCGCAGCAGGAAGTTATGCATTTGCAGATGATGCCGATGGTGGTCAGAATTGAGGCGCCGCCCAGAATCACCCCGGAGGCGCTGACGATTGAGTTGCCGAGTATGGACGAGCTGCATGCCGTTGCGAACGTGCAGGTGAGGTTGGTACAGGACGTCACTCCCGAGAGGATGGCCGAGCTCGAGGCGGGCTTTGCAAGCCAGAAGATCGAGGATAATTGACGGGAGCCTCAAGTCACTGGCATCCAGGCACCCAGATGCGGAAATTTCACCGGCTTCGGCTTGGGCGTCGCATGACCACTCTGGGGAGATTGCCAACGAAGGACAACAAAGAGATCTCGGTGATCGCTGCACAGGTAAAAGTCTTGTCTACAGGACGTCTCGGCCGACTTTGGCTTATCGTTCACACAGAATCACCGTTTCACTGAAAGAACCGACTCGGGCCAAGTAATTGGCTGCACCACTGCACCGTGAGTATTCGAATAAAGTTGTGGTCGATATGTCGGTGCTTTTGCCAGCCGGACATGCACAACCTCGGATTCTGTCCATCCCGACGCTATCTGCGAGTCGTGGCAAGCTTGCCAGGACCTCGGGTCATGGCCGGTTTCATCGCTAGTCTATGCTGGTGCAGGGGACGAGTCGACTGTATCGACACGTGGGTGCTTGCTTCCTGACCTTGGAGGTGGGCCCAGAAAGGCAACCGCCAACCCCAGACATCTCGTTACAGCTGCTCCTTCACGCGGGGTATCCAGGCGCTAGTGGCATCCGGCTCGACGACCGATGTGGCCAGAGCGCCGGCTACTGCCCCCATGCTACGATCTGGGGCCAGAGGGATTTCGCCTGCGCCGCTAGTGCGGTGCTGTGAGCATCAACGTGCATGGCAACTACCGAGGAACAGGTGACGATAAGTCCTCTTCTGGATTGAGACGAAGACGAAAAGCGCGGTGCTTGATTGGCACAAACATCCAGCTCCGGTTAACGTTTGGTCGGCGTTCGTAAACTTTGCAAAATGTAGAAACTTGGTCCGACAGGGAAATGGGTGATCCGTACGCTCTTGGTTGTCCTAGGAGAAAGGAGGAACATTGTACAACAGGGGAGTGAGCGATCCGAATGCTCTTGGGTCACCAACGCGAATCAAGCCTGTCACGCTGTGTACAATTTGGACCTGGAAAGTCCGCTACGGTCCTGCGATGAACGGTCAAACCGCTTCGTGTACTATCGATGCTGCTTCTTGTCGCGGAAGAAGCCGCATTTGCACAGTTGCCTGTAGTCGCTGATAGATGTCGACGGTTAAAACAATACATCGATGTATTACAGCCTGCCACTCCCTCCTTCACGGTCATCATCCCCCCTTTCGGATAGCTTCTGTCCATCATCGAGGGATGGTCGCCTTGACCACAAACACAGTGAAGGGTCTTTTGCAACATCTCACGACAATGTTGTGCACACCCAGACGGGTTTGGCTGTCAGTGGTATTGGCCTGATCAGACTTCATCTGTCTCACCACGAAGGTAAAGTGACATATCACATGAGCTTGAGCTCTGTCTCGATCGAATATCAGGTCAAACCCCACGGCAGCGGATCGTGCCAGTCAAATGGTCACTTATGCTTTTTTCTATCCAGGAGGAACCTGGGGAACCAGCATGCTCGATCCTCAAGCATATCATGATGCGGTGCATGCTGTATGAGCTGCAGTCAAGTCCTGGACTTGTTCATTTTTCCACTCGTGTGGGAAATGATCGATATCACAGTCACTAACTCTCTCGAGGCGTGGCAGAGCTGACCACGTCCGATCGTGTCTTCGGTCTTTACCTGAAGAGCCACTGCACGGATGCCTTGGAGACGGCGAATATCAGGGCTTGACGGAAGTACGAATGGTCATACTGGCGACCGATGGAACAACCAAGGAATCAGCACTGCCTGCCCAAGCTGAACCGGTCACTATAGGATCTGCTCGGAAAAAGAGGAAGCTTTTCCAAATTGTGGGGAGTTGGAAACGGGACCTGAATAGCCTCTCGTTGGCTCCGGATGCTCGCTCCTGTTACTTGCTCTGCACGGCACGATCAAGGTTGACAAAAAGCATGCAGCGGGTAGATCACGCGAGCGGAAAGGAGTCCATTACGGCGAGAGCGAGCCCATACTTTTGCTTTCCCCCATCTGGCCTAACTGTGCTGGGACATGCGATACATGCCTCTTCAAGTGGCGGCAATAGACCACCAAATATCGCTCTAAGATATCGTTGACAATGATGGCATTAGTTGACCGGTGGAAGAGATGCTATAGCCCACTTTGAACCTGTCGATATCAACGCGTTCCAGCTTTTCACTGGCGCCCATTGCCAGGACCGAAAGATAACGACATCAAGACCAGCACAGCAGACAGCAGCAGACAGCAGCAGACCGTCCTTCCTTTTCACAAGAGGTCCATGGCGAATCTGACTGACTTACCCTGGAGCTTGACGCAGGAACCAAGGAGGAGGCTTCGCACAAGCCACATCGCAGGCTGTATTGAGATGGCCGCTGGTGGGAGGGAGTCCCGCGGTTATGATCCCAAAACAGTCTGCACACCGGTCTCTCGTTAAGTTTCCACTGTCGTCAAGTCCGTCATCATCTCGTGTGTTTGGGAATCATACCATCATCGTACGATCGGCGTCCTGATGGCCAGATGCATCCTCGGCTTTCCAGTGGGTGGCCTGGAACTTGTGACCTCGGCAAACGTCCCACCATTCCAGGCGCCGTCTCCAGGTCTCACGCCCTTCCCCGGAGACCCCAACCCCGCGCTTTCGCCTTCCCCAGTAGAGGCCCTCGCCGCTAAGCCCAGAGGCCCACCTTCCCTTTCCAAGCTCCACTTCTCTTAGCTGCAATGCTTTCATGCGCTTGTCTTTCAAGCTTCAATTCTACTTGAGGGCTTTTGCTCGATGGACAAAGTTCACAATTTCTCACGGCGCCAACGATACGTAACCGCCGGGCGGCGTCACCTGGTTGCTTGTGCCCGAAGACATCCGACACCCACCCACCGAGTAGGAAAGCTGAGATAATCGCACTATCGACGCCGGCCGGCTGGCTTGTGGACGAGGTTCACATGGAGCAAAGAGGCTTTGGCGAAGCTCAGTCCCGACTGGGTCACCGATGAACGCCCTTATTCATGTACACAGGACAGGTACTCCGTACTCCAACTGCCATGCCTCTCTTATCCAAATCCAACCTCTGATTCCTCCGCGCATCCAGACTATCGCTAGTCTCGCAGTAAAGCTTCCTGACTAACGATGACTCTTGCGCCAGATTCCTTTTCCTGTTTCCTGATCGTCGTTTTGCCAATACACAACGTGGCGGCCACGCCCTCGTCCACTGCAGTCCAGCCATCTCGTGTCGGAACCGATGTGTCGCGGCAGCCACCCACCCACCGTCGCAGCCACTAGCCATGCGATCAAATCAGCCGCATCCCATGATATCTCCGCCCAGAAATCTGCTATTCATCCACGCAACCACCAATTACTGCTTTCGATCGACCTCCGGGCGTCATCCTCTTTAGCGTCGTGGCAAGGCTTCGCTGCCGGTGGGTTACCGCGGTAGCCCAAAGACTGATTCTGGAGCCAAACTCTCCCCCATGTTTTTGTTGCTAGTCCTCGGTTCTGCTTGGGTCTCGCCCCCTGTTCCGCTTTTCTCCCACGAAAAATCGATCCACTACCATGTCGAGGAAAAGAGGGTGGTGCTTCTGGACAAACCCCTGTACGATGCGACCGTACCGACTCATCCTCCTGGTCCTCAAGACATACTTCAGTCGCTCGCCGCCCCTATCAACTCTCTTCTTCCTCACTCACCAACCTCACCTTGCCACCTTTCCCTGCGGTCCTTGCGGCCTCTTATCGCATTGACTAGTGGCCGTGAACTCCTTCCCCGTACTCTTCCTGCCTTTTAATACTCATCATGACTGCCGAAGACAATAGCTCCAGCGACAATGTCGCGCACTCACCCACTCTCGACAAAGACCCATCCCACCATGTCGAACAGGTTCACACCAACGAGCGGGTTCCAGGTCATCCCGGCTACTATGAGAAAGATGGCTTGCGGACATATGGCGACGACGAGGATCACGACCATGAACCACCCGTAAGTCCGGCGGATACCGCGCATCATGCATGAGACTTACCTGTGGATTCTGACCTGCGTTGTGTACAGATGACTGTTCACAGGGCACTCAGTTTGGTCGCCATGGCATTTTTATGGACCGGATCTCAGATCCCCGTGTATCTCTTCGGCGGCGTGCCGCCATATATTTACGGTGACATCGGCGGCGTTGATCGATGGATCTGGTTTGTGCTCGCTTACCTTCTGGCACTGGCCGCGATCTGTCCTTTCGTCGGATCGATCTCAGATCTCATCGGCAGGCGGTGGGTGGCTCTTGGAGGCTCTGGCTTGCTCGTCATCGCCATGATTATCTGTGGTGTGGCGAAGAACATGAACGTATTCATCGGTGAGAAAGGTCCCGTCTTGTTCTCTTGCTGTGCCAGATTTCCTAACTCTTCTGTTCTTCAGTCGGCATGACCTTCTCGGGCGTGGGCGCCGGCATCTGCGAACTGACTTCTCTCGCTGTCACGGCCGAACTGGCACCGACGAGAAAGCGCGGCAAATACGTGGCCATTCTCGTTTTCACCATCATCCCGTTCTGCCCATCCGTTCTCTGGGGCCAACTGATTGCCTACTACTCCAGCTGGCGGTTCATCGGGCTCTTCGCCGGGCTCTGGGCATGCGTCGGGTTTCTCGGAACCCTGTTCTTCTACTTCCCACCACCTCGACCTAATTCGCGCGGTCTCAGCAGAAGAGAGATCATCGGGGAGATCGATTTCGTGGGCGGCGGCCTCTCCATCTGCGGCATGATTCTCTTCCTCGCTGGTCTGCAGTGGGGCGGATACCAATACCCATGGCATTCCGCTCACGTCCTAGCCCCTCTGCTGATCGGCGGCTTCCTCCTCCTCATTGCCTTCCCTATCTGGGAAATCAAATTCGCCAAATTCCCCATGTTCCCCTCGAGGATGAAGAAGGAAGCCAGAATCCTTACCTTGACATTGATCATCACGGCCATCTCGGGCGCCAACTTCTTCTCCGTCATCATGTTCTGGCCAACCCAGGCATTCAACGTTTACGGCCACGATCCAGTGGGCGTCGGCATCCGCGGTATCCCTATCGGCTTCAGCATCCTCACGGGCGCCTGCGTCGTGCTATGGCTCTTGTCCGTCTTCCGTGGCCATAACCGTGAGTTGATGATCATCTCCTCGGTCCTCATGACGGCCGGGTGCGGCGCCCTCGCAGTCGCAGACCGCTACAACCTCTCCACCCTCTGGGGATTGTTGATCCTCGGCGGCTTGGGCATCGGCGGCATCGTCGTCCCCGCGTCCATCATGACGACGATCATCTGTCCCGACGACATCATCGCCACGGTCGCGGCGCTGACGCTGTCCATCCGCGTGATTGGCGGCTGCATCGGCTACACGGTGTACTATAATGTGTTTGTCAACAAGTTCGTCCCCAACGCCACCAAGTACATCGGGGGCACCATGGCGTTGCAGCTCAATATCACCAACGTGACGTACATCACCGAGGCGATTGAATTCACGGCCGCGTCGCTTCTGCCGCTGTTGAAAACCATCCCCGGCATCGCGGGCAACGAGACGGCATACGACATGGTGGTCCTGGCCGGGCAGATCGCTTACGCTGAGTCGTACAAGTATGTGTATTTGACGAGTATTGCGTTCGGAGGCATCTCCATCCTGGCCAGTATCTTCCTAGGCAATATCAACAAGTACATGGACGACCATGTTGCTGTGGTTATGCATTAAGTGGAGCGGGAGCAAGAGCTCGAGATTGCGCGGCGAAGTCGAACTTATAATGTCCACCAAAAATGGTATGAATGTCTGCGGCCAGGGCTCGACGGTGTGCATGAATGTCTCCGGACCGAGTACACAGTGGAAGGAGCCAACGAACCCCACACAATGTCAATTTCAATGTCGTCTCCAGCTGTCCCGAGCCCCAAGACGCGGACATAGTACCGAGTTCGAGTGCCAAACAAGTACATATGCTGCTATACTTATTCCACACGAAGATGATGAAGATGAAGATACTGATTTCCACGCACCCTTGATTGCTCGACTGATACCTTTGCCGTTTGTGACGTTCCAAACTGTCAATAGTTATTGAAATGCACAGCGTTTCAACAACCCGACATTCCGGACCGCGCATACACGTGTATAAAAAAGCCTTGTGAGCATTTGACACACTGTGTAGAGTGGTGGGGTGTGGCATGGCAGGGCAGGCATGGTATAGGGTGTCTGGCTCAGCAACCTGGGGTCCCTCCATGTATGCATGTCGTGATGGTATGTCAGTATGTCAATACGTAACCCAGACATCGAGCCACTTTCTGTCTTTGTCTTTGTCTGCTGTTTCGCGTCTGGTTTTCGTCCGTACGTTGCCCGCCCAGCGGTACCTCACTCACCGACACCATGCTGGACTAGTAGGTCGATCGGTCGGTCAGGTCGGATCGTAGTGTAGTACAAGATGATCTGGTGGCAGATGTCGTGGGATGTATTGGACGTGTAGTATGGAGTGATGAGACATGATGTGGTATGAAGAGATGCGATGCGATGCGATGCGAATGCGATGAGACGACATGTGACCTGGTATGTACAACGGTGTAGCGTGGTACAGTAAGCCAGGGACCCCCTCTTAAGGCCATCTCCCATCATTGTCGTGTCCCGGTACATACTGATGTTACTTGTGCCCAGGCGGGTCGGCCGCGGCGGGGCCTAGTAATAAATACGTACCGTGTATGTTAACATGTGGCCCCAGCCCAGGGTGATGTATATCTATCGGTCGGCGACCAAGAATCGGCGCAAGCAAAGGCGAAGCTTTTTCTGGCTCTCGTATCGGTTGCATGAGCATGGTTGACTTTACCAGATGGACTTTTCTTTCATTCGTCGGATTTCGTTTCAGAGTTGGGCCTGGTTGGCTCGCTTGCGGAGGTCGGGACTCGAACAAGCGTTGTGAGCCGTGGGTGGTGAATAGTAGTGAGTGGTTAATGGTTAATGGTTGGGTGAATTCGGAGGCTCGAGTCACGTATTCGTACTGTTCGTTGACTGCTTTTTAGTGCGCGAGCGAGCTTGATTCTGGTTCTCGTTCTGAGATTGCTATTGAGATGGAAACCGGTTCTGTGAGTGAGGCTGAAAGGTGAGTCGATTTGAAGAATGAACGATCAGTAATCAATGGTCAATCTGTATGCAAATAGATAGGCCGCGAGTCGTACGGTAGCGAACCGGTTGTTGCCATGAAGGAGAGTAGTCGTTTGATCGGATGATGCTGCTGGCGGTAGGAAGGCGGCAAGGAGAGATCTCTACGACAGGTTGTCTCGTGTCGCGCAAGATTCGCTCGCCGATGTGATGCGGATAGCGACAGTGATGGCTTTGTCATTGGCGACCTCGGGCCGCTGGTCAACGTCCCATCGCTAGTGAGCCCATGAACTCGAGATGTTGGCTTGACTTTAAGCTCGATGTTGTGAGGAGTCAAGGAGTCGAGGAGTCGACAACACGAAATATGAACTCTCCACGGACCTTGTCCCAACGATTGAAGCCACGTGTTGGGAATGCCGTGTCGTACTCGTATTGATTTACAGAAGAGGCGTTTTTAAACCTTCTCCGCTTCTTGCAGGACGACCTCGGAGTCGGAACGAGAGCGGAAGAGAAGGATGAGGATTTAATCAGGTGGCTCAAGGGCATATTATGGCGGGGGAAGGGGAAAGTAAACAACGATGTGAACGTCTGTCCTGGTAGCAGGACAGATGAGTCCGGTTGAAGAAATAACGTCTGGACGTAACGCTCAGACACGAGTACATGGTCCATACGCCACTGTACTTCCGTAAATAGTTGGATAATGTCATCTCCAGGGCCTAATCTAACTGTACTCTATGCTATGCCGAGGCTCACACCAGCATCTGCGGCTGCGGCCTATTTCGTTCAGGACCTTTTCCATGGATCGTCGGACAAACAGACGGTCCAGGGTCAAAATTGCCCCCGAAGCACCGCATCGAAAGATTGGCGATGTAGAAAGAACAACGGGGTTTCGGAAAGCGGGGGAAAAAAGAGCCCCAGAGCGGGCCGAGCGGATAAATTATCAGGCCGACAACAGGATCGATGTCGTTATGCTGCGGAGACGATCCTGGTGGGAGGCTACGGGAACCTCATTGCCTCGGCAGAGCTGTTGGGAAGGAAGGACACATTCGTGGATTTCCCATTGACTCCGGCATCGTGCTGGTTTGGAAGTGCCTTTGAAGCAGTGGTATGTATAGCAAACCTGTTCAGAGGTTGGTCGAGATGGCTGCAGGCTGCGAAGGTCATTTCCAGGACGGTTGCGACAACCTGTACTCGTAAAGACGGCTGTCAGGGTCTTTTCAGTGAGTCGTGAGCAATGCGGGCGTGCCCTGTCCACTCAGATTCACTACAGGTCCAGCTTGCTCAACCCACTCATATCAAGTTCTGCCAGCGTCTCTCCTCCAGTATCGTTGTCGTCATCTCCGAGTCCCTCGCCGGGGTTCGCCTGCGCATCAGCATCGGGGAACCACAACCTAGCACTTCCATATGAGATACACAATTCTTCTCCGGCTGCAATGTCCCGGAGTGCGGTGTACACAATAACATCGGTCTCTGTATTGCGGATCCATCCGACATTCTGATCCCGAGTAGAGTGATTGAACATGGATCCTAGCCCAAGGGCGAGGGCCTGGGTCATGCTGCGGCCGGATGGGGATGGCCAGTAGCTATCGGCGAGTAACGGTAAGCGATATGGTGATGGAGGGTGCAGGTGTGGTGTTTGACACGCAGACGGTCAATTTGCTCGCTTCCCTGCCCGGTCTGATGGAAACTCACTAGGTGTAATGCTGCAAAACCGTATGCCGAGTATGATTCTCGACTTCATCTTCGGCGAAGATCAGCACAGGACTGATTTCCACAACCGTACCCTTGGGGATATGCTTAGTCGCAAAGACGCCTCGTCCTAGAAATAGTGAACAGGGGACACGTTAGGCCAGTCCGGGTGAACATGTAAGGAATCCGAAACACTAACAGGCAGGCCGTGGAGAGAGATGGTCTTGAACAGCGGCATTGCGCCTCTCTTCACAAATACCTCTTCACTTGCTCAATCAGGCCTACCTTTCGGCGTATTCATGACCAGCACGAGCCCAGATGTCCTCAAGAGAGGCTGGTCTCCTTTGAGGACTCCGTCATTCTCTGGCATCTCAGTCTACAAGAATGCAGTGTATGTCTTGCGCAACAGTGAGTCTGAGCACGATGGATCGGAATATAGAAATAGCACAGTCCTATAGAGTTGAAGAAGGAGCAACTGTTAATGCGCACTGGCCGCAGTGGATTTTCCCAAAATTTTCGTGATTCTGTATCGGTGGACATATCCAAAAGAGGAATAGTCCAAGGATGACGTCAACCGCGGCATTTTCCACGCGTCTTCCGTTCATCATGGATCTTTTCTCGACATTCTCTACAGAGTACCTCGTACGCAGCACGCAGTCACTACAGAACACACGCGCACACGGGTCAAAGTCTTCGCCAGTTCTGCAGTGATGTTGTGACAGTCAGATGTCATGATATCTTGTCAGCTCTGCAGAAGATGGCCTGATGAATGCCTGCCCAGAGCAATGATGCAGAATCCGCGTCAGCCTCGCGACTTGCACCTCTGATGAGTGAGGGTACAAACAGGCTCCAACTGAGGACGAGAATAGAAGACGTCTAGACTGCTGTTGCGCGATTTCTCATGCATTGGCATAAGCAGGCTATCAGCTACAGACATCATTAATGCTGAGGCTTGCATTCTCACCCATTCCCGGATACGGGTGTGCTTCCGACGACTTCCGCTGCTGGAAGCATCTAGCAAAAGGCCACCCACCCTTGATCACAAGCAATCAGAGGGACCATACGGCCGCAGCCTTGCACTTCAGCCTCATGTCACGATACTCTTTGCATGCTGACTGGTCCATTGCGTCTCATTGCTGACTATTCCCCAGACTCTCAAATCCTCGGTTCGCGGTAAGAAACTCTCCGATTGCTTAATGTGTGAGCCATATGACTTCCACGAACATGGCAAGACAGACGTCATTGCGTTGTTTTTCACATGTGGTCGAGTCCCACGGCAGTCAGCACGAGACCATAAGTATGGGCAAGATGATCGTCTCAATGGGCCTCATCCACATCTCACATCTCAATCGCAGATAGAAAGTGGCGGACAAACCCAGCAAGTAAAAGCCAAACCAACGAACCTAAACGCATTAACTATCACCAACCCTCAAAACTCTAAAACAACAAACTCCATGGCTGAAGCGTTCAACGGTCAAGTCCTTATGGACCAGCCCGCTGGCACTGGCAACCGCCCCTACGCCGCCGAATCATGGTTCGAGCCATGGCTCATCAAGCACTCCGAGTTCTATCGCAAGCACTTCACCCGCGACGGCCGCCGCGAGAGCAAGTCTACCAGACGCCACAGCGTCGTCACTGAGGGACTCGAGTCCAGAAAGAATTCGGTCGCTGTTCCCGAGGCCGAAGCTGCGGCAACGGCTGCCCCTGGAACTGAGGCTACCGCCGCCACTCCTGCTCCAGTTGAGCAACCACGAACAAGTACCGAGGCCGAGGCTGCGGCTCGTGAGCACCCTGAGACTCTCAACAAGAAAGACAGAGTCAGCGCTTGGCGCCGCAGCGTTGGCTGGTTACCCCACCCATAGGCGAAGAGGACACAGAACCTTTTCAGCACAACATGTATAATCATCAAGACCGATCACCAAGGTCAAGGGGAGGAATGAGAAGGCAGCTGGAAGGGTTGAGTTGCGCGATTGATACCCAATTTGTTTTGCCGATATGAACTAGAGCAGCTGTTTGAGTAGTGTTGATGAGACTTTCTTACACACGCTGAACTTGTGAGCTTTGAATGCTCCGAGCGAGCCTTGAATCTTGGATTTCTCTTCGTCCGCATGAACTGCCAGGTGAATGGCCGGGGCTTAGCGGGATTCTCTCTCGCTTTCCGAGCGCTAACTCGCCGATAGACGAGGGCGGAGACCGAGTCAGGGTACGAGTACCCTATGCTCGTTCAGTCGTCATCTCTTTCGCAATGCGATGGTACGTAGGTCGGATGGCTGGTAACTTCTCCGCCAATCATGGCTGTACGGGTACGAGTACGAGTACGGGCAGTGGAAAAAATTCCGGAGTAGTAATCCCATCATGGCACTGAATGGAGCGATGGTGCAAATGACGCAGACCTCAAGAGCAGAAAGGAACAGGGCGCACAATGGCTGATGTTATCGACAGAAGCGGCTGGGAGGAGATGTCTTCTCGACCGAGACAGATCGATCGCTGGTGATCGTCGGCTGGGACTCGTTCATTGGCTGCGCTTCCTGCTGGCGGTTGTCGCACTCGACCGAGAGACCGTCCTGCCCCACTTTCACGTGCCTCTCCAAGGGGCAATGGCCGAAACGAGAGTCACTAGTGAGGGAGAACGGAAATGAGAGCCAATAGAAAGTGCGCCCTGGAATCGCGTCTTGCAAGCCACGCCAGCGCTCGATAAATCGCCATTCTTCAATCTTCAATGCAAACAGAAAGATTTTGTCAGCCGGTGCGGCAGAAGGCCGGCCGGTTTCGCCAGGCAGAAGGTTGCTGGGAGCTGACTTTGCATGTATCAGGCCGCCAGGAATAGACGTATATACGGTGGCCTCTCCGCTCCGCTGGCAAATTGAAGATTGTCTTACCTCTTGCATCTGTTCAGCCCCGGGCCCCGTTCGCACCACGCGGAGACGTCGACTCGACAGCCATTGCGAAACCCCTGTCTCCACCTAAAATATATATTATACATTGTCCGCCTGCGCTCCTCCGTGCATCGGTCTTACCTCTAATTATCCTCCTCCCGAACTCGCAACGTGACTGAGCTTTTGTTAGCCGGCAATCCTTGATCAACACCATGTCTACTCATACCGTTGTTATCATCGGAGCCTCTTTCGGTGGCCTGGCTGTGGCTCACGGCCTCCTCAAGAATGTCTTCCCCCAGCTGCCGAATGGGAAGCAGTCATACAAGATCGTACAGATTGCTCCCAACGACGAGTTCTTCTGGAAGATCGGGGCGCCCAGGGTGATCGGAAACGCGCAGTCGCTACCTCTCGAGAAAGCCTTGATCCCAATTGCACCCGGCTTCAAAGCCTACTCAAAAGAACAATACCAATTCATCAAAGCCTACGCCACCTCGATCGATCCCTCCACCAAGACCGTCCAGACCAGCACCTCTGAAGCCGTCCACTATGACTCCCTCGTCATTGCGTCCGGCACAACATTCTCATCTCATCTGTGGACTGTCACTGATGGCTCCGAGCCCCTCAAGGAAGCCATCCACGAGATCCACCAGAAACTTCCCGGCGCAGAGACGATTCTGGTTGCCGGTGGTGGCGCGGCAGGTGTCGAAACAGCCGGCGAGCTGGGCGAGGTCTATGGGAAAACTAAGAAGATTACACTGCTGTCCGGCTCTACAGGCCTGCTCACGAGGCTCCACAACAAGAAGATGGGTATCGATGCCCAGTCTAGACTCGAGAAGATGGGCGTCAAAGTCATCCACGACAACGTGCGCGTCACCGAGCACACCACCGAGAACGGCAAGGAAATACTGAAACTGAGCAACGGAGAGACAAAGACGGTCGATGTCTACATTGAGGCCACTGGCGACAAGCCCAACTCCAAATTCGTGCCTCAAGAGTGGCTTGACGAAAACCGGAAGGTCAAGACGGATCCTCACACTCTCCGTCTGGACGTGAAAGGCGTCACTGGCGTCTATGTCATTGGCACCGTCGGCAGCTACTCGGACGGGTCTGTCGTCGACGTCAAATTTGCTACACCAGCCATCCTGGAAAGTATCAAGTTGGATCTGCAAGGCAAAGGTATGATGCGCCCAAGCTTCCACTGTAAGCCGTGGCTAACACAACCTCAGGGGGTCCTCGTACCAACAAGATCTACAAGAAAATCACAAGCGACATGCAGTTCGTTCCCATCGGCTCTCAGGGTGGCGTTGGCATCGCCTTTGGCTGGAAGCTGCCCAGTTTCCTGGTCAAGATGGCCAAGAGCAAGGACTTCATGATCGGCAATGCCCTCAAGACCGTCGAGGGCACGGCTTGACGGCCTATGCTACTGTCGGAGTTGTTGGAAGATTTTGTTTGGCGCTTCTGCCCTTAGAGATACCCGGTCTTTGTCATCAGCGCCTGCGCGACAGGAAAACAGCTGGAGCGCAGCTGGAATGGAGTTGCACACATAGATTATAGCGAGCCTAATAATTACATGGATTAAGAGAGATCTACCCTCGGGAAATTAAGGAACATGACGCTTGTCGAGGGATATTTGGTGTCGGGACATGTCGGCGCGCTGGCGAGCTCGATCCGCCTTTCGGAAGCCACACTCGGTGACCGTCGCCCGCCAATGAAACACAGTCGACAACATTTTCCCCGACCAATTGCTTCATCTGATGTATTATGCCTCATCCGATCAGAGAGATAATTTTCAGGAGGGTGGCTCTCCGTCTTCCCTTGATTGAGAGGTGATATAGTTCAGAATCCGCCTGGGGTCGTATCGTGTCTGCACTATCCAATTCGTACAAGCTGCACCATGCTAGGACGGGCTTCCATCGCTGTGAAGCCCGCAGCGTCTTCAGCGAAGCTCTTGCCTCGTGCAGCAGTGCGGAGTAGTTGCTTGAAAGCGCCTTCCTCACGGACCTTCTCTTCCTGCCTCTCCCAGACCTCACAAAGAACCAGCTCAATATCACTTCGAGCTCCCTCGAACTCGTATCGAGCGTTCAGCAGCACCGGGATGATGGCCACCTCCACCAGAACAGAGACGGATGCGTTCGGACCTCTCGAGGTCCCCTCAGACAAGTACTGGGGTGCGCAGACGCAGAGATCGCTAGGGAACTTCAAGATCAATCAGCCTCAAGATCGGATGCCGGAAGGTGTGGTCCGCGCATTTGGGATTCTGAAAGGAGCTGCGGCGACGGTGAACATGAGATATGGCCTGGGTATGCTTTCTAGGCCTACCTTTTGGACGGTCTGCGGTGCTGACTCTGAGACGTAGATCCCAAGATCGGAGAGGCTATTCAGAAAGCTGCTGCTGAGGTAGCCGACCTCACCTTGATCGACCACTTCCCTCTTGTCGTTTGGCAAACCGGCTCCGGCACCCAGTCCAACATGAACGCCAACGAGGTTATCTCGAATCGTGCCATTGAAATCCTCGGCGGGAAAATGGGGAGCAAGAAGCCTGTCCACCCGAATGACCACGTCAACATGTCCGCCAGTTCCAACGATTCCTTCCCCACGGTTATGCACATTGCGGCTGTCCTCGACTTTGAGCAGAGGCTCATTCCTGCTGTGACAAACCTGAGGGATGCTCTGCAGAAGAAGGTGGAAGCTTTCGACAAGATTATCAAAATTGGTCGGACACATTTGCAGGACGCTACGCCCCTGACGCTCGGTCAGGAGTTCAGCGGCTACGTTGCTCAGCTTGACCGAAACCTGGAAAGAATACAGTCCACTCTTCCGCATCTGCGGCAACTGGCTCAGGGTGGTACCGCTGTCGGTACTGGCTTGAACACCTTCACAGGTTTCGCCGAGGGGATCGCCGAAGAGGTAACCAAGTTGACCGGGACCAAATTCGTCACAGCTCCCAACAAGTTTGAGGTTCTGGCTGCCCATGACAGCATTGTCGAGGCCTCCGGAACCTTGAATACTCTTGCAGTCAGTCTATTCAAGATTGCCAACGATATCCGATACCTTGGATCAGGTCCTCGTTGCGGTTTGGGAGAATTGATCCTTCCCGAGAACGAGCCTGGCAGCAGTATCATGCCCGGAAAGGTCAATCCAACTCAGTGCGAGGCTATGACTATGGTCGCTGCTCAAGTCATGGGTAACCACACCGCGGCTACCGTTGGTGGGTTGAGCGGTCAATTCGAGTTGAATGTCTTCAAGCCCCTCTTAATCAGAAATCTGCTTCACAGCACCAGGATCCTGTCAGATGCAATGAATGGATTTGTGGAGCACCTGGTCGACGGTCTGCAGGCCGATGAGAAGAGAATTGGCACTCTTCTGCACGAAAGGTAAGCGTTCCGCCCTTTGAGTCATCTGTGCTGTATTGAATTTTTGGTCCAGTCTCATGCTCGTCACCTGCCTGAACCCTGTCATCGGCTATGACATGGCATCCAAGGTCGCAAAGAACGCCCACAAGAAGGGATTAACTCTGAAGCAATCGGCAATGGAGCTGAAAGCACTGTCGGAGGAGGATTTTGACAAATATGTTCGACCCGAACTCATGCTTGCACCGACCGAGAAGAAGTGATAGACATCCTCATGGACGTCGAGCTGGTAAGGTCACTGAACTTTGGAGATCACCTTGGAATAGTCTAGTCTCCATGGCTCATGTTTTGTACAGTTACTTCAGCCGGGGTCATACTCATCGAGGTCCATCTAGATTGAATGAAATGTACAGTATTCAAATCACTGTCTCGAAATCTCGTCACACCAAAGTCGAAATTCACCAAACTTAGAGTCAGTACGTCTCTGTTGATCCAGGTGTGACTCGATGTACTTTTTTGGCCTCTCCCAACCCATCGCCAGTCTCCCTCTCGCCTCTGGACTATAAGTACCCCTTGCCCCCATCTTGCTTTCGTGCCAAACACACATCGTCCATTTCCTTTGTTCAGGGTATCATCTCCTGCCTTTCTCCTCTTGCGCTTTCCTCTACTGCTGCCACGGCCCTACCCATTCCGTCGGGGGACATCACTTATATATATACGAGAGGCGTGGGTTTCAATGGCGACCACCCATATTTCGGCCCTTGGATCAAATCTCGTCGAGTACAGAGTCCGTGGAGCCGGGCGTTCGACCCTGGCACACCTTGCGCTCACAGTCCACTTCTGAATATGGGTACGACGACAGGTCCGGACCCTTTCCCTCCATCACTTCTAGCCTCCTCGCTCATGTGATGAGCAGTAGCGTCTTCGGCACGAAAATTACGCACACGACGTGTTTAATTTTCTGGATATTCCAATACCATTTGGGAGTTGACCAGTCCGAGTCCGAGGGAGATTGGAACCGGGGGGGGGACTATTTGAGCCCTGAATCTCCTTCACCTGCGATCATCGACACAACTCGATGTTCCTCCGTCTTCTGTTCGTCGCATGACTGCCCACTAGACTTGTTCCAGGGACGAGCATCGGGCTTTGGATAATGGACCATGGTCCGACTGATGTGAGATTCTTTCATCAGATTCATGACGAGGCCGCCACCTCGGCTTTCATGTGGCGTGCTCACGAAACATGGAAGACGGTGCTCCGTATACTTCGCTAGAGAGGACAGCGATGAAGAACATCATCGAGAAAGCGACTTCAGTTGTGGTGTGGCCTTCAGACAAAGCATCAAGGAAACACATGAGCCAAAAAGTCAAGGACAATGTGTTTCAGGACGATCAACATGAAGTCGTCCCGGCCATTTTCCACTGTGTGACCTCGCGACCGAAAGCGTGAGGAAGCGAGCAGGCGCAGGAAGAGAGAAAAGGAACCTCGCCTAACGCAAATGAAAGTACATCAAAGGATGCCCACTCGCCGAACGCACCAGACACGCAAGGCATCCGCCATACGGACAGAACGACGGCATGAAAGCATGAGCGCATGAGTTCGCAGCCGAATCCTCCGGATTCTTGGTCGGGAAGATCTGGACTTCGATGCAGTGGCTTGACTGGTGGCGATTGTCTGAGACTGCCTGTCTTGACTTGGCCACTTAATATGTCGACTACCACTACCACACGCATGGGGAGATTCGGGTTCTACTTGTCGACGGTGTGCCGTGAGTTTGAGCTTCAATCTAAGATATTTTGCCGGGGGAGGGGCGCGGCTGTGTCAGGCTAAGTGTCCCTCCTCGGTGTCCAGTATCGGGAAGTTGAAGCTGCACATGGACTCACGTGAGGCAAAGCAAGTATGGCTTCAGCATATTAGGCGCAGGAACTGAAAAAGTTTCACGGCCCGCGGACTCCAAGCGGTATACATTTCGGCGAAGGGCCGGTACGTTTTCAGCAGAGCGTTTTCAGCAGAGCGGAGGCTGTCATTCGGAACGATTCTAATATGGGAAACGCACATTCGAACTCTTTGCCGGGAAGGTCACCGCGAGGATGAGCATTCGTATCTTCTGGATTGCGCGTGCGGTGGTGACCAGCGCTACAAGGAGGCAATAGGTGCTGGTCTGTTCTACTCTCTGTCGGCAGGATCAACGATACACCATGTCTGGGAAACCTGTGCCTCCACATAGGGAATCAACTTCTGGAGTGGCTTTACAGCAGCCCACGTTTCCCACTTGCGTACGAAGGCTTTTGGATCGATCAACCTCGATCGGTGGATCACAGTCCGACCAGATGAGGGTATGTGGCACGGAGCAGCTCTCTCGGAGTCCTATGTGTCGTGCAGCTCTCGCGCTTGCCAAGAAGTGATACTCCTTCGATCGATATATCCGATAACGAGGGCTTTCAAGGCAAACTTGACCGGGCGCCTTTGCGTCTACTGAGTCACCATCTAGATGCGCGCCTGCGTCCAACGAGTATTTTATGTTTGTCATCTCGCGGCCTCCAATGGAGAAACACTGAGGACAAATACAGATGATATTCCCGCCTTGCTCTACGGGCTGTGAGTTCGCTCATTCAGCAGCCTATGCCTGACGCGCGCGGAGTTACAGAAGTGGCGTGCGTCTCAAATACCCACCTCGAGAAGAGACTCGACGATGGGCGACTGGTTGTTATGCCGGATCCAACAGACGAAAACGAGTTCATCATTGTGGTCAGTCAGAAGAAGGATTTCCGACAGGCGTGGAGGCCCTTCGCGTCGTCATGGCTAATGTTGACTGAGCTATCTCCTCAAGTCTTGGGCGGTAGATTACCGTACTTGCTGGTCCCTGTGGCCTAACGGTGATTATCACGGCCGAGGGCTGTTGTGTTTGTGTTTGATCGATATCAACTCTGTGTCAAGGCACGAGATGAGAGCAGAGCACAGCACAGCAGAGCACAGCAGAGCAGACCACACGGGCCTGGGCTTGACAAGGAACGCACCAGATATGGAGCTTACGATACTTTTGAATGTTCAGCCTCCTGGTCCAACTTCCTCTGAACCACGCGAAGTTGCTCTTGCTGATCAATCTGCCCCGCGCTCAAAACAGGGGCTATTCTCATCCTGAACGGCATGATGAACCACCGTATTCGATTCACGCAACACTATATATATATATATGGCCCGCTCTTCACTGGTCCTTTAGCTGGCCGCAGCCGAAGATCCGGGTATGTTCCGTGACCCTGGTGCCAGCAAACGCAGCATCAAGCGTACGGACTGCTTGGCTCTATGTTGAAACGCCAAAAAGTCTATCGACAGCTGGACGTCCGGCTCAAATGGAGCACAGGTCGATCAGTCCAATATCGACAGGAACAAAGATGGCGCCTTGGATATGGCCGACTCTCGGTACCTTCCTCTTAGAATCCACTGTACGCTCGCTCAGTTACGAGGTTGAGATCCCTGCTGCGGTACTCGATCTCACCGATGTAAAGGGGTGGCGAGTTCGCGGGCTTCGGCCTGCGTCTGGGCGTCGAGCCTCAGTCTCCGGCATCGGTCATAGGGACATGCCAAGTCGGATCGTGGGATTTCTCGAGTACTGGATCTATACTCTGTGGGTTCGCTCCTACAGTTTCGGGGGTCCTTATTATCACTGTCTCTGTTCTCACTTTAGGAGTCTGCACGATTTATCGTGTCAGGTAGGGAGGTTCGGGACTGTGTTGGCTTTGTCGCGCCGGGTGAGCCTGCATCTTTGCCGACTTCTCGTCAACCTTCGTTTTCCGACGCCAATGGGTGCTGCCATTGGCACCTACCAGAATGGTGCCATGGTTCCACGGTGGTGGGTGGGAGGTTTCTGGTTGCGAGTTGCCAGTTGCCAGTTGCCGCGCGACCAGTGTCAAGGAAGCAGAAGCGTTCGGACTTACGAGAGATTCCAAAACCTGCCATGGATATTGGACTCTGGTGTTGTGTTTGATATCAATACGAGGCCACGCGTCGCGACGAGTTCATCCGCTGCTCAGTCGCGGGACGGTAGCTCCAACAAACTCACCGGCTCTTGTGCTGAGCCTGGGTGGATTTGCGTGATAAGCGCTGAAAGCGGACCTATGCCTTTCCCATCGCCCGTTGCGGTGTGGATATCTCGTCAACGGCCTGCCCGCGCTCTGCCGGGAGTGTGGTCGAAGTTTTGATCGGAGCCAGCGCAGTCGACACAACAAAAAGTACCACGGTGGGCAAGCTCCTCAGAAAGGCGGACCCATCTCTCACCCGACGATGCCGGAATACGAGTCCATGGTCAAAGAGGCGATGCTGTCGGCGCAACAGCATCTACACGACCTCCTCGGCCTCACCCAGCAGCGGTCGGGACGTCTTGCTCGCGGGCTCTCGATCTACATCGGCATCCTGGACACATCATTAGCAAGTGTTTCAGGCACTGCTTGCCTTGCGTAACGCATCAGGCGGTGAAGAGTGCTTTGAAGATAGCCGGACGATCCATTTTCCCTTAGCCGGGACCGGGCGAACCCTAAAGCATGGAACGGAAGTTCCTCTCTGTGCATCGTTTAGGCAGACATCCCGGTCTGGCTTGCACACATTGCACAAGATCCATTGGCACTGGCAGCGAACGGATCACAGCATCTCGGGCCATGGGCATTCCCTATCTGCCTACGTTTTGCGTCGTAGCATGGCGTTGCCGAGCTGGCCCTCCGTCGTCGCAACTAACGGCCGTTTGGCGGTGTCACGTCGGCCGGAATATATATATACTCATATCGGAAGACGGCTTCCTCTGAATGGCATCGGCAGCATGGACTCGTCAGCAAGGTTCATCTAAGGTATACCGAGCATCGGAATCGGATTTGTCTGTCTTTTGGCCAAAAGCCTCCGGTAGTCAGACACGATACTATGTATCCGAGGACGTCGTTGTCCGGGGCGATCTGTTTGCGGATCCTTGTATACAAAGGCGGCCCCGCCTGGCTGAGATTCGAGCATGGCGTTCAATCCAAAAGGAGGATCTTGAAACGAAGTAGGCCAAAGACAGACACAAGGTCTAGGGGAGGCCTTCTCTCTATGTCGAGCGTATATCCTCAGGTACAGATGCCGTCGCGGAGAACCCGATTGCGCTGAACGACGCTGGGGATGTCTTTCTCAGAATCTCTGTGATAAGTAAAAATGGGCGGTTTGATGGCTTCCTTACAGTGCGACATGGTTTCGACGCCGTTGGTTACATCTGGTAATCGACGAGTTCAACCAATCGGAGTGCCAGGGTCCGATCAAACAGGGCGTCTGTCTAGAGACCGCAGTCGACATGACTTGCGTGGTCGCGTTCAAGCTGGACGGTGGATGCTCGCAGTTCGATCAGATGACACTCGAGACCTAAGAGTGCTTCGACGCCTGCCTCGAGTTTCCACTGCTCGGCACAACATGGGATTCAACCAGGCTGAGACTGTCCCAAGTGCTTACAGTCATGAAAAGAGGTGGCGCCAACTTTAATTAAGAGCTTGAATCCATACCTACGAACTTTCCTGTCTAGCTTTTACCACCATCAAGAATATACGGTCGCAAATACTCACGGGGAAGTGGGGGACGAGCATCAAATGCAACGAGTTGTGGCACGCCAAGACCCACTGAGAGCATTCTTGGCTGCGCGGGTTCAGGAGGCGGCAAAAGAAATTACGGTCATATATTTTGAGTCCTGGAAATTAGCTTAATATCAGCATCACAGCATCAGTGGTTTAGTGGTAAAATCCATCGTTGCCATCGATGGGCCCCGTGTTCGATTCACGGCTGATGCATTGATTTACTACCACGTTTCTTTTTTGCCTTTTTCCTACGTGTACTTAGGAAATGGTTTGTAGCAGCAGTGAACGCGATGGGATAATTTTTGTATCGTTGGGTGGGATGGGGGTGGGGCAGAAGGCCTCTGTATTCTCTGGACGAGTCCTTGCTGAGAGGTACATCACACGCGAGGGACCGACTTTACCCCGTATTCTAGATATTGTTAGACGCGCTGATGGAGTCCGCGGAAAGGTATTTGCATTGTGCATTGAATGATGTTTAGGGTGTTTACTCTTATTCTGAGTATATTCGAGAGAGTTTGAACTGCCTCTAACGTGGCCGGATCTCGTCTCCATCATTGTCGAGGAAAAGGTCTCTCTCGTTCCGGTTGTCGCAATATTCTGCGATATATACGGCACGGCCCAGGTCACTGACAGGGCTGAAGATGAGGCCGCCTGTATGACAAGGGTCATGTGCAGCCTGACCGATCCAGTGATGAAAACAGGTGCTTCCGGATGTTTGGTACAATCTTGACACAACCCATATCTACTCCCCTTATATCCAATACAACAAACCAGGCCGACCACCGACCATGAGCCAAATCATAGCTTGGCTGCAGCCTTCCTCCTGGCCTCCCTTTCCTTGTCTCTTAGCAGCCGTCGCAGGATCTTCCCACTGGGACTCTTAGGAATGACGTCGATGAATTCAACGCCCCCAGCAAGCCACTTGTGTCGCGCCTTTTCCTTCTCGACGTATTTGATGATGTCCCGCTTGATCAGGGCGTCGTTCTCCTCCAGACCTACGGATTTCGATTTGACGACAAATGCCTTGGGGATTTCACCTGCACGGTCGTCCTGAACGGGGATCACGGCGCAATCAGCCACGGAGGGGTGATTGAGGAGACACGCCTCGAGCTCTGCAGGTGCGACTTGTAGACCCTTTGTGATATTAGAACGCGGCGCATAAAAACTTAGAAACGGATGCACTCACCTTAACTTTAATCAACTCCTTGATACGATCCACGACCCAGATATGCTCGTTGCCATTTGGGGAGACGCGGAACTCGACCTCGTCACCGGTCCGCATGAACCTCCCTTCAGGCATGTCCACGAAAGTCTCCTGGGTGGCCTTCTCATTCTTCAGGTACCCAAGCACAACACTCGGCGATTTGACGAGCAATTCACCGGGTTGGTTGTAGCCTGTGATTTCGTTGCCCTCGATGCTCATCACCTTCGCCTCGTACCCGGGGAGTAGGCATCCGGAAGAACCGAACCAGATGTCCCTCGGAGACGACGAGCACACGACCGTACACGTCTCGGTCAGGCCATAACCCTGTCGAATCTTCCAGGTCGGGAACTGTGACGCCAGCTCCTCGGCCGTTTCCTTGCCCAGCGGAGCCGCGCCCGTGAAGATGGACGTTACACTGGAGAGGTCGTATTTCTTGGTCAAGTCCCTGTTCTTGACCATTGCGATGATGATCGGTGGCACAATATACAGGGTGTTGATCTTGTAGTTCTGGATCGCGGAGAGGTAGTTGTTCAGATCGAATCTAGGCAGGATGATGACTTGATCACCCTGGTACGTAGAGGCATGGCAAATCACAATGAGGGCGTAGATATGCGACTGAGGCAGCAGCCCAAGCGCAACCTCGCGATACCCCGGTCCATGGGCCTCGCGAGATGGCTTGTCATACATTGAGATCTGGACCGTGTTCGCTATGACGTTTCGATGGGAAATCATGACTCCTTTCTAATGGATTCACGTCAGGACTGCTCAATGCACCGGGTGCTTTGCTTTGGCTGGGGTGCGGGAGTGCTTACCGGTAGTCCAGACGTGCCACTCGAGTAGCACAAAAACGCGGTTTGCCTTGCGCCTTGACCCTTCTCCCACTTTATTGGTTCGAGCTCGGGCAACGACTCGCCTTCTTTGATCAATTGTGTCAGGGTCTTGAATTCCTTGGGGATGGGGGGATCGTTCGGCATCTCGCAGATGTAGACCTTGTGCTTTGGAATGTTCGCTTTGGCGGCGGCGTCCAAGGCGGTTTGCAGCAAGGGCATGACGGTAAAGAGAACTTTGGCGCCAGAATTGGTCAGTTGATGCCGCAACTCGTCCGCGTTGTAGGCGGCATTGGCGGGAGATGACACGCCGTTGAGTCTGTGGATCGCCCAGTTCAAGGTCATGATCTCGATCTACATGGCTGTCAGATGCGTGTGCGTGCGAGACCTGTCATATCTTGGGGGCTTTTTGCATACCGTGTTCAGCGCAAACACGCCCGCAACCTTGTCATATTCCGTGCCGGCATTGACCTTCCAGCCAAACTCCTTCGCCAACGCACGAGACAGACTATCCACATCTTTTTTCTGCTGTGTCGCCGAAATGGACTTCCCTGTCAGACCGCAGGTGTAAGCGGCCTTGGATTCAGCGAAGGGCAGCCGCCCATGCTTCTCGTCCAGCATGAATTCGCATATCGGGACGGTATCTGGGACTTCCGGGAGTTGGGGTACCCAGCTCATAGGCTTGAACACCATGGTTGCGATCGTAGGCCGGCCGCCGCTCAGTCAACTAGCAGAATCGAAGAATTGCGATCAGAAGGGAAGATCGACACAATGGAGGATGTCTCTAGGAGCGCCAGGGAAAAAACACAGTCCCCGGATCGCAGGATAGGCCAACGAAGACAGAAATCAACGGCGGCAACGGATGTCTGGCCGGAAGAGCTCCATGGGATTGGAAACGCGACAGCTCTTTGGGCTGGGCTGGGCTGGCACTGGGCAGGGCCTGGGGTGGTTCTTTACCCGAGGTAAAGGAAGCTCCGTCATTTTAGCGGAAGCTTTACCCCAGAGGGATGACCTAAGGATTGTGTGTAAGGCGTTTCTTCGCATGGCGGGCGTGGCTATCTCCGCCGGGCTCTCCGCCGGGGCTCGCAGTCAGACTTGGCTGACTGATTGGGCGGGTGGACAGCAAGCTTCAACCTGAAAGCCGATCAGCAGCTTATCGGAAGAATGCCCGGTAAAACGCCGACAAGAACTGGACCGAGGCGCGGGGAGATTCGGAAGGAAAGACAGCGAATGCTGGGCTATGAATTTGATCAGGGCTTCGCCAACAACCTCGCGTGTTGGGTTTCTCATAAAGACAGGCGATTGCGTTTTCTACTAAATGTGTCCGAATCCTAAGAGCGACCAAGGTACCTCGTACAGTCGTAGATGCGGTGGGAGCAGAGCCGAAAGATCCAGCAGTCCACAGGATTCTGACTGACCGACAATGCTGTTGCGCGAAACACTTCCTTCCATCTTTGCCCTTGCCAGCAGGACAACGGCGTCGATGCTATCGAGAATAGCCTAGCATAGATTGACTAGTTTGTAAAGCTCCTGTCGGCTTGATCTTCATTGCTCCGCAACGTATTCGTACCTGACTGCACACCGACTTCGAGAAGTACCCATTGTCATTGTTTTTCACCATCTGTTTCATCTTTCCTCTGCTGCTCTCATTCTTCCCAGAAGATTCAATGGGAGCATATGAGATCCTCTCGTCTCCTGCCTTTGTCGATTTCTATGCTGTGAACATGACCTGAAGTCTCCAAGGCGGTTTGCTTCACCCTGCAGACTTGAAGCGAAGTAATACGTAAACAGTATCACGATCCGCCCAGGTGAGAGTTGGGTTTTACTTATCCACTAGCGAACGTTGCTAGATTCCTGCGCTCGTGGAAGGCCGAATATAAGCGTCATGAGATTAATCAACACAGACCTGTTGACCCTGGAGGCGTTTATGGGCACTGGGAGTCACATCCCGAAGTATGCTATTTTGTCGCACACGTGGGAAGATGAGGAGGTTACCTTTCAAGATTTTGCTGACCTGGGGCTTCGGTCTCGCAAGAAAGGATTCCGCAAGATCCAGATGACGTGCGAGCTCGCGAAGAAAAACGGAATCAAATTTGCTTGGGTTGATACTTGCTGTATCGACAAAAGTAGCAGCGCCGAGCTGACTGAAGCCATCAACTCCATGTTTCAATGGTACAAGGATGCTGCAGTGTGCTATGTGTGGCTCTCCGATCTGCCGTCCCAACAGTCGCCTGACAACTCGTTGCTCAAAAACTGTCGGTGGTTTTCCCGCGGATGGACGCTCCAAGAGCTCATTGCACCGCCACATGTCGAGTTCTACGACGCCGGATGGGTACTGCGAGGGACGAAACCTGATCTCAGCAGTCTTATCACGCAAATCACCCGGATCGAGGCAGGTATCCTGAAAAACCCCGAAGATATGTATAGTCTTTCGATCGCCCAGAGGATGTCCTGGGCGGCAACACGACAGACCACGCGTGTTGAGGACATGGCTTACTGCCTGCTAGGCATCTTCAACATCAACATGCCGATGCTCTATGGTGAAGGGCCGCGAGCCTTCATGAGACTCCAAGAAGAAATTGCAAAGAGCTCCAACGATCTCAGTCTCTTCGCTTGGAGGACGGTATCTGCCCATCAGAGGTACCACGGCGTCTTCGCCACAACGCCGGCAGACTTCCAAAGCTCGGGTGCAATTCAGGTCTCCCGAGATATCATCTACAATCCCGAGTTTTTCATTACCAATAAGGGTCTACGCATCAACACCAGCATCTATGCCGGCCGACAGGGAGCATATTTCCTTGGGCTGAACTGCTTAGACCCAAAATCCACCGGACCCCAAGAACTTGGAATCTGGATCAAGCATCACGGAGGAGGCGTCTATAGCCGCACAGGTATCGATAAGCTTCCTACGATGCCGCCGAATGAGACTGCCAAAGTTGTCCGCATCTTCGTTTCGATCAGCGTCAGCGCAACACGCTCCCGATTTCTCGAATGCAGCCACGAGGATGCCTTCATATTCCGCAAGGGCTTCAACGAAACGGGAGCATCATACTCGCCCGGGTTCCCCTTTGAAGCGTACCATTTGGTTCCTGCCATCCAATGGGACTCGCAGCAGCGTTCCTTTTTGACGCGAGGGGCACCGGATTTTGCGGCGTACGCGCTCTTCCAAAGTACAGGGACTTCCGGGGCCGAGGACGAGGAGCTCCTGGGTGGTCAGATGTTCATGCTAGCCTTTGGTAGGACAAGTGGCCAAGATGAGCCTTGGATTGTCATTTCGTCCCCGAGGGATGAGACCCAGGGTTTATGGGGGCAGATTGGGGATGCGGGAAAGGTGGCTGCCGTGGCTCGTGGCTTGAAGAATCAGCACATGATCCTAACGCGAGATGGAATGAACTACATTGCCAAAGCAGTTCACGTGTCATTGGAGAGAGCCCTTTTGGCCGGTGAAACCGTATTCTACATCGACCTCGAATACAAGGATGCGCCGGAAGCCGTCTTGTGGGGAAAGGAAGGATCAGCCAACAATCCCCGTCGCCGCAAGTATTACCAAAAGCCGAAGAAATAAATCCCTTCGTTTGGGGGCAAGAATAACGTCAGCGACAACCCAAACTGCAATCGAAGCAGACAAGCTATTGTCATGCGAGCGAAGCGGAGATGTCATCTCACCGATATTGGAAAACGCGCTCAGGTAGAAAGAAGGCGGAGACTCAGACTTTGGAGGACAAGACCGCGACATGATGGAACTATCGATGAATCGATCTGATTGCAACAAACCCACGAGTACCTTTTCCTGAGATAGCCGAGACGTGTACGGTATATCATTTGACTAGCATAGGACTGGTCTTGTATAGTGGTCATCTTACAGTACGTGGCACTTAGGCTTGAACAATGGTGGTTCCTAGGCCGAGTTCGGAGTACCTCGTATGTTGGATGCAAATGCTCCTTTGCTCACCCGCGACGACCCCCTGATCAACGTGGTGTCGACGGCGGTAGCAGTCATGGACGGAGAAGATCGTACTGTGGTCTTCTCCACGCTCAAGGGGAGAGAGAGGCATCAGGAAAGTGACCCTGAATTGACTACCGTCAAAGCAGACGATCACTGCTTTTCTTGCATCCCGCCAGGACTCCTCGTACCCCAATTTCTGGCCCTCATGGATCCCTTAACCGAGCCCTCATCGACATCGATCTTCATGCAGATTAACGAGGTTCGGAGAGTAAAGAGATTGAGATGTGGAGACCAGGAATGCAACCCAAAAGGCTGAGCGCCAGCCTTGGGCAAACCCTGAAACAAAATGACGCAATGGCCACTGATTAAGCTTTGGCTCTCGCGCTTGCTCGCCTCGATGTTCGTCATCCGCAAATTAGACACGTCTTGATGAAACATGGTCGTCGCTAATGCCGACACATTGAGACCGCATGAAAGCAGTACGACTACGACTACCCGCACTGTTTGAAATGACAGACGTCGAGATCAGAAAGGTGGATTTTCCGGCATGCATTATTGCCCAGTGCAACTATTGATTTCCTTGACGGATTCGGGCGGGCATGCATCGTTGGAATACCATGAGCGAACGGACGGTATGGATCCGTGATCAAGGGTCGCGATGTTGCTGGTGACTTTCTGTTCACCGAGTGCACGGGCTCGCTTCTTCACGTGAGACGAGCCGATGCAAATGCCGACCTCTTCTCTAACTCGATAGAGCATCCACCTTCGGCTTTCACATGATTGCCGGTGTTGCACCGATTTACGTGAAAAGAGAGATGGTAGCTCCAGTACGGAGTTGCATTTCCAGATCCACCACCTCTATCAGACTTCGGAAACAAACAAACACTCGTATCAAGAAAAGGAGAGGCTGGGTTCTCAAATTTTAATGCTTGCAGCGGGGACCATTAAATCTAGACCCTCTTCGAAGCAAATTAATTGACATTCAGGCTTCGATTTCAGCTCTCAAGTGTAAATATGTCCCAATCCAGCATCCGATGGCTGTTATGCCAACGTCCAATGGCGCGGTAGTCCGCGGCCACGGCGCGAATAGTAAAGGTAGCCAGCGCCGCCAATCCAGGTCTTATCTGAACTCGCTGGCTCGTCAGATGGCCCTCCCTGTCAGATGATATTCGAGTGTTGGGACCAGTTGTGAAGCTTATCGATTAATCCAAGACTAGTAATGTGAGCGCCTGTCGCGGGTGAGAGCCGGGAATATTCTCCACCCCCGCAGTTCGAGCCTCAGCTTGTCAAGGTCCTTTCTATTCGACAGGAGTGCCGGCATCCGGCGGTTGGAGATGAGACATAGCCAGTGGGAAGCTCCCATCACACTCTTTGCAGAAGAAGCGAAGCACACTACGGGCGTAGTTTGAGCAGGCGATAGAAAAGTATGTTGATTTTCGCCACAAGCTTGCACAAAGAGGTTGAAAGCCTGCGCTGTCGGCAGCCAGTTCGAGAGTGTCAGGCACGTGGGGTCTGAGTAGACGGTGAGCCGGAGGCAACCTCTCGAACCAAACCACGAGGATCTGAATGCAAGCCATGTGACACAGTTGAATTTCGCGCGTGGCGGTGTTGAAAGCCAGGAGCATGTCCGAGCAATCCTGCAAACGAGAATCAGATCGGCAGAGGTCTGCATGCGCTCGCTCCAAGCCAGAAAACATTGTGGGCGCCACACCGGGAAGGAAAAATAAGGAACGGACAAGATGCAATTGCGGCAGCTACTGTAAAGGCAAATGCCGTCCAATCAAGACCGGAGCAACGCGCGACCACCAAACCGGGCTCTGCTTCGTCTCCCAGAGACACAGCTGAATGGGGTTCATAATTCGTCGGTCGACGGTCCAGCTTCGTGCGCGGTGTGTTGTGTGAAGCAACTTCCCAAAGGGTCGGGAAGCAGCAACACAAGATGCAAGGACAATGGCTCTGGGTCGAACCAGGACAGGTGAGGAGCTAGAAGCCTAATGTTGTGCCACAGCATCGAGTCGTGCCACAGTGTATGTAGGGGTCATGCTCAAGCTTGTACATAGTAGAGCCTCGGGTTATGTGGCCATTCGGAGAAATTTATATCACAAGAACTTTTCCTCAAGGAGCTGCCAGAGGAGGAAGGGGCTGTGAGGATAGATTGACGAGCCTTGCAGCAAAGGTGAACAAGCCACAGGGGGATTTTGCTTGGATATTGGCCATTGAAGCAGGCCATCGTGGCCTCTGGGGACTCCTCGCGGGAGTGGAGGCCGTGGTGCAAGTCCTATATAACAATGATGAGTATTAGATACGTGGCAGTGGATACTCGTACTCTGACATAAACACCAACCAAGAACTCACGGATCTGATTGTTGAGTGCACTGTGAGTTGTCTCTATGTAGCTTTCTGATAGCCAGGACAGGCACATGAATGCTGTGTTTGGGTATTTGATCAAAGGATTCGACTTGCATGAGAGAGTTCCTTGGCTGGAGCGGTGCCTTGTGGAGTTTGTGCACAGTGACACGGTAGCTGGAGATCTGCTCTAACCGTACAACGAAAATCCCTGTAAATTTCCTTGTCAGTGACATTCTAACCAGGCGGGGCCTAGGCACAACTGGGGCAGCTGCAGTTCGAGGGAATCGTCGTCGTCAGTGAGTTTCTTGACTTTCGGCTGCCACATCAATCAGCGTCATCAATTTCATGTCCCGGCTCCGCCCTGAATTCACACAGCTCCTTGTCACCTAATTGCTTCGATCTCATAATTTTTTTGTCAGTAGCTCTTGGCCAGTACTCGTGGCTTTTCACCAACTTCACTCACTCATACTTCTTCTGATCGTGATCCTTGCTCACCTTCAGATATAGCAGCGGATCAGGAACCTCTCCAAGGGTTTGTTGCTTTTTCTTGCCTGTGCCCTGTCCTGCCAAAACCGGCCACTGCGGATCCACACCGGAAATAAGACAATCGTCTATCACTCACTTTCGGTCAGTCTCCCGCCTACTCCTCCCTGCAAACCTGCATCCTGCCAGGCTTCTGCAACCTTGCTTGCCGCTTTCCCATCTCGCCTGGTGGCTGAATTCGCGAGCTCCTCTTGCACCTTGCATCTCCTCTCCCTCTCAACGTTGGGGTTGTTGCCAACATCTTTCACGCCACCTCCACTCTCTTTCAAGCTCTGCTTTAACCTCATCGTTGTGGCAAGATTGTCCTGTCTTCAGCATCTGCAGGCTGTAAGGAGTAATTCTCATATGGAGTAGACAGTCCGCCATCGAGCTCTTGGGTCGCAATTCCATTTCAGACGCCAGCCAAGTAACCCACTGCCGCGAGCAAGTCTCATGTCCAGACGCGCAGTTCGGTCCGCGATTGCGCCCAACTCGACGTACAACAACTATCCTTCAACGCGTCGCGACGGATATTTCTATTGAACGAGACGGAACTCGAGATCGGATCTTGAGTCACTACTCCTGCTTTCGACTCAGCTCCAGTGGTAGCGACCACTGACCCTTGACGGCTTCCTCCACTCGAAACGACCTGCTCAGCTCACATCGGACGCAATAATCCAGCAACTCAACACCTGGCTCGATCAATAGAGTGGTAGTGCTGGAGGGCTCTCACTTGCGGACACACAAAGAGCACTGCGATGCAGCAATAGGTGGAATAGATCTCTTCCTCTAAATGGTCGCCCCAATGTTCCCGGGCTCGTCTTGGACAGTCCTATTCCATTACGCGGCCGTGTTCTCACTATGGCTGTCGCTATGTCAATGCCTTGATATTTCTTATTGCTCTTCGGAAAACAACGCGGGCAGCTATCCAAGCTGTAAGCATTCCCCCGTTCCTTGCATTGCTCCAGTTACTGACCACTGGCTCCAGTCTACAGCCAATTTCAATCGAATGGGTTATGCCAGGGCCATTGTCAAGGCTCCTACGCATTCGCGGTCCTTCAAGGCTACTATTGCTGGTGCTCCAACTACATTCCCACGTCGCAGGAGAGCACATACAACTGCAATCAAGTGTGTCCCGGCTTCGGCTCCGAGTGGTGTGGTTCCACGGATGATGGCCTCTATGGATATTACCTACTGAGCCCAGGAGTCCCCTTGGGAACCTCTGGTACTGGTTCAAGTACACCTTCATCAACATCTTCTCAATCTTCATCGGTTAGTATCCATACCTCCAGCTCTGCATCCACATTCGTATTGGATACCGGGTCTTCCACATCCTCCCGTTCCCCCTTTACCTGGCCAGCGTATCCTTCCTCTTCAGTGGTAACACCTGGACCCTCTCAGAGCTCCGTCGAGGCTAGCATTGTGACTTGGTCAAGTGATATTTTGTCGACCTCAACAAGCTCCCTTGTATGAGAACCCGACTCTAAAATCACCCTTCCTTGGCCCTCAATTCTGACCCATTTCCAAATTTCTTTACTGACTAGATCTGGACCTAGACATCATCAACTTCCCCCCCTTCTGCAACAGCTCCCCCGCCTTCGGCGTCTACTCCTGCACCTACGGAGATATACACAAGTGTCACCACCGTGACGGGCGAAGCCCGTACCGTGGTCGTGACGCCAACTCCCGCCGCCTCGTCCGACGCCACATTGGGGCAAAGCTCTACCGGTGGTGGCGGCGTCAGTACTGGCAAAGTTGTCGGCATTGTCCTCGGCGTCGCTCTCGGCATCGGCATTTTGATCGGAATTGCGGTCTACCTTTGGTTCCGCCGACGGCACCAGAGGTTGCAAGAGCAACGCGGACCAGAAACGGCTTTCGTCCCTCGAACTGGAGATAGCTCGCCTTCCAACAATGTCCCGTCTCGGCAAGTTAGTCAAATGTCGACGGCTGGATTGCTGGGCTCTAAAGCTCCCCGCATCAACACCACTTTTGGGCTGTCAGGCAATGATCTTCGGAGTGCTGATCCAACCATTTCATCCACCTCCGCATCCGATCGCCGGAGTGTGATTACGGATCAAAGATTAAACCCGTATGCTTTGTACATGAGTGAGCAGGGTCGCACTAGCAACGTGTCCCTCCAAGACAATCAAGACTATTCGAGGCAATTACGGGTAAGTCCTGTTCGCAAACCGGTCAGAACTTGACGACTGATTGTGGTTCTAGGTGGCAAATCCAGATTAATCCGACTCAACAACCGGTCTCAAGCCGGCTGACACACATCTGATTGCAAGGTCGCGAGACCCACGGCATACGTCTTTTCGGAAGAAGTTCGAAGAGCATACCATGCCCCGGGGCAAGGCAGCGAGGACTTGCCACCACAATTCAGTCTCATAGGGACAATGTCGGACCCACAAAAGACGACGATTTTGCTACTGAAGCAATGACCTTTACGACGAGACGAAGTGCCAGCTTCCGACCACTTGCAACAATGGACTCATGCACGTTGATCGGCATTGGAGGCGTTTATGAGGCGATTGTACATTTAGCATAGCGAAGAGGGCGTATGGTAACAGGACACGCACGACGGGTTTTTGTATGCAGTAGGGTCAGGCGTTCGATATACGACGGCGGGACATGGAGCACACAAACGGCGACTTCTGGAGCATCGGCATGGTGCTTGCAGCGTCTCCATAATGTACAAGGATTAGCACTGTGAGTATGGCCGAGTTGACGTGTACAGAATTTGGCTCGGTTGTTTGTGGCCTCCGTTGCCCGCGAGGAATTGCACAAAGGGGCTATATAGATGAGCTGAAGACAAAAGTGCAATCTTTTGACTCTGTTTCAAGCCACGGACATTTGCCCAAGTGACTTGGAAGTGACGCACAGAAAGAATCAGGTCTGAGGTTGATGCCCAAAGACGCCATGCCCGACGCGTGGTGGCGAGGCTGTGAGGATCTGTTTTGGCTTGGGCTTCGACCAACTTCCAGGCTGAGATTTTGAGTCCCTGAGTTTCGGGCCAGCCCGTCCGTCTCCAAGCATCTTTGTGCCTGAACCCCGGTGCCCGGCTGGAGCGTGTCGAAAATTACAGCTCCCTGTCACATCTGCAAGCCTCTCGTATGAAAAGAACGTTCCAGAAGAAGAGAGCTGTCTACCTGGACACTCCCTACGCAGTAGGTGCAGTCAGCTGTTGATAACAGAACGAGCCTGGTGCATTGTTTCTGTTTGTCCTTTGCATGAATCAACGTTGTCTCCCAAAGGGCCGCCCCCGCTCATTGGGCTCCGGTGACGTAACCAACGAGTCACACAGTGGTGATTTCAGTCGAGCACCTCGTTGCTATTCGTGTGCGGGTTTCGTTGGCCAAAAAGCCTGCACATGCCCCCAGCGGACGCCGCGCAGGGCCACCTTAAACTACGAGGAGAAGCAGGTTCCCAGCTGGGCTTCTCACCTCACGCCTCGTAACAACCCGATCTGCCTTCTCTCAACCACTCTTTCTTTGCTGTAACGGCCTCTTGCTTCTTGTTTCTTCATTTAGCCCGCGGGCGGCACAGCCTTTGCAGCCATATACTGTATAAATTTCTCTAGAGCCTCGCTTTTCCGAACACGTTACCGCAGTCACCCCGCCGAACCAAAACTGACCAACTCGGCGACCCACGTCACTTGCCTCCAACCGCACGTATTTCAACCTCGATCTGACAAGCTGACCAAGCTGTAACATGGCAGGACGTCGATATGCCGACGACGTCTCGGTTGACCGCTACGAGGACCGACGGGAAAGTCACGTCTCACGGAACGGACGACGCTACTACGATGATCGCTACACAGAGGAGGAGGTAGACTACCGCCGCTCCACTCCCGCACCCGCTGCTGTCCGAGAAAGAGAGACGATAGTGCGTGAGGAGGTCCGTGAACGGCCTGGACGTACCCCTGCCTTCCTCGAAGAGGGCTATGGTCGAACCTCGGCTGGCCCTGTGGTTCTACGAAAGCGGGAACAAGAGGATTTCGAGTTTGCTCCTCGACCTCGCCGACGGTCTCCTTCACCCGAACCCGAAAGGAAGGTTGAAAAGGAGGAAATCATCATTCGGCGGGATGAGTCTGAGGCACGGGCCCCTCCTCCGCGGATAAGAGAGCGGGAGCGAGACGTTGACCGTGAAGAGATCATCATCCGTCGAGACGAAAGGGACCGATCAAGAGGCCCTCCCCGGTTCCGAGAAAGAGACGTTGACCGTGAGGAAATCATCTTCCGTCGAGATGAGAGAGAGCCTGAGCGACTCCCACCTCCCGTCCGTGAGCAGAACCGGGAAGAAATCATCATTCGCCGAGATGAACGCGAGAGAGATGTTCGACCACCTCCCCCGAGGGAGATCAACTCCTCGAGAGAGGAAATAGTCATCCGGCGCGACGAGCGGGAGCACGAGGCGGTCCGCTCACCGCCGCCTCGAGGGGCCAATACCTCCCGGGAGGAGATTGTCATCCGCCGCAACGAAGAAGAAGACCGTCGTTCGCGCTACTATGACGATGACGATGTCATCTCCAGGAGAGGTGACTACGACCGCAAACCCGCCCGGACTGAGGTTGACAGGCAAGAGATCATCATCCGCCGTGATGAGCAGAACGTTGACGCCCGGCGGTACGACGATTATCCGCTGGCACGACCCAAGTCGCACGAGCGAGCCAGATCAAGGGCACGGCGCTCAAGTGACGCCTCTAATGATGAGATCATCATTCGGCAAGAGGAGCGGGAAGGACGCAGCGGCACTCGCAATCAGCAGGAAATCATCATCCGAAGGAGCTCTCGCTCTCGATCTCCTGCCACGTCTGTGACGTCTGCTCGCACTGCACCCCCTGTTCCTCTTCCTCCCCCGGAGCCCCAAGTCATTAATGCACCAACCATCCACCAAGAGGTCATCACACATCACCGCCATATCGATCACGGCTTTGAAGTGGCAATTCCTACCAGGCCGCGAGTGATCGAACGACCACCATCCCCACCAAGCCCCCCTCTTGCACCCCTTCCACCCCCGCCACGGGAGCGAGCTCGATCGGAAGAGCGGATTGAGATTAGCAGGGTGCAAACCCGTAACGGTCGCACCGAGGCCGAGGACATCGTTATCGACCGGAAAGAAAGGGATGTGCCCATTACACCAAGAAGTATGACGCCGTACAACCCTCCTCCACCAGCACGTGAGCCGTACTACGAGCCTGCACCACGTCGTGAAGCTTACCGTGGATATGACCGGGACGTGCAAGAAGAAGCAGAATTCTACAACGCCCGTGCCATGGATCGAGCTTACATTGGTGAGAGCTCCCATGGAGCAACCCGTGATTGGGCAGTTGTGGATGTCCCTCCTGGCACCAGCCGTGTGCGAATGGAGGGGGCTGGTGGTGCAAGTCAAGAGATTACCTGGCAGAGATACAATGGAGTGAGGCGAAGCAAGTTCATTCCTGACGGAATCGATGACGGTTACGACATGGCCCCAGGTCGGCCTGCTCCTTTGCCGGCGCCTGTACCTCTTCCACCTGCCGCACCCCTGCCATCAGCGAACGGAGAGATAGGGCGCCGGTATGGCAGAGAGCGTAACCCCAAAGAGGGCTTGTGGACAGAAGTGACGAAGGATCTGGTTGTCAAGGAAGCCATCCAGGAAATGGGCTATGAGTTCGAGGAGACTGAGGACTTCTACTACATTATTGCCTACTTGCGCTACGTAAGTCTACACCGGTTTCTGTCTGGGCGGAAGATACTGACCGAACATCACAGGAGGATATTGCGCGACTGGTAGGCTTGTCGGATGACATCCGCAAAGAACGCCGCAAGCGCATCAAGGAGATCGAGTGGGAGAATAGAGTCCTCCCCCCTGCCATTGAAGAACCTGCGCCTCGGCCGCTTGCAATCGAGCCGCCGCCACCGCTTCGGCCTCGCCAAGAATGGGATCGAGAGGAAGAGCGGTATATCGAGCGCGAAGTTCTCTATAGGGGCGGCCGACCACCCCCACCTCCAGGCTGGAGACGTTGAAAGCAGGAATTTCCCTAAATCTGTTCTAGATTGGTTACATTGATGATGTCATGTCTGATGAACTGGCAGTAATGCAAGAAGAACATGCATGAATTTCATTTGTCCGGTGGAACGCATTTGAGCAAGCGTGGGTGTATGTTGGGTTATTCCTTAGCGAAGAAACGACACCGAAATGAAATGAATGCCCCCCCTCAGTCCAGATTGTTCCACCTCGAGTAATGGCAAGCCAGGCAAGGGCGGACTGTTTTTCCAATCTTTGTCTGAAGGTCCGCAGGCCACGGCCGTCGTAACGCAAGGCAGAACCACCACACAACGGTTCACCGATGAAACACAGCTCGGTTTCCAATTCCAATTCCACTTGCAGAGCGATCGAGCGACCATGTTGAGTTGGGACTGGGGTTCCGTCTGTTGGTCTGTCTGCCCTATCGTATTTGCTGTCGTTCAAAACCGGGTACTCGGAGCGAGAACTGGGATCGGGGCTTTGGGACCTGATATGACGCGCAAAGTACGTACGTATGTGGTCGGTACGAAGTTATGGTCTACCACTCATAAGTCATGGTCGTTGAGCGTTCTGAAACTTGTTGTTCTGGGTATTTGGGCACCGGGTGCTGGGTGCTGGGATATCTCGAGAATACTGTGTGGGCTAGGCGCTGTGCAACCGACCGACCGACCACAAAGCCATTCTTAATCTCGCTGCTCTCCTCTCCTCTGCGTATTGGAGACACTCTTCATTCCGCTCCTCTCCTCTCCTCTGCATCTGAGCCACTCACTCTTCTAATAGTTCCCCTGCAAAGTAGGGTCGTTCTCGATCATACTCCGATAGTTGCGCCACCACTGAGCGACCTCCTCCCTCTGTTCGTCTCGCGCGATCTGCCATGGGGCGGTCGGGGCCGGCCCACCATGCCGCTGCGCCAGTTCGGCCAGCAAGTCCGTGTCGTTCTTCCTCTCCAGGGCGAGAATGCACAAGTCGTCGAGCAGGTCCATGTATTTGCCCGGTCGTCCCGTTTCCGTCCGCCGGAGGAGTTTGTGCATGAGATAGCAGCGGAACGTGTAGGTGTGCTCATCTGGCACTTCCTCGAGAATGACCAGCGTGAGTGTGATGCGTCTGTATCGGCCGAAGAAGTCCTTGATGCCCATCATGTTGGTGCCGAGGCCTTTCTTCTCGTAGACGGCGAGGATGACGTGGCTTTTCGGCGCGTCCGCTTCGGCCTCGAAGGCGTCCAGAGCGGCACGGAGGTCCAGGATCTCGCGATCGCCCCGGACGGCGAGGTCCACGATGTCGGCTTCCAGTCGGCAGCTTGTGAGGTTGATGTTTACGAAGTCCGAGGCTGCGGCACAGGGGGAGGGTGGTGATGGTTCATCGGTCTCAGCGTTGGAGGAGGGAGAGCCTGAAGACTGGGCTGGGGAAGGAGAGCGGGAGGTGGAGGGAGCACGGTTACCGCCGCCGTCGCCGGACGGGGGACAGGCGCATTTGTGATGGGACAGTGCAGGATGAACTTCTCGGACGATGAACTCGTATGTGCCTTTGTTGTGTTCGGTGTTTGCTTCCTTCTCGTCTTGGTTTTGGGCATAGCTGGTGCGGGAAAGGACAATTACGGCTCGGAGGCGGTCGGTGTTTTCACAGCGTTCAGCCATCGTGGGTTGGTGATCGGGGCAACACTGAAAGGAAGAGCTGGATTGAAGACACAGAAGAAGTTAGGCAGGAGATATTACAGCTGTGCTTAAGGATAGGGTGTCTTGCTTCACTCAGGCCTCCCGGAAGAGGGTTGCAAAGGCGTGAACTTGCTCATCAAGAAAGGGCAGCAAGACAGAACGATGTCAACAGGTCAATGGTTGTGAGTGACATTGTAGCCCACGGAAAATCAGAATCAATATAGTGAGCCGTAAGTAAGTACGGGACACAGGCTTCACGGGGAGGAGTATTCATACCCAGAGAGAACGTCCGGGGCGGAGCGTTGATGCCAGAGATACGTTTTGTATTCTTGCAGCAGTGGAAGAGTATTTCTTGCTCCAGCCACCGGGGTACTGAATACCGTCCGCATCCATGATGGAGACTTGGATCCGCAGCGTCTAGCTCAAGATACTGATATTCCCGGCCATGGGGTGCTAAATACTGTGTGGGATGCACATTCAGGCCCGACGTCGTCGTCTGGCACAGTGACAGAAGCATCCATGTCGCCAACGTCGGCAACTGGGGACAAAGCATGCCAGAGCTGGCGCCTCAGACAGTGATCGAAGCCCACCATATGCCATTGGAGGACATGAGATGGACCGTCTTATCCTCTGAAATCCTTTAGCTATTATCCTCAGGGAGGGCTGTGGCAACTGTGTCTTTGGAGCGGGAGCTGGATCGCCCATGGCCTAGAAACTCATCTTGTGGAGACATTGATATTGAGGAATTAGCCAGCGAGTTTGAAAGCCATTCACTCCTTGAACGAGCATTCGACAGCATGTAGAATCGTACTTGTAAGCTGTTGCCGAGGAATCTGCCTGCTGCTTCGTCCTCAGTTCTCTGTAGGTTGCCCAAGGCTTGGCACAGTGAAGTTCAAATGACCATTGGCGCTTCAATTCATCCTGCAATCATTTGCTTGTACCAAGCAACGCTGGATTCTGATTAAAAGTACAGAGTGTATGTCGCAGTCGCAGTCGCCATGCTCTTTGTCCGTGCCCCGGATTTCATGTACCAAAGTCATCTACGCAGCCACAAGCAAGGCAGCCTCATCAAGCACAATCTTGCACTTCCTTACACAGCCCACCCGCTAGCCACAATCCTCCAAAGTTCACTATCTTCCAGGTGAGGGCGTACATGCTCTTCGAACAATAGGATAAAAGCAGCCCGCAGCGACAAGGCCATCTCGCCTTCGATCTCTGTGGGAATCCGCTATCCATCTCCCTCTGGGCTTTCTACCAACTACTCTGTCAAAGGACGAAAGAGAGATGTCCCTCCCCTACGCCGAAGAACTGGAAGCTGCCCTCCGCGCCGTCCACCTCGCTTCACATGCAACAAAATCCCTCCTCCCTTCCCACGACAAAGGGTCAAGTTGGAAATCTGACCACAGCCCTGTGACGGTGGCCGACTACGCATCCCAGGCCTTGCTCATCGCGACTGTCGCTCATTCCTTCCCCAACGACCACTTCCTGGGTGAAGAGTCGGCCGCCGAGCTGCGCCACAGCCCTTTGCTCGCTGAGCAGGTCTGGAACCTCGTGTCGGAGACGTTGCGGCAGAGCCCTGACCCCGAAGCCGCGGCACTCCTGCACGATGAACTGAAGGGGGTGGACGATGTGCTTCGGTACATCGACATGGGCGGAGAAGGCATGGGCGGGCCAGACAGCGGGCGCCTGTGGGTGTTGGATCCACTCGACGGGACGGCGGCTTTTTTGAAAGGTGCCCAGTACGCCTTGTCGCTTGCTCTGCTGCAGAATGGGACGCAACAGGTCGGGGTGGTCGGATGTCCGAATCTGCCGTTCGAGGCGGCTACTGCCCAGGCTTCTCCTTCTGCATTTGCCGAGGTCAGCGAGAGCCTTGTCGACACGGACGGCCACGGCTGCGTCCTCAGCGCAGTCAAGGGCCGCGGGGCTTTTGTGCGCAAGATGGGAGCCAAGGACCATCTGGGTCCGCCGACGAGGGTGGCGATGATAGAGAATAATGATCCGGGGGGCATCGCTGAGCGCATCCGTCTCGTCCAGCCGAGCAACAAAGCCTACGATGCTGAGAAGCAACAGGAGTTCGCGCGGCGGGTCGGCGCCCCCTGGCCCGGCACCCAGCTCTGGTCATCGCAGATGAGGTTCGCAGCCCTGGCCATCGGCGCCGGCAATGTCCAGGTAGCGTTTCGTATTCCGCGGAACTACCACTCGTGCGTCTGGGACGTGGCGGGCGGGGCGTTGGTTGTCGAAGAGGCAGGCGGGAAAGTCACCGATGCGGATGGAAAGGAGCTGGATTTCACGCGAGGCCGCAGGCTCGAGAACAACTGGGGCATTGTCGCGGCACCTTCGACCATACATGCAAAGGTGTTGAGCGTCGCGAGAGCGGTGGATGAGCGTGGCTAGGCATGTCAATTACTATTGTCTTCAGAACGACGGTGGAAAAGACTTTCCCTCGGTGGACTGGAGTCGGTCTTCATATTGGAGTTGAACCCATCTATGTTTCAACGAAGCCACGGCTTATCGAAAAGACATGCTTGTCAACCATTGAACTGGGGAATGAACTTGTTTCTTTCCCCTTGACAAATCTCGGTCTTGAAATGCATCACAAATGAAGAAGTCATCATCCATCCGACAATGAATCTACCACACACCGCAAAGCAAGGAAGCAAAGGCGAAAAAAAGGCCATTCAGGACCATAGCGAGTCATTATTACTCCCTCCCACTGCTCATTTGCCAGATTCATAACATTAGATGACGCCCTACGATGTTGAAGACGGAGACGAAGACGATGAAGTCGGCGATGACGATGACGATGCTTTTTCGATCTTTACTAGAATCCTGCCCTCGCTGCGAATGCCTCTGTCGTCAAACAGACGGATGAATCTGTATCCCTGCCGTAACCGATCGAGCCGCACGCACGCAAAAGCGATGAGACTATCTTTGCCGATTTTACAGTGTTTCACTTGTAACCTAACGCAGAAAAGCAAATGAGACTGGGTTATTACTCAAGGCACGTAGAAACGTCGAAACACAGAATATAGACAGAAGTCCGGAAGAGAACAGACAGAAGACAGGCTTACCGCAGAAAGCTGAGTTCTTCAGCCACGTCCGAAACCGGGGGGAAACACAGCCGTTGTCGCTGGAAGTCGGGATTGGGGCCCTTGCTTGGTTGCGAGCGCTGTTTATACTTGTTCAGCTTTTGTGCTGTCTTTTGCTCCGTGCTGCTCGGACTGTCGAGGGACCTCTCGCTTGGTAATATCATGAGGTCAAGGTCGCACGTCACGTAGGGACGAATTCGGTCGTGAGCATCCCCCGTGGAAGACGGGATGTTCTGGCCCGCAAACAGCGTCAGGGTAAGGGATAGGGTGCATCGTTTGAGCGTCGAGTCGGCCGGTGCTGCTGTGGAGGGAGGAGGCTTTTCCCCAGCCGACGACGGCGCAGAAGCGACCTCGTCGGCGGACCTGTACCCCTCAGGCTTTAGGACCCAGCCGCAGTTGTCTGCGAACATGCCCTCGTTGAGCATCATGCCCTTGTCCAGACATTGCCAGTTCATCACCACCATCTGGATCCCCTGCCGCCAGAAAAAGCAAGGGTTGAAGTTTGACGAGTCCACGCGCCGCCCGGACGGGAAGACTCGCATCAGGAAGCGTCTATTGTGCGCGAACAGCACGTCCGCGTCGTCCTTGTGAAGTCTCCGGATCGCTGCTTCGGACAGCGAGAAGATGTGCGTGGGCAGGGAGGCTTCGGGCTGTGAAAAGTCCCGAAAGGAGTACCCTTGGGTATACACGGCCAAGGAGCTCAGCAGGTCTATGACCTTGCGCATCGGCGGGGGTGCCGGCCCCGAATTCTTAGGCCCTTGACCACCCTCGGTCTGTCCACTCCCTGCATGATGTTGATGTTGATGATGATCAAGCGGTGGGCCCTTGACTTTGATCAAGAGCTTTCGCCGCAGCTCGTGAGGGCTGGGCAATGTCCCCGACGATGTCGCGTTGATCGAATCGATGTCCACGAGGAACTCTCGCCAGACTTCCTGCATGATTTCGACCATGACCTCTTGCTGTTGGGGACTTGCGTGGACTTCTAGGCTGATGATCACCGGTAGGTCGCTGGACACAAACGCGGTCTCGCGGATGGCATGACAGACGTCTCGAAAGGGGACGCCTTTACTGAGGCTGGGACCGTGCACGACCCGTGGCTCCCGCCTCTTTGCTGACGGCGTCGACACTCCATTGATGTTAGGTGGAACTGAGAGGGGCGGGCTTGTGGCGGACGAGAAATGTTTTGAACTCAGGCGTGGGACCTGACACAGCCGTGCCAGTGATGAGCTAGACAATTTCCCCTGGGTGCCTCGGGACCGCATGTTTGCTTTCCTCTTCTCTGCATGACTGTCCGGTTTTGACGTCGACCGACGGCTTGGTTCGGCCCTTTCTGGGCTATTTGAACATTCCGCGTGTGATATGCCATCCCACACGTCGATTTCAATGCATCTGCAGCCGCGTAAAAGCGCCTGCGGTTAAGATCAATCAGTATTCATGGCGATCTTGTCTTGGACAGGAGTGATGAGAGGAGGAGCCTTTCTCTTGATCATGACAACGTCCACAAAAATCACGCATCCAACCACATGCGTGGAACTCTGAACTGCATAGGAAAAACGAAATTGGCTCCCACGTACATTTCGATAGGGTTCAACACTGGCTTTGCTCGTGAGCTGATTGCCCGTGATATAAGTATTGTGGCTCGAATTGACAAAGTAGTCGGAGAGGGGTCGCAAGAGATCAGACACCCTAGGTAGAGCCAATGCGTCGGCCGCCCCAGATGCCATGTACACCAAAAACTCATGCATGCCTACTCCCGAGTCATGCTGCAGGGGCGGGTTGTCTGCAGTGTCGGGTTCGCCGCCCTGAATCGCGTGAACAAACGCTTCGGCAGAAGCCTTGTTCCTGCCCGGGCTTGATCTGCCGCAATCCTTCGTCGTCGACTCATGTGCGTTGTCGTCGAAGATCTCGGTCAGGTACGCGAGCACAGAAGGCGAAAACGTCCCCGCGATTCCATGGGGAGATGCTAAGGACTCGCCCCCAGACATCTTCGCCGCCTCTGGTCGCGTTGAGCCACAATGGTGTTGCGTGGGGGAAGTGCCGATGAGCGCTCAATCAGAGGCATCATCTGGACATTTGAATCACGGCGGCATAGTATGGAATCGGCTCACGCTCGGTCGATGAAGCCCAATTCCCCGCCATTTCCGTTGAAGGATGCGTTGGCAAGGCTGGGAGAAGGAGACGTGGCGTTGCGAGTGGTCATAACTACTACGGCGGAGTGCTCGTTTTGGGGTGGCGTCTAGAACTGTAGGCATGATAATACCAGGAAATATACCATTTCGGGACGTTTTAGGTAGGATAGGACATGACAAGATTAACAGATAGTGTATGTACCGCCATGATATTTTGGTATTTTCGTACAGAGCTATTTTACCAGAAAGTTGGTGGTGACGCGCTGGATACCAAAAATCTCGCGTTTGCAAGTCCAGATTTCAAGACCCGGTCAGGACAATACCAAAGCGTGCCAGCTACACTTTCTCTATATCCTTTGCTTCCCCCGGTGCGAACGTTGGGGGTCTCGCTGTAAGCCTCACATTGAGGAGACTCTTCCTCTGCTTTTCCTTGAGCTTCAGGAACTGCGCAACCTGTTTCGAGAACACTACCACGAACACCATGATGACGGCCGGTATGCTGACCACAATGTAGATCCAAAAGTTGCTTTCCCCAGGGAGAAACTCCCCGGACATGCTAAATATACCGGACAAAAACGTCAGGGGCACGAACAACATACCGAGGAGCGTCAGGATCTTTAAGCTGTGGGCTTCTTCAGACGCCTGCCGGGATTGGATCACGCTGATAACATGGGTGAGAGACAGGCTGAGGCGTTGGCACCGCTTTGTGAGTGCGCACAGTTTCTTGTGGATGTAGACAAAGTCGTCGATGCTGGTGAAGACAGAGCCCGTGGTCAAGGAGGAGTCCGGGTTGGGGTGAGAATTCGGGGTTTGAAGTGCATAGATCGCGTGTTCGACTTGTTCGCAGGACTTCCGACAGCGCCGATGCCACTGCGCGACGTCGACCAGGTGATTCTCCACGCCGTCGAGGGCATTGATGTCCGCGCGAGCCAGTGCATATTCAAGACGGTCGATGATTTCGTCAAAGTAGACCAGAAACTGCATCCAGTTTGCGGCAATGATGCTTTTGAGGAAGAAGGATGCACCGTCGAAAAAGCCTGCCGGGCTCTCAATGACGGAGGAGTGCAAGTTGGGGAATCTGTCTATATGGTTCCAATAGAACAGAATATCATCGAATATTGACTCACGGGAGGGGCCAGGTTGGGGTTCCCAGTCCTTGTCAACGTCCATTGCACAAGGGAACGGCGAGATGTCGACGTATCCTCCCTGATAGAGATTGTTTCGACAGGGTCGTATCTCCTTTTCAGCAGCCTTGCCGATTTGTATAAACTCTCCAACCGGCGGATCCACGAGAATTAGACCTTGGAGGGCACACTTAGTCGTGGTTGGGGCACAATCATCGCAGCAGACCTGTCAGCTTACCGTTCAAGGCGCCGTTCGCTTCTTTCCGTGACCAAAAGGACGCGATCCTGTGGACTTTCGCCACTTCGTCAAACTTCGAGTTGATCTTGGTCACCCAAATTTTCCGGTCTCGGTAGAGACAACAACCCCCGAGAGTGTTCAGGTGGCCATCGGGAAATACACGCGCCTCGACATACTGCATGCTAAAGGACCGCTCAAGACCGTGTTGGGAAGGGAGTGTGGCGGCCTGTTCCTTGCGTGTCCCGCCACGCATCAACTGCTCCGAAAACGCAAACGGGTCCATTCGAAGACGACGACCGAGGACTTGGACATAGGTTGGCGCGGAGCCCTCCAGAACATACACCCGGTGTTTGCACGGTTCTGAGGTGGACGGTGGGTCTTGCATATAGTGATCAAGGTCATCGGGAGAATCGAATTTCTTTTGACTTATGCCATTCTCACGGATCTCAATGACGGCAACGCGACTTGTCTCCTCTTTGTTCTTCACATTGCTCGCGCCTTGAATGTCGCAGAAGCGACGCAGATTAGGGTATCGATGTCGCATCGATTGCACATAGCCAATATAGTCAGCCGCCATTCTTTCGACACATCAAGGAGGAAAATGCCGTGTCAGGGATAACGTGGTACAAACCAGGGTCATCATGAAAGCATCGTGCCTTCAGGGAGTCAGGCTGAAGTGAGAGAATGTCGGTGAAAGGTGTTTGGGGTACCAAGCATGCAAGCGACGGTTTTGGGGAACAGGTACTCCCGAGCACTGAAAAGAGATGCTCAACCAATCAGCGCTCGCCACGACAATGTAGACTGCTTAGGTGTTGTTTATATGCTGAATCAAGCTTCCTCTGCAATGGATGCCCTCAAGAGCCATCCAAATGACACCAGAAACAGCGACCAATGTCAGCCTGGCGCATATGGTTTCCCACATCCAAATTCTCGGGCCAACGACAGAAGAGGAGGATGATTTGGGGCGCAAGGGACCTGGGGAGACCGAATCTTGGCATCGGGGGCAAAACCCCTCCAAAGGCGTCGGCACTGACCGCCAAATTCGGTGGAAGTTTTCCTGCAACCTGCATTGATCTGTACGAGTAGTACGAGTACTTCCTGGTAGTTCAAAGTCTCCAGACGCCAGTCGTCTGGAGATGACCTGAAAGATGCGCCAGAGTGAAAGAGGCTAGCTCGACTGGGCGCATGACGTAAATTGAACAGGCAGGCTGGTGAGCTCCAATTGGGACTAGCCAGCTCAAGCTAAGCCAGATTCGAATCAGAAAGAGCCATCGACGGCATCGTGAGTTGAATCGAGCTGACTCTCTATCAATACAAGTGGATGTTCGTGAATGCTAGTAGTAAGGAAGGTAGCTCCTGGATTGGCTTCTACTTCAGAATTGCGCGCCAGCAACTCACTTTCTGCCTGTCCGCAACCGAACTTGTCGGGAATCTCACCAGCGTTCGCAGATCCCGTTCTGAGGCGACAATGGCCAACCGATCCCAGTCCGAGCAGCCTGATGCCCTGAACGTCTACATTCTCACATACAATTGTGCTCGGACTCTCATAAATCCCACCATATTTGCACCATATCTGTTCCACGCGCTTCCCGCCAACAGCCACTCATCAGAGCTTCTCGTCCTTTGCTTTCAAGAATTTGCGCCCATCAGCTATGCATTCCTGGGAGGTTCGTTTTTGACACCGTACTTCAACGCCTGGAGGGATGTTGTTAGGCTGGCTTCGAGCTCGAAAAACCACAGCTATGTCAACGTGATAAGCCGCAACGTGGGGATGACAGCCATCATGGTATTCGCAAGGGACGACGTTGCCGACGATGTGAAGTGGCTGAAGACAGCCGGGGTTGGCGTCGGCGTGAGTGAAATGGGCAACAAAGGCGCTGTTGGCTTGAGGATAGGCTATCGATCACCTGGTATGGCGAGAGAAGTCGAGTTCACTTTTGTCTCTGCTCATTTGGCGCCCATGGAAGACGGGCTCGAGAGGCGGAACGAGGACTACAAGAACATTGTGCGGCGATTGGTATTTGTTTCGGATTCCAGCTCGAAGAAGCCCGCGTCTGGTGATGAGGAAGGTGAAGACGCGCCTCTGCTACAAGGCAGTGATCCATCGCAGCAAGATGATGAGGCCTCTGAAGGAGGCATGTACGCTTCATCGTCACATTTGTTCTTTGCTGGAGACCTCAATTATCGAACGTCACTGCTTCGGCCGTCGCCGCAAGACGTGGACGAGAAATTCCCTCACCCGACCACCAACGAGGCTGACCCAAAGCACTTTCAGCAGTTGCTCGCAGAGGACCAACTGACTCAGCAGGTCAAGGCTGGGAAGACCCTGCACGGGTTGTCGGAGGCACCAATCACCTTCCCACCCACCTACAAGTACCACACTGACGGGAGCAAGGCTGTCATTTTCGCCAGGGGAGAAGACGAGGATCGCCAACACTGGAGCTGGGCACGTCATCGCTGGCCGTCCTGGTGCGACAGGATATTCTTCTGGAACGATCATGGAAGCGGCAGTGACGTCAAGGTGACCCCGCAGAAGTACACGTGTCTACCCTTGTTTGCAACCTCAGATCATCGTCCCGTAGTGCTGGCTGCTACGGTACCTTTGAAAGCGTTGCCAAACGCAGGGCAGCGGAGTGAGGGTGGACGTGGCCCTACGGCAGCTCCATTCGACCTCGACCCAGAGTGGAGGAGCAGACGAGCCCAGGCACGCAAGAAAGAGCTTGCCGTGGGTCTTATGGCTTACCTGGCACTGACATGGGAAGGAAATGGATTGCTGCTGGCGACGACGATTGGTGCAGTTGGGGGTTGGCTGATTATCAGAGCTCTCCTCATGGGATAAGTGGATGAGAGGAAGATGCGAAGCTCTGCCGGATGATCGGCAGTCAATGGACAGGAGCGTTCGCCAGGCTGGGAAAGCGCACGAACAGAGAGCTTGTCCATTTGAAGGAATTGAACATGACTAAGTACGGTAAGGAAACAGCAGGAAGGGGTGTGTGTCGCCTAGCTGATTCATAACTGGGGGAATGGATCAGGATTCGCCTAAAGGGGCATGGATTAAGCGACAGTCTTCGAAGACTCGAAAGCTTCGATGAGCATTCTAGCGTATCATGGAAGGACACTCGGTTGGGAGATTTCCCCTGCTGATCCTTCACATGAGCCTGAATTCGAACAATGGAGGCATCAAAGAGATGGAGCTTAGCTTGATCGCGTTGTCGGTACTAAGCCGGCTGCTTCTACTATCTGGGCAACTTCCTGATACGCTCGCACATGTCCAGTGTCCAAGAAGGCGCTTTTAGGCTTTCTGCATCAGCGGGCTCTGCTTTGGCTCTCCGTGCAACAACATTATTGAACCTCGGCGCGGTGTGGCACATCTGCGACGGACCGGACTGATGACGGGCACCTTCTCGTTTTGTTATGTGGTTTCCCTTTCGGATTTCGTCTCGGCAAGCGCCCGAGTGTGCACAGTTTGTTAGGTATCTGTCCGGTCACACTGCAGCTGACATAACCAGGCGCAAGACGATGATTAGACTGTTGGCCTTGTACTACGTATTCATGTCAGCAGAGGTCCGAGACTGAGAGCGCGGCTAATTGGCGGTCGGACCGACGCGCATGTGGATGGCCTGGAAACTGTGGTATGATTACCGAGTACTCCTGAACAAGCACTGTGCGTTGCGGTTCAGTCCGGGTGTCGGGTGTGCTCAGTAACGTATGTACGATTGCCATTTCGGTGAAGTGTGCCAGCTGAGGGGTCCTGACACTCCGAAATATCTGTGCCAGTGCGCATGGGTGCCGAGGCGGGAAGACAGTCTAGAACCTTTCTCTCGAGATTGGGCTCAAGCCCATCAGCTGAGTCGCAGGGGTTGCCAAGTGGTTTCAGCTCTGGCGCCTGACGGGGCTTTCCTTGCCGATGGAAAAGGACAAGGTACCGAGTACTCGAACTACCAATTAGACGTGAAACACCCGTAGTTGGAAAACCAGCAACAAATTTGTCTTGGTGGTTGCGGTGCAGAAACCTTCGCTCGAAAAGAACACAATGTTCACTCGGAAACTCTACAGAATGCGAATGTGCTGCTTCATGATCACCTTACCACCCACTCAAGGGCACCAGGTCCGGCGGGACGGAGTACTTCGTTCGCTATGCAAAACGGATGACTGATCTCGAGGCCGATAGTAAACCGTGCATAGCAGCATCTGCGAACGAGGCCGAGAGATCCGTCGAGGTCCAGGATGAGGGTTAGAGGCCTCAAAAGGGCAGGCTGCCAACAAGAGCCTTATGCTTGCCTGACTAACAGAAGCTTCTTAGCTAAGTCAGAGTTTGGGAGAAACAGTCCAATCAACGGGGGGTGTGGTGTGAGAGACACGCGAGAGAACAAGCAAAGCGGACTGCGTAGACGCCGGAAGGAGCTAACCACGGTGGAAGTAATTGCTGAAGTGACCACACGCAATGTAACTGTAGAGTAACACAAAATACGAGCCACGCTTCACGAGATCTGGTATACGCACCAGAGTTTTTCCGGAACTCTGGCTAATTAACCAGTGACACTGTCAGGCTTTGATGAGCTCAACAGGCATGCCGAGCTTCTGGGTTGGTGCATGCTGAGTTGTGCAAGAGAGCAAAGCAATGCAGCCGTGAGAATTGCGTGTTGCAGTGCTCAGCCATGATTCCACTTCGAGCAGCCAATATGTCGTGGCCTGTGTGCGGTAAAGAAGATTCGTGATGGAGAATGGCACTGCCAAAATGCTGAGGGCGGCCTGACCAGACGAGAATGACCAAACCGACTCCTACATACTGTAACCACACTGTAACCACGGCTGGGCGGGAAGGTGTACGTATGCCCTGGTGGTGGTGGGGAAGGGATAACGTGATGAGGCCACGCACAGCAGCCTGCGGAAGAACAGTCAGGCGGTGCCTGACTCCCCTGTCGCATGAATCAGGCCAGGGCAGGCTCGACTAAACCTTGCTCGCCAGCTTTGGTGGGTTCGGCCTCCCCAGTGACATCTTCCTTGCATGCGATCTGCACCCCTGTCAATACGCTCAAGCCCCGTTTTCTGCACGATTGCCAAATTGCTGCCTTGTCCATAACTGTCCGGTCGACCCTTGGGATTTTGTATTTCACTCTCGTTTCATCCGCCTTCTTCGAGTCTTCGATCTTGCTTCTTCTTCACAAGTACCACACGAACAACAGACCACTCCGCCAGGATCCCTCCATTGTACATCAACCGTCGACACTACCACCAACACTCGAAGACTTAACCACTCCCATCCTACCAAGACGTCATCACTTGTTCAGATTCAATTCCATTGCCGAGCGATTCTCACACCAAACAACCGCGAGTGCTCCTCAGCTGTCGTCTGTTCCTGGTGCTGTACGAGTACCAGCTTCGACAAGTCAACCTTTGCCCGGCCAACCACCATGTTCTCCTGCTCAAATCAACCTCGGGGATGCCGTGGGCGGTGCGATACGCCCGGGGCGAAGTGCAGTGAATGCAGAGTACGTTCCACTCCTCGCTTGTTGGCAGTGTTTCTCCTTCTCAGCTTCTAACACGGCTTCTTTTCAGATGTACAACTTCCGCAATCGACCTGGCAAACAATATCGATCTGTTCTCACACAGCCGCTGAACTCCCGGTCGGGCCTCATGACTACGTCCTCGGAGGCTGATGTCACCATGCAGCATTTCCCTGCAGGGAGATAGCGCCCTCTCAGGAGCGAATTCAAGCCCAACACACGACATCTCAACCAATCCCACCCCCAATCCTCATTTCACCCCATCCTTGCTTTTTCCCGATCTTGGCGAATCTCCCAAGGCCCGGCAGAGGACATGGCTGGAGGGGTGCTCACGATCTCGATACCCTATGAGCGACGATATTACGACCGCCACATCCGATTGGCATTTTCTGTTATTTCCGCCACTTCTTCATCACCGCTTTTGCGGCACGCATCCATTCTGTCTTGTTGGGTTTCAGCGACGGCGTCTACGGGGCACAATTGACATCAACATACTTTAGCGACACTTGCATTGGGGGCAGCACACAATCAATCATTGCATTCTGTTTTCCGACTTCGATTTTCGGACAGACTACTCTTTCGAGCCATAGGCATTGTGGTCCAACGCCTTATCATTATCAATGACGCCAGATTCGACCACTGGTGACGACTTGCTGCAGCTTCAGCTGCAAGCAAAGGGTCCTTGTGGGACTAGTTTGGGCGGGGATTGTCGATCTTTCTGAACATATGGGGTCCAAAAGCACGCCGGTGCCATGGTGCGAAAGACGAAAAGCGATGCAGCTGGGTGTACGGATACCTGGTAATGAGGCAGCAACTGGTTTTGTTGCCCATGTACACCAATATTAGTTGCGGATGAGTATAGCGCCATCGCAAGCTACCTGTACTTTACAGACGAACTTCTCCACACGGAGAGTGACCTAGATACAAATCAACCCGAAAAAAGTTGAACAAGTTATTTCTGGCATCGCTTCTCTATCTCATAGCGGACTTGAATTTCTCGTCGTTCCGCAACGCAAAGCTGCTCAGTTCGGGCCTGTTGCATATGCAATCACTTGACAAGTGCTGAGATGAGGAACTCCAAGTCATGCCTGCATTCTCGCAAATTTCTCAAGTCCCTGCGTGCGCATCGAAAATGCCTCAGCTTCTTCCGGCCGGCCGCTGCAGAATCCCCCACTCCGATCCGAGAGGACGCACAAGACTGTCAGAGTGAGATGCACAATTACTCGACATCAAGACGTTGCTGCTCAAGCGTAGAAAGATGCGTCCGACGTTCACTAAGTTGAGAACCGGAGCAATGAATTGCTAGTCGCATTTGGTGGCCTCGTTTTGTCTCTAATTTTGACAATGCAGCAAGCACGGGCGCTCGCAAGAGCGGAAGTTGGTGAGACATCAGGGCAGTGCTCATGCAGCCAGTCAGCGAGGGTAAAGTGCTTCGCACCTAGCTGTCGCCTGACCCGCCGGCTCTTTCCGCTCCCTTCACATGATCTCTTCGACAACCATCTTTGCCGATGAGGTGGCATGATTGGTGGCCTGTTAGGACTCGAAACTATCTCCAAACCGGCATGCGATTCTCAATTCTCCTTCGACGGGATGCCGAGGCACCAGCTTGGAATTCCTCAGGCGTATCGAGACAGCGACGGGGACAAGCTAGAGTGGCCCGAAGCTTATCCGACGCGTCAACCAGCTCGATGTCGATGTATGCAGACGCAACGAAGCAAGCTGTAAGAGTCCTTACTGACTTTCAATTCAGATGTGATGCCTTTGTCGGCTAACTAGTCGAGTCGCCCTCCATGACGATGTCGCTCTCACTGAGCCGGTGAAGGGTGCAAACCGCTTTAGGTCGCGTCGACGGATCTCAGAATCACAACACCCAATGGAGCCGATGGTCCCAGACCTCGAGCGTCCGCAGTACACTGTAAACCATGATGGCGGCCATGACCCCATGTTCATACGCTGGAGGGTTCGACGAGGCTGCTCACAACAAGTTGCTCAAACGATTCTTGGGACTGATCCATAGGCGCGGCGGTCTGGAGCAGTTCGTCACTGTGAGCGGCATCGTTCGATGGTCGCTTTCACTTAAGATGCTGCACCTAGCTGTCGCGCTTGTCTCGAGCTCAGGAAATGCTACTTCCGTGCACAATGGTCGCTCCTTCCTTGTCATGGAGGCGCACTACTTATGCGAACTGCGCTTGTGTTCTCCTCCTCAAGCCGCCATATCCCCAGGCCTGCAATTTTGGATACATCCAGTATGAGCAATAGACCTGGGGGCGATGGCTTCGCTATGGTTGCCGCCAGACATGCTATGACCTCTTCCGATGTTGGTTCTGAGAACTACGGAGCACTGCCATCCTCCTACCGTCGACGCGTCCGAAAGTCGAGATCTCTTGCAACTGTACACCAAAATAGCAACCTTCGTCTGCGAATCCAACGTTCTGTTCCGTTCCTTCGTCGTCAAAGCACAACCATATTCCACAAGAGCTCAGATGCACCATGGGAACGGCACGACGAGGCGGTGCAGCTTGCTCGAGCACAGTACCTCAGCGGGTCCGATCATCAAGATGCACAAGAATTAGAGCTGTATGAGTTTCACAAAGTTGACAGGAAAGAGCATCGCAAATTCAGAAAATCCGTTCGTGGAAGCCAGACGTCGGACAGCCATTTTCCATCCACAGCCAAGAGATCATCCTCACTGACTGCGACGATCCGCAACCGAGTCCGACAGGTCATTGGGAGGACTCTCAAGAGGAAAGACAGCCTACCGCCCCAACAACTCGAGGCCCATCGCAGTTACTTTTCCGAGCTAGACCAGGATGCTGGCCCTGCCTGTGGCTTTGATGCCTACACAGTGGCTGAAGACGCTCCGCGCAAGACCGATTTCTGCCCTTCTGTTCCCGAAAATGATGTCCTCGAAGATCTTGACAAAGTTCCCTATACCCTCACTTCTGCGGCTAGCCGAGAGAGCCTCCATTCCAATGCAGGATCTCGGGTGACTAGCTGGACTAGTTCCAGCATGACGAGCTCCGTTGGTTTACGGTCTGGTCCGATGGAACGCAATCGATTGTCGATCATCAAGGAAGATGGCGGACCGCACCAGCCTTCATCATCCGCAGGGAAACATATCGGGGGAGTTGAGGTATTCCGCGAGCCGTTACAGCCAGTCACAAATGACGGTGTGGTAGCCCCTGCCGTTAACACTCAACGGGTTTACTCAGCTTTGATCAAACGAATCAATGAAGAAGAGGCAGAAGTTGAGAGGACGCGACTTGCCGTCGAGGCACTCAACCAGGAGCGCGAAGGGGACAACAAAGGGCTACTTGCGGCAAGACAGACCATCAGAGCAGTGCAGAGCGATTCCTCGCTGGCTACTTTGACGACTGACCACCGAAGCCGGCGCTTCAGCAGTCGCTCTACCTCATGGGACCTGGATCCCGCAGTATATGGCCCTGCGACGAGTGCCCGACACAAGGAGAACTCTGGTGGGCAACGAGAGCGGCTTGTGGAGCAAGAATCGCAGTCAAGCTTCTTCCCCTTCTCGAGCGAAAAGAGTCCAAACACCCCGAGTCCTTTCAAAAGGTTCCTCAAAGAGAGACGAAGTCGGACTCGCACCCGGAGCAGGAGCCGAAGCAGCAGCCGCGACCATGCACTAGATGTCGATGCCGGGAGCGTCATCATCAATCGCCAGTCGAGCAATCCTGTGATGAATCGGTCACGGTTCGCATTGAGCAGTGCCAGCATCTACTCACGAACAACGAATGGTGGATCCAACGAACAGTACAGACACCCAATCGACAGTTCAGAGGAGCTGCTTGCCCCGGCCCACAGGGATTCAGAACCATTGGGAATGGCGTCGATCCTGTCATTCAAACATTCTTCTTACGATCAAAGTCGATGGAATCCATGGTCCGACCCAGCGGAACTGCAACACTATGCTCCCGACCATAACTCGCACACTCGGGAGAGAGCTCAGATCAGCTCTGAGGAGGACTTGCCAAGCAGAGACGAGAAGCCCTCGGATGACAATACAGGTCGAAATGCTCGCACTGATCTGAGCGCCACCGCTGGAGCTCAGACACCGAAGGTGCGCATCGGCCCCGCTCCCAGTCAAACTCACGATCAGCTCCGCAATAAGTTAAGTGCCGATGCACTGAGCAATATTTCCAACAAGGCTGACGATGGGAGTAAGGGCAGCGGGAGTCTGCGGAAACTCAGCCCGGGAAATCTTTCGAAGGTGTTCAAGGACAGAAAATCTCAGAAGCCACCCGGACCTCAAAGTACAGGCAAAGAAAACAGCCCAGCAGCTCGAGAGAGCTCGCCGCCAATTAGCACACCAGGCCGACTTCACCTGCAATTCCGGAATGGCACCTCGACAGGTCGCTTACGCCAAAATGCTGGCGAGACCGCGTTCTACACTCGAAACGGCGTCTACTCGACCCCTCGAGGCTCCATCTCGACCACGCCCAGCCGGTCCAACGAAAGTCCGAGTGAGAATGTCAAACACCATCTGGTGGCTCGGCTCTCCCGACCCTTCAATATGGACGTGCCTCCACATAATCGCCCCTTCGATAGCATGTATCTTGGGAAGAGGACATTTGGCCACCCTGACACTTTTGCGGACAACCGATTGAGTGTTGCGCCCAGAATTTCAGAAGACGTGAGTGAGCCGAATAGGGACATTGCGCCAGGTGAGACTGCTGCAGTACCATCCAGATCCTACTCTGCCGGGAGAAGTGCGGCGAAGATGTTCGGTCTCCTTGGCAGTAAGAGGATGGTCAGCAACTTTCTGAAGAGTCGGAGAGGGGATAGGAGTACCAGTGCAGGCGAACAAAATGTCGCAGAGGGAAGCCCGGCGTTTATCTAGGCTGGGGATTTGAACTAGGGTGGGTGAATCATTGTCGTCGGGCTGACCAGTATCCCTTAGGGAGGCAGAGGCCGCCAGGGCCGACACACTCGCTAGCCATCAAACGAACGTGGCATCAAACGAACGTGGCAGAACGCATTGGTTAGATCTTGAGGTAGGCTGTTAGCCTCAGGAATGCGTAAAGAACCATGAAGATCCATCGATCTCCTGCAAGTTGTGAGCCCAGATTTCCCCTTTGCTTACGTAAACATCAATACTCGGTTGATCGTCAAGTCTGGGTGTAACTTTGATCGGACGACAATGTATGTGAGAGAATTTACTGACGGAGCCAGGTCGCCCTCATTGGGGATGTAGTCGTTCCCAGGTAAGAACGTCTGTCCGCTGATGCGGCGAGGTACGCATTTCCATCGACCACGGCGAGTTTTGTCCCACAGCGACTCTATCCGCTGTAAAGGCAACTGTGAGGCCATACCGGCACTCTCGAGGCAGCTACGGTGGCTTTGTCACGACGTCGTCTATGGTCGTTAACATCTCATGTCAAGCTCGCTGTTGCCTCACTGCTAAATCATGGTGGGTTGTTTAAGTTGTTCGCTGCTGCTGTACACCACCCCCCTTTTGACCCGTTTCTGGTTATTGGCCCAGCTGCACCCAGTACCATCTTCTATTTGCAATTCCCACCCATGCTGTCGCCTGCAGTTGTCGTGTTCTTCCTGCTTGCAGTTTACCCCGCTATGATGTCTTTGTAACATGCGCCCTGCAACTGCGCATGCATCCCAATACCATGCTACATCGTTGTCGTTCAAGCTGCGCTCAAGCCTGTACCCTCCCCATCGAGCTCCCAACGTGGTCCTGTTTGTCCTCGTCCTTTTACATGCTGGCGATCGTTATACGCAGCAAGAGGAGGAACCAGCCTGTTACATATCGGTGGTCGTTATGCACAACAAGAGGAGGAACCAGACTGATGGATACAAATGGAGGGCATTCGCCACATAACAAGCACAGTCCTGTTTTCTCGCTACAGGCTTCAGCATCGCAACAGTTTGCATTACCCAAAGAGCATGTTTGAGCAGATTCGAACCCGTCCTCGACGAAGCGCAAACCGTCCTCATCTCCCCCCGGCCTCACCGACGTCGACGCCCCTCATCTCGACCCATACACAGTGCCTCAACGGCTTCGGTTTCTCCTCACCCTGACATTATCAGCAGCCTCCATTCCCAAAGACATAGTTTGGTTCCGTACTCCACCGTCCCCTCCTCATGACGAAACAACCATTGTTATTGTTGTTGTTGTGTTTCCCAATACAGTCTCGTGGTGGCGAACCCTTTGGTGCTCTTCTTCCCTCTCTGCTCTGCCCGTTCTTCCTCTTCTTTCTTCCTTTCTCCATCTTCACAGTAAGGTCCCAACAGAGCAAAACTTCGCTGATAGCTATACAGATTACACATTACAACATTCACAATGGCAAAGGAGTTCTCTTCTAAGTCATTTTCTCTCTCCGGCGGTGTTGACTCGAGGAAGAGCTCGCGGGCTTCCAGGGCGCGTCCCTGGTTGACCAACAGTGTCCTCCGAAGACAGTCGGCCGCCACTGGTGTCAAGGGTTGTGAGGATGCCCCCTCGCTTCCTACGACTACCACTGTGACCCTTGGTTCGGACTCGGCGCCGCCCGTTACTGTCGAGTGTGTTTCCGAGAAGCAGTCGGCGTCCAAGATACCCATCTTGGTTCGTCGTTGCGGATCGGCCTCACTTGGCAAGGGCGGCGTGCAGGGGAAGGCCAAGTCAAGCGCCATGCCATCCACCGTCACAGGGATGGCGACCTCCGCGTCACGGATTCCGGTTCGCGCCAAGGTGTCATCTGTTGGGCCCCGGCTTGCTCCTCAGCAAGTACGTCCCAACAAGGCCCTTGGTGCTACTGCCGGTCTCCAGGTGGGCAAAGAGGTTGGCAACAAGAGGGGTACTGGGGGTGCTGCCGCAGCCACCAGCCGGCCTATGCCTGAGCCAGAGGAGATGTCGATTCAGAAGTGCATCAACCCGAAGCCAATCAGGACCCATCGATCTGACATTGTTGTCAGGTCGATCCTGAAGCATCGGGCGAAGCCTTCTGATGAGACTGATGCTCGCCGTCCACTCTCTTCTCCCGGCAACGGAGTGATATCCAACCCGGCGGAGAAGAAGAGTGTGACATGGCCCGAGGTGTACGCAATCCCCACCCCGGCACGCCCATGGCCCAGGGAAGAAATTCCCGCCTGGGAGTGTCGGCTGTGTAAGGGTTGCGGTCACGCAGGATGGTGTCCGTCGCTGATTGGCGTCACGCGGGGTCCGCAGGAGATTGATGTCTGGCTGAGGGAGCAGAGGGCCCGAGGCTATGATTACCTGGAGCATTCGGGTGGGTTCTTGAGCTCGAGGGATCATGATCCCACCGAGCCCGTGATCTTTTGATGTATTGTGTGAGCCACTAGTGGCCCGAACTCTCAGAGTTTGATCACACACACTACGTCTTTACACCCGTCTGTCTTCCAGCCTGTCGGTACCGTGGGTTCTGGGGGAATTTACAACTCGTGGGTTCTTGGGGATCTTCACGCAATGGCTGCAGACTGTCCGAGGCGTTCGGTGGGGCATCACTGATTGTCGACGCTGTCTGTCTAGTCGCAGAGGCTTCGGGACGCCAGAAGTTTCTTGCCTTGGTTGCTTCAACCTTTGCTTACCTTCCTCATGTTCGTCCATTGAGTTCCAGCTTACAGGGAGTAAGGCTGGGGCTCTTTGGGCAGTTTGCGATGCGCATGAGCAGGGATGTGTGACACACATGGGCAACCGAGCACAGTCTTGTTTTTTTTTTCTTTTCATCTCTCACAGAAAATTACAAAAAGGCGGATCGAGGACGCTCGTGAGGCCACCAAAAAAACTTGGAAAACTACAAAATCATACTCAATGTTCTTTTGCTTTTTGGTAGATAGCTTCACAGACTGTGCTCATTTTGATGGTTGCTCCATGTGTGTGAGGATTTGAGAGATGGAGTGAGCAGGCTCTGGGCCATGGTTCTCACACTTTTGTCACTTCTGGGGGAAGCATCAAACACCAGCATTTCACACGGGTCATCGGAGAGGTCAGATTGAGGCTTTTCGCCTGAAACAGGGTTCTGATTCTCTCCTTTGGTTCATATGCACATTTTTTCATCACTCTTGCACCGCCTGTCTGGCCTTACACTACTGCCTGACGGCGTGGAGCTGAGTCGTGGTATTGTACTGTCCTTGGCCTTACACTCATGCCTTGGGATGCGAAACCCTTTTTACTTTTTCATCATCGTGGTGCCTTGAGCAACGCGTTGGAGAAGAGGAGAACTGTACAATGTACATAATGAGGTTGAAGAGCCCGGGGGATGGAGGTTGATAATGGGGCATTCATCCGCACCATTGACAGAGGCTACTTACTACGCCTTGAAGAAAGACAAAGTGCGAACAGGAGAGACGGGTGCGATGATAAGAATTGTGGCATTTCCGAGCCGAGAATCTTGATTCTGTTCATTCTGTACGATCAGGTTCTTCAGGCCCCCCGATTCTATTCTCTCAGATGGCGCGCGCTCGAACGAATAGTCTTTTGACGAGGTGATTGCCCAAGTTGAGCGGAGTAGAGAAGAGGGAGGAGATGGAAAGGAAAGAAAAGAACGGCGCTGTCTGCGCTTGTATAGTCTGAGTACAAGTATGTATTGCAAACAATCTGCACGAGTGTGACTTACCAACGTCGTTACAATGCAATGCAATGCACTGTACATATTCTAGTACAACACAATTGGTATATAATTAGCCCGCACAGGTACATCGGATCGGATCTCTCCAGTGGCATTTAGTTAGTCATTGGCGTTCATACTTTCTCTATGGTATAGATAATAGGCCGTTGGAGAGCGTCAGGATTCGTCGCTGGATGCATGCAGTATTATCGTGTACTCTACGTGCATCCCGCCGAATCAATCAGTCAGTCAATCAGTTAATCAATGGTTCCCCGAGATCTTTGGTCCGGTTGTCTGCAAACTTGTGCGCGATAACATTGATTCTTCAGCCCGGTTGTGCCATGCTGTTTTTCTCGATCCTGCTCGTACAGTACTTAATACCTATTCATGTTTTCAAGGAATAACAAACAACACTTGATGCGTGTGCTGTTCAACAGTAGCATACAATGTAACTTGACTCGGACTCTCACATCGATGCCACACAGCAAGTGCAAGACTCAGAAGGACGTATCGTCCTGTCCTCTTTCAGAAGTTCTGGCGCGGTTCTCAAGTGTATGACGACAACGCGACAGAAATCTCATGTCACTTTCCATCTCTTACCACGGCCAACTCGCACGTCTCATGCCATAAACCTCAACGCCTCCCGCTGCTAGTGCTCTCGTGTATCCGGACAGGTATGCCGATTCTGAAGCAGTCATAGTCACGCCGACAAGGGCACGTCCCTAACGTCCACTGGCCGTCGCCATCTCGCCCTGTGTCTCGAGTATATCCGCATAAATCTCCAACGCACTGCCAATCATGTCCACAATGGCCCAACTGGTATTGCCCTTGAAAGTCTTGCTCCACACTCTCACCACCGCGACACTCAGTTGTCTCATCTTTTCCGTGTCGTCCAGTAACTCGCGCGACTCGTTCAGAACCGTATGGTCATTTGCATCGCCGTTGAGAGGCACGGTCATCTCAGTCTCATCAAGAAGGGAGCGTACCCAGAGCAGCAGTTTGCGTTCGTGTTCGGTGACGGGTGCGCCGCCGGAGGATTTCAGGTTGGAGAGCACGTACAGCCATTTCGAGAGCAGGAAGGCGCATTCGAGACTGCAGAGGGAGTGCTGAATGGACCAGAAAAAGGTCTGAGTGCGGGCAACGAAGTCGATCCCCAGGCGGACGGGAATCGAGAGCGCGTGGGCCGAGTGTAACAGTGCCGGGGTGAGGCGTGGGTCGCGACGGATGTCCGGCGTGTTGAGCAAGGCGCTGGCAATCTGTGTCGCGTCTCGAGTTTCCAGATGGCGGAGGGGACCCATGTCCACGTGGAGGCGAATGTATGCCAGGCCTAAGAGGGCCGTGGACGTAAACGCGACTGGGCCGTTGGGGTTTTGAGGATCGAGGCTTGATTCCGGCGCACGTTTCCAGCCTGCTTTCCATGAAGAAAGGCCGCGGTCGAGGACTGCGATGTCTTCCATTCGCAGACTCGAGCCGGCGACACCAGGCCAAGCCAGGGAGAGCTGTCGTGCAAAGAAGATCTGCTGAATGAGTGCGTGGACGAGAATATAGTTGCCCAAAGGCGAAATAGGAGTCGACGTGGCCTGATTCTGCTTGGTGAATAGCCGTGAGAATGCTGTTTGAAAAGGCATCTGCGGTGCTGCGTTGGCTTGCCGTAGTTTCTGCCATTGTTCGGCAGTGGTGGCCTTCCATTCATTAGCCGGGTCGGGCAGGCTGAGTTTGATCTCGGAGTTCAGAATGAGTGGGGGTACGTTCCAGGTGATTGAATGCAGATTGAAGAAGCAGTAGACGATCAACTTCGTGCGCTTCTCGCCTTCGATCTTGATCCAGTCTTCCCAAGTCAACTCTTCTGGCGACTGCATGATCTCAGGACTAGTAAGGCCCGCTTCTCGAACGAGTCGCGCGAGAATGCTTTGGAATGCCAAGGCTTCACGGAGCAGCTCCGTATGTCTCTCCCACGTTGCAAAAGCCGTCAACAGTAGTAGCGCTTGTATCGAGTCCATCTGTTCTCGGCTGTCTGCAACAACAGCATCCTCCGGAGAGACCTGCTGGAAAGGACTGCTGCTCGAATGGCTCTGGTTTGTGAATCCTCCTCCCGGCGATTGCACCATCGACCCAGTGCGAGGTCGATTCCACAGATGGGGTGTCGTAGACTCATCGCGTCGCCGAATCTGCTCCAACACAACAGCTTTGGCGGCATAGAATAGTTCAATGCCTCGGCTATTTTCGAAGCGATACTGTGCCCCGACTGCAGCCAGGGCGAGAACCAGCTCCGGACCGCTGGATGCAACCTGCAGAGTCGGGACATGGATGAACGGTAAGTGCTCGTGGAAGCCGTTAACATATCCAGCCAAGTACCGGGAAAGCGAGTGCCTTGAAGGAGGAATGAACCCTTTCGGCATGACATTGTCGAAAGCTTGGAGCCTCGATGCGAAGATGGATCGATCTGAATCGGAGACATCCCAGGTGGTTCTGACGACTTTGGCCTCTGCTTCTTCGACCGTCGTGCTTCGCGGAGGGTCTGGCCGAGTGAAGTCAGGATCTCGAGCCTCTGGTTGAAGGGACGGTAATCTTGAGCCAAATCGTGAAAAAGTACTTGTTTCTTCTTGTGGAACAGCGAGTTTGCTATCGGTGGAATGCTCACCGTTCAAATGCGGCCTCGATATGTTCAGGTGATCACCTCTCAACTCGGTTGGGGAGTTGTAGTTGTCAACCTGATCATTCCCAAACATGTTGGCATACCATTCAGACGAAAGGCCCACGCTGTCTAGGAATACTGTGAAGTCTTGCATGGGATCGCCGAGGTCCGGGGTTTCGAACATGGAGGTCGACTGGCCGTAACCTTCGGTCAGCATTCTCGGTTGGTACTGGCCGTCGGTGACAGCAGGCATCAACTGTTGCATCGGCTCGTTCAGTTGTTCTTGCGTCACGGGCAGGCCGGACATGTACTGATCTTGGCCGCTTGAGGCGACATGGCTTGCGGCATGCGACAGCAGGTTCAAGTCATAGCCCCAGGATGGATCAAGCGACGGCGCGTTGATTGACGAGGAATGGTGTGCAGATATTCCCTCGACGGGATTGATGCCATTGGCAGGCTGCATGAGTTGTGGATCTAGCATATCCATCATGCCTCTCCCATCGTGCGCAGCGGCCTGAGGTGACAGCAAAGGCTGATTCTGCTGTGGTGTGATGTCCATGGGATCGGAGTCAACTCCCACCGCTTGTTGCACCTGGCCTTGCGCCCTTGCTGCGGCTTCCTTTGCGTGGTTGGCATTCTGAAGATGGTGCTTATGCGACTTTCTTGTGGTGTGCTGCTCTTCCTCCCCTGGGTGGACGAGTCTCTCGTGTCGCACCAGGAGGTCGCTGCGCGCAAACGTCTTGGAGCATATTTCACACACGAACGGCTTCTCCTTGGTATGTGTGCGGATGTGGCGTTGGAGGTGTTCCTGTATTGCGCGTGGCCATGTCAGTCGCCGCCCGCAGCAATGGACTCGGCGCGGTTGATGAACGGGGAGCTTACCAGACGCGCAAACAGGCGTTGGCAGTGCGGACACGGCAACGTCTTGTTCTTGTTGCCAGATTGCTTGCGTTTGACTCTTCCGCCGCCGCTCAACTGTGTTGCGTCCATAGCTTCATAAAAGCGTCGCTCTATCGCTGGGTGTGGAGATGCGATTCTCAGTGAGGGGTACTTCGACATTCGAGGACGGATTCCGAGGAAAGCTGGAGATGAGGAGATGAACTGCGGAGCAGAGCAGAGGGGCGAGCAAGCTTCTCTCGCAGTTTTGCCAGCCACCTGGACATCTGCCGAAATGCCGACCGTGCGTCCCGGCGGAACGCGGTCTGAATGGAGTTTAGCCTGCGGAAAAAGGAAGGTTTGCCGATCGCCTGGTCGGCACTGCTCGGGCGAACATCCGGCCGCGCCAAACTGACTGACTTCCACCGGCTTCATTCAACGCGTTTCATCCTCGTCCTGGCAAGCCAACGACACGCAGCGCCATAGTCTCTCGCGCGCGAGGCCGGTCATGTCGCCATCGAGCCCTTTCAGTCCCAACATCAACCTGATCACTTTTGCCGCTCGCTCACCCGCAATCGATGCATCTTCACTGACCAACCCCATGAGGAGACGCGCCAGCAAGTGCTCTGGCGACAGACCCCTGCAGAGTTCCTCGCGTGTCATAGCCTCCATGGCACTCAGGAAACGCTCTTCCATATGCAGCTGGTCGGCGTAGTCAAGAAAGGCGGCGCCGAGGTATATCAGACATGCATGCTGGCAAGCCAGAGCCGTAAGACTCCTCTGATGGCCCCTTACTTCTGGCTCCCCCAGCAACGTACCGTGCATCACAGACTCCTGTGAGAAGACTCTCCGACGCTGCTTCCGGATACGGAGCAAGATCCTGCATGTCTGTTCTCGATCAGACATCTTATGCCATGTGTCCTCCAGTTGGCCTAGAAATTCGAACAGTTCGTCGCGATGCGCTCCCTCTTCCCGTTCTTCTAGATCGTTGTTTATCAAAGATGGCCACTCACATGACTGGGAATGTGCGATATGTTGATCTTTGGCGAACACAAGGTCGTTCCTGGGTATAATGCAGCTTCATTAGCAGAGTTCGTCCCTCTCTGAAACAGTGACTCCTACCAGATGATCATTGCTTTCAGTTGTCGATTGGAGCTTATCGCTTGAAGGCCTCCTCTCTGCGCCAAGACCTTCCTCAGCCCTAACCAATGTTTCTTGGAGGTCAATGTGTTGCCTAATCGCCGCTGCATAGAGTAAGCTATGTCCATCAATTGCACGTAAACTTGATCTGGCATAATTCTCACCTCGATTGTAGCCAACAGAGTTACAGCGAAGATTGTGGCGTCGTCGCAAGCAGATGGGCCTTCCCCAAGCATATCATTAACGGCTCTCAAGGCAGCTGTCATGTGGCGGAGCGATCTGGACGACTCTCTGACTCCTTGTAACGAGTCGATATGCCTGGACGCAAGTGCCATAATTGCACAAAGAGCTGCTAGGTTGTCGAACGAGAGGTGATATAACAGCTTTTGCATAGGACTTTTCACCCTCGTGCCGTACATGAGGTATGGAATGACAACTGTGTCTGCGTTCCGTCAGCGAGTATTCTGCATCAATAACCAAAGCCATCAAAACATAGAGCCAACATCCACAAACACAACTTACAGTGATCCATCAGTTCGTTGACCTCCTCATTGAAAGGTACAGGATAGCTTTCGAAAGGATTGCGTCTCCCACCTCCAAGTCTTTCGATGGCATGCGGAATCGAAGCAATGCACTCTTGTGATAACGAGGTCTCCAGCTCCAGGCGTCTATCCTTGCTTTTTACCATCTTGTTGTGGTCACCGACGAGTCTCACGTCCAAGCCAGCCTTTTCGCGCTCAGCCTTCTCCCTGCGCCCACAGACTTTCGTCACGGCTGGACCAGCTTCTTCCACGAACGCGTACTTGCAAACCGAGCGCCGACCTTTGCTTTCCTCCAAGCCACCCCCGTCGCTCTCGCTACCGCTCCCGCTTCCGCCAGCTAGCTTTGGAGCAGTCCATCTCAGGCGCAAGTACACTTCTGCGTCGAGCCGCTGCTTGCGCCTCACTGCAATCATTGCTTGAGACCGTACAACCCGACGTTTCGATGCACCCATGGTCTTGCGTTGCCCGGCGCCATTCGCCGTCTCGTTAATGAAGCGTAGGCCGGTACTGGATTCCATGGCCGACATGATTGTCGGTGGGTGGGCAGTCGGCAACAGTACTCTGACTGCACCAAAAGTTGACTCTCTATCAGCCCCGACTTGGAGCACCATCAAATATGTCACATCAGTGGCGTTTCATGCTTCAGCGACGAATTTCTCCAGCGGCGTCCAATCCAATGGCGTTCAGGCACCGGCCCTTATCCTAGTCGGCAACCACGAAAACTCGATATATCCGAAACCCAAAATGCCATCTTCAGCGACCCGATACGCCATGTGCAAGACCCCTTCACATCTGCCTTTGTCAGCAACTCACTGCTCCCCACCGGATGATTAGTGGACCAGCAGGTGACAAATACGAGTAGTTCTAGCAATAAGTTGCCAGCAAGCTTCACCGCGTCCGTTGTGCCTCCATCGTATGTATCTCGGAACGTTCCAGGGCGCTTTTCGCGGGCGAAAATGACAGGACTCGCATCGCTAGTTGCCCTCTCAGATAAACTTCATATCCGAATTTCGCGGTTGCGATCCTTGGGATGGGGCTTGCAAAAAGGCCCACAACCCATCCCAGGCCCTGTGGGCACCGAGCCCATACCAAATCGGTTCATTGCCAAGTTTCCAAATCGGGTTTCTTGAATACATGCGGGCACCCTCCCATGCGACATGCATACATAAAGAGGCAAAAATTTAAAAGGCGAAAGTGCCCTGCAGGGCGGCACGTCTTCCCGTCCAGCTATTACATAACTACTCGAAGTGCAGGTCCCGGAGACTGGCGAGCTGACAAAGAAGCTTGTGGCGAACCGAGACCCAGACTGGATCCTGTTGGAGCGTCTTCCTTCTGAACCGATGTTGGCCGACAGACGTTGCTGGAGCAAAGAAGTGGGCGGGCGCGCAGGATAAATGTTTGCAAACACGGCTGAAGGACTGCCATGGGTTCTAGACGTAGACTAACCTTGCCTTCACGCGCGGCGCCAGCAGGGGGCCTTTCCGGGCAAGGTCCAGTAGGCACCGACGTCAAATACGGTGAATATCAGTGAGAGCTATCTTAATTCGTCCAGGCAAGATGGCCTAGGTCTTTATTGAGCGAGGAGCTCAAGATCGTCAGGCGGGTCTGCTGTAGTGGAAAGTGTTGGCCTCAAGAATATCCCGAGACGCATTTCTAGACAATTAACTGCCCACTATTTTGCGGAGTTCGATTTCAGGAGGATTGTACTACGGAAGTCAAGAGGAAGGCCCGAGTCACTATCGGCGGACCATCTCTGGGCGTCGTTCGAGGGGAAATGGAAACTTTTCTTATCTATCTGTATTCTTGTCTCTGTGAGCTTCAGGTTGTTGAGAACCAGCTTTGGATCATTGAGCCAGCCCGGGGGCCCGGGTTCTGTCCGTTCATACATTCGATCAGGACTTCGCAAACTGGACTAACCAGTTTGCCAGTTTCTGTACGTTCTCCAGCGGCACCGCGTTGTAGTTGCTCGCGCGGATGCCACCGACAGATCTGTGGCCCTTCAGACCGAGAAGGCCCTGCTTTTCCGCGCCGGCAAGAAACGCCTTTTCCCTGGCATCATCTGGCTCTCCTCCCTGTTTCTCGACGATTCGGAAGCATATGTTCATCCTGCTCCTCACACTGCTGTCCGGGACGACGCGATACGTGTTCGGATGAGCGTCTAGAGTGTCATATAGGAGCTTTGCTTTTCGATCGGCAACCTCTTCTTGCCCGGAGACCTTCTTCGGGCCGTACGTTGCGACGAGCTGTTGCAATACCAACGTTGCGACGTACAGGTTGAAGATAGGGAGTGTGTTGTAGAGACTGTTGTTGGAGGCGATGGTCGAGAATGAGAACATGATCGGGGGCAGACACCCCGAAGTCGGGATCACAGGTGACAGGGCGTGGAGGAAGGTTGGAGGCGGGACAAGCTCCAGCAGGGACTTTCGGATAATGACGACGGTGATGCCGGCTATGCCGAGATTTTTCTGAGCTCCTCCCTGAAGCAGACTGTTAGCATTCAGCGAGGATGTGTCCAATGCGGAAGAGACTCACGAAGATGATACCGTACTTCCGAACATCAATTTTCCGGCTGAGAAAGTTGCTGGACATGTCGGCAACGACAATCCGCTCGTCATCTTCCAAGGACTTGGGAAAACTCGAAAACTCAACACCGTCGACGGTCTCATTGTCGCAAAGGTATACGAACGCACTTCCGCTCGGTGTCAAGTTCCATTCCTTCTCATCCGGGATCTTGCCGAACTTGCCCCCGTTGCTCTTCCTCGCATCCACCGCAACATTGACATATTTTGCACCAATCAGTCTCGTTGCCTCTTGACTGGCTTTTAGAGACCAGGACCCTGTCACGAGATAGTCGGCCTTTAGTTCGCTCTCAATTTCCTTCTTCACCCGCTCCAGGACTTCGCCGTCCTTGCCTTCGCCGAGCTCTGAAACGGCCTTTCTCCGCCGCTTTTCAATCCAGGCTCCGACGAGATTTTGCAGGGCTGCGCTGAACTCTCCAGTGCCTCCGGCTTGCATGAACAGGATGTCATACTCGTCCGCCGGAATGTCGTAGAGAGTTGTTAATGATTCTTTCGCATCAGCAAGGATTTTGTTCGCAGTTGAAGAGCGATGCGAGATCTCGGCCAGCGAAAGACCGGTGTTTTCGAAGTTGACAAATGCTTCCGCAGATTTCTCTATGACTGAAGTTGGCAAAGGCGCGGGCCCAGCGCCGAAATAGGCGACTTCGGAGCGATTTGGCATGATTCTGAAGCCTTCAATGTATGAAATGAGGAAATGCTTGGCATACAATGAAGAAATATCACTTTAATCAGTGAATGAAGCTGAGTCTTTGCTCAATACTCTGGCTTTATGTGCAGCTCAAAGCTGTACCATGAGACAGACGGGGATTTGAGAGTTCTAGAGCGACGATATCATCGAAAATGAGTCAGTGAAGAAAAGTCTGGGGTAGGAAGAGGGGGCCATTGAGATGACGCCCTGTTTGGGGCTCTTGGCAGGAGAAGAAATTCTTTCAGCCAATTGATGACGATCGACATGCAAGGCTCCGATCAGTTCCGCTTGCACTGATGATTGAGACAAAGGTATAATGTTGTCTAACGTATAACTCCCACAGTCCAGCCTTGTAAACCTCAAGCTCTCAATGAGCGGCACATAGCAATGACAATGCTTTCAAAGCATTGTCTGGCTCGACTGACCTCGTACAGCGCTGGTGATGGTGGGGGAACCTGTCCTTAAGCCATCCCGTTTCTCACCACTCCAGCGTTGCACATGAAGAATCCATGGTTAAATACAGTGATGGTTTGCCAGCCAGTCGGCGGCTGGTACATCTGAGTTGAGGTATCACTCTTTCCTCTTCAGCATCTCATCTCAGTCACCATCTTTGTCTATGTCGCCGTCCCGCATCTCATCACTGTCAATGTCCTCATCCTCATCAACCTCAATAAGTCTGACCTGGACCGGCGTCTTGCGGATCTCAACGGCATAGAGCTTTCTCGAGTTATATCACTTTTGAAGTGTCTAGTTCTTCGGAAGAGGAATGGATGGGAGGCTGTAGGCCGAGCGTGTCGTCCATCTTCTCAAGCGCTGGGGTATTCCGCTTTTTGATGTTCAAGCCACTGGTGGCCGAGCCTGATGAAGACGTTATGTTGGCCAGAAAGTCGAGGGGACTGTATGTCCATCGGCACTCGTCTCGGTCGAGGCTGCAGATCAAGTTCGGGTAGTCGTTGGAGAAGTAGTCTGGCTTTGGGATTCCATTAAGAGCGTAAATTACTTGGGGGACGGTCTCGAGAGACATGCAACCGGTAACGGAGGAGGCTCGAATCCAGAACAGACCGTGCTTGAACCAGTGATCGATACAGTCGCAGCTGTAGCTCACGTCCGCACGCCGGACAACTTCGAGAGTGTCGGGAAGAGCAGCTGGTAGACCGAGCACTAGCGGTGCCATCATAACGATGAAAGCAAGGTATAGGAAGGACAGCATCTTGGAGTCGGTGAGCCCGTGGAAGGGGTGGGGTGGTGTGGCGTGGCGGAGTAGGATTGCTGTTGTGGCTGAAGCAATAAATGCGTGAACGCAACGGAGTGAAGTGAGTACAAGACCCTTCAGTTCAATGTTGGAAAGGAGTGTGCTGAGTGATGGTGAAGGAAAGACATGAGGAAATGGAGGCGAAGGTGACGGTGAAGACGAAGTAAAGGAATGTTGAAAAGTGGGAGGCACCTTCCCATCTTCGCGCAATGTGCGTGCGTCATATCAACTGTTATCATCGTGACCGTCACTTACCTCCAGTTGGGAATTGTTGGCACAATATCGTATACTAGTAGAGTGGCAGAGGATTCCAAGGTAATCTTCGTCTCGATGATCGGTCGAACCCTCATGAAACACTTCCCAAGCCATAAGGCGAAAGGCCTTACAGAAATCACTCACTCTACAAAACTACGGGGGCAGGAACAACGTGAAACTGGATTTGGAGGTTGATATTGGAGATGTAGAAAGCGCTGTTTGGAAAATGGGATAGCTGGGCAGATGATGGCTACGCTATTCACAAAATATGTATAAATACACGCTACGAGACCGACGACCTCCTTTAAATCATGCCTCATCGACCAATGGCCACCTTCTCTTTGTCGTAAATTGACCTGTAACTAGAGCATGTCATATTCGTCGGGCATGGTTTTCTTCCGGGCGAACCCGGAATGGACTGGGCTGTGTCCAACAGCGTCAAGGCTCATACGGTCTTTCCGTCCGAGCTCGGATCGTAGAGCTCCTTCTGTTGATTCATCTCTGGAGATTTGGGGTCATGTCCAGCCTTTGAGAGTGACGGCCACCAACTTGGACCTCCTGACAGTGTCGGGCTGCTAGAATCTGTAGGCGGTGTTTTCTCGGTCAGCCTCTCTCCCATGTTGAATTGCCACCACCTCTTGTTAGACCTCGAATTTTTTTGAGCATCTTTGGCAGCTTGCTGTTCAACCTTCTGAATGTGGCGTTCTACCACGGCAATTAACTCCTTGTCTCCTGTGCTCTTTACCGACTGTAGCGTCGACTCCAAATTTTCACTAGACTGAGTCCCTCGCATCCTCTTCTGCTCCTCGTCCAAGAATACCTCGAGTGCGTCGGCACGTTTGCGATTGATAGCTGTCATTTTGGGAAACGATAGACTGGCGGTCAGGGGAACCATCCTTTTGATGACTTCTATCGGTTGATCGTTGGTGATGGCCGGCAACAACTCGCATCCAAGATGGTAAGTATAGCTGCTGTTGTCCAAACTCATCGCTCCGTGATCTAGAAGGAAGAGAATGAAAGGCGCATTCTGAGGACCCTCTTCAATGGCCAAGCTCAGCATGGAAGTCATGTGGTCATCGAACCCAAAACTGACAACGTCAGGGGAGTAGGAATAGATCAACTTGAGCATGTCGAGGTCTCGCGTCTTAGCGAGCGTTCTAACGGACCAGGGGTCTCTGAAGTCAAATGCCGGATATATCGAGCGCAGGTATTGGAGTGTGGATTGTTGGCCATGAGAAATGGCTGCTTCAAAGAGCATAGCTGTCGTAGGAGCGCCCTCTCCTTTCGTATCCCTGTACCAGATAATTTCGTGACCTTGCTTGACATGGTGCTCCTCAAACAGCCGTCGCAACTGAGCTATTTGACCGTTCTTGCATGCATCGATCATAGCTTCCTGGTGAGAAGACAGACTCTTCCATGGCTGCGGCTCCGCTTCTGGAAGAGATGTGGTCATTGTGGGACATGCTGCTCAAGAATAAGATGTAGATAGAAAGCTATCGGAAAAAGCAGATGATCTCAATGACCGTAGACGGCCTTCGAAGGGTTTAAGCCACGAAAGTGTGATTCTTACAGCCGGCAGCCACCGCCCGGGACGCCACAAGGCGTCAAGTACTCACTGATTCGGCGTCGGCGGGTAAAGCCTTGTTTCAGTATGCGCTGGCTATGAAGCTTAACGGGAATCTGTAGCCGCTTGATGTGAAACTCTCTTACCACAGGAGCTAAGTAAGTCCTCGTAAGATTTGAGTGTAGAGTGTAAGGGATGGGAAAGAGAAGTGCTAAGTTACTTTGTATTAGGCAACAGAAGGCTGGCACTGACCTCTTAAGTTCGGCGGGAAGTTTCCCTGCAACCCGCGCTGAGTTGTACGTGCCTATTAGTTTTCTTGTACAAGCGAGATGGTTAAGCATCTGGGGTCCAGGCTAGTGGTAGGGTTCCCAAGGCTCTTCGACCTCCTTCGCAAGCGTGGTCTACGAGGCACCTCATTACATACCCATGACGCGCTCGTCTGATTTGTTGTGAATTTGACTTTTGCAAGAGTGTGCCATGAGAAACGCCGAGCCTCGGCGTGGCTGTTCGAAGGCAGTGTTTGCTTTGAAGCGTTCTAGGCAACAGCAATTTTGTCGGCCCAATGCTAAATTACATTGCCCCCTTGCACAATGTACGCGAATGAGCGGTCATTGAGCAAGAAGATCGAATTTTATCCAGTGCTGGCGGGGTCCTTGTGACAGTCGGCTCCCGAACCGAACTTCTGGACGTCGACAACTTTACGCCTTAGGCCACAATGCCACGGCGACCACACAAAAAATCTCGCTCGGGCTGTTTCCACTGTAAGAGGCGACACATCAAAGTAAGTGACGCGCACCAGTGTTCCATGGGTGGAATCCTCGTAGATCTCTGCTCACCTTTTGCCCATTGACTAACACAAGACGCCGACTTCAGTGTGATGAGCGACGCCCTCGATGTGTCAACTGCCAGACGGCGGGTTTAGACTGCGCATTCGCTTTGAATGCATCTGGGCCAGCTACTCCGTCCGTAGAGACAGAGACTACTGCCGCCAGCACTTCGGAGACGTCAACACCAGACCAGCAACGGCAAGGCCATGGACAGTTCAGTGTGACACCCACATTCTCTCACTCAGAACCATCCGATCCTGGCCTGAATATGCAACATCTTGAATTTTTGCACCAGTTCGTCACCTCCACCTACAGGACCTTCAGCGATGACGGTGATGTCCGGCATGTCTGGAGAACCTCGATTGTCCGGATGGCTCTTTCGCACCCATATCTAATGTACGAGCTCCTTGCCATTTCGGCACTACACCTCGCATACTGCCGACCCGAATCCTCTCCATGGTACTACACAAGATCCACGGAGCTGCAGACTCAGGCCCTCAATTCTTTCAACAGCATACAACGGGAGGTGGATGCCTCGAACTGCGCTCCCGTCCTCATGTTCACATCGCTTCTTGCCGTCCATGTGCTTGCGGACCCCTCGCGCACTGTGGGACTGGACTCGAACCACTATCTTGACCATGTCATCCATTGTATCATGCTCATGCGCAACGTCCAAAAACTAGTCATCCAAGACTGGTACGAGTATCTCAAAAACTCGGAGTTGAAGCCTATCTTCGGAGTGACGCAGCCTGAAAAACCATACCGGATACCCCAGCCGTGTCTCAACTTGGCCCAGCTGACGGAGAGCTCGGACTTAGGGGAGCAAGCCAAAGAAGCATATAACTCGGCGATCGAGCGCCTGCACTGGCTCTACGCTATTTCAAACGTGCCCAACGAAACATACACCACCGTTCGATGGCTCCTTGCGTGGCCGATCCAGCTCAGCGGGGCTTATCAGGAGCAACTGAATCAGCGAAGACCCGAAGCTCTGGTCATCCTCGCATATTTTGCGGTCATGCTAAGGTTTTACAGGGGTTGCTGGGTTGTAGGAGATTCTGGCAAGTTCCTTATCGGAGCCATATCCGCACACCTTGGGCCTCACTGGAGGAAATGGATGGAGTGGCCATTGTCATTCCTTGGGGACCGGAATGATACAGACCAAAGCAGAGAATCGCCGACAGTCAGGTCGAATCCACCGGCTAGTCTGGCAGAGAGTGGCGAGACCTACGGTTGCCGAAACATGACAAGACATGGAAGCGCACCAGGCCATGGATGAAGCAAAGTTCCACGGCTCGCTTTGTTTTACCATCGTCGTGGCCAAGCGTATTGAACGAGGCCGTAGACGAGATAGGCGAAAAATTGGCTGTTCCATGAGGCTACGTAGGATGAGCGATGGTAAGGTAAGAGGAGCTGTAGGAATATAGATGCATTCACTAATAAGTTAGTGACTTCCTCGGATCCATCTTGTCCTCCCTACTCCATATCGTCAGCCTTGTACTGCCTCAACCTCGTGCAGCCTCAGCCTCGTGAAGGCGGTCAGAGGTGCCCCCCACCCAGGGTCAAAAATTCTGCCAGGACTTTTTGGTTCAAGTCTAATTAATCATTTCACTTGATAACGAGCCCTCGCAAACTATTAATCCTCTCCTTACCCAAGCTTGACTCTCCCCTGCCATGGAATTTGATCTCCGGTAACACCTATTGACGCGCTTCGACATGTCGCGCGGCGGACGAGGAGGCAGAGGCGGGGACGGCGGCGGCCGTCGCAACAAAGGCGCTCCCGAGATAGAAGACTACGACTTTGACGACGATGGCGACAACCTCACTCCCCGGCAGAAGAAGCCCCAGCCTCTCTTTCCGGTACAGCAGCCCAGAACTATTCCCCTCGCCGAACAAAATTATCGGTCCGCAAAAGAATTCTTGACTAACAAACCTGCCTGCGAGCAATAGGGCATATCTCTCCCAGTTCCACGACCCCCATCCGCGCGAGAACTCTCCGCCGTAGCGCGCCATCTGGCCTTCCGCACCCGCGTCCGTAATGGGCCTTACTTCGCGACCCTCGACCCCAGCAGCGTGGCGGACGCGACGACGGGGCGGACGCTCAAGCGCGCGGGATTCGACCCGTTCACCGACCAAGAGACATACTCGAGCAAGAACCACAAGAAGAAGCGGGCGGTGCCGGACTTGAAGGGCGCGGGACGGGAATACGGTATGTTCGGATTTTGGGGTCCTCAAAGGACGCACACACAGACACACATCCACCACACGAGACCACAACTACGCCGAGGAGAGGGGACCAATATGATGCGATATGACGTTGCCGTGAGCTGATTTTCATGTTCTTAATCCAGCACTCAAGTTCTTCCCGCAAGAACTGTGGTCGACGCTCGACCCCACGCGCAAACACCCCCTCTGGAAGACCGCCGACGCTGACAACGATGATGTGTCCGCTTCACGGCAGCGGTCGCGCAAGCGGAAGCGCGACACCGCCGCCGCCCTCACAGCGCTCGACGACGACGCCTACGACGCAGCAGCCGTGAAAGACGGGGACGCGCCGTCGGACGACGAACAGGCCGAGCAAACGGATGATTCGGCGGCCTCTGACTCCGACGCGTTAATCCCATCAGGCAGGGGTGCGAGGGCTGCGAGGAGGAAGAAGAGGAAGCAGAAGAGAGGCCGCGCCGCGGGCGGGGACCGGACGGGCGATTCGCGAGAGAAGCGCGGCTTAGACGCCGAAGACGACTTCGAGCCGACGAAGAAGAAAGGCCCGTCGCCGCCGTCGACGATGCGGGCCAAGGAGAAGAAGCGGCGTAAAGCGGAGGCTCGTGCCTCGGGGACGAAGGTCGACGATACGGAGGATGAGGACGAGGACGAGGAGAATGACAACGCCGATCACGATGAGGATGTGGGCGACGAGGACGAGGACGACGATGACGAAGAGCCCGTAGACTCGGACTTTGAAGAGAGCGACGAAGGGGGCGGGGACGATTACAACGCGGAGAATTACTTCGACGACGGGGATCGGGATGATGACGACGGGCTCGGATTCGGCGGAGGAGGGGGAGACGAGGGGGGAGAGTATTAGGCCTGACTTGTCGATTGGTTTGACTGATTGATTGAGTGTGTCTACGGGAGGCTCGAAGACCGATTAGAGTCAAGCAGGTGCTATTTAGCGGGCGGAAACGAGTTTCAAGATGAAGATAGTCGATGAGCCCCTCGTCGCCCTCTTGCTCTCTTGTGCTTTCTTCACCAGCTTGAAGTCGACCACGATGGCCAGCACAGGCAGACAGTGCCCGGTGCGTGTGGCTTGGGGGCACCGATTCTAATCACAACAGGAACTTGAGTCCACTATCACCTCCGAAGCGTGACATCAGGCGATACCGGCCTTTCTTCCTTTCTTGCCGTCCTCCACCAAGCATTAACAGCGTGGCCGAGTACGTCCTTTGGCTGACTTCCCTGCTAGAAGAGCTCTCTTTCGTCTGATACAGAGGTTTGCTGGAAAAATACCTCCCTCAGTATGGCAACCTGGGCGGCGGGGTGATGCCGGCCTCCTTGAAGAACTGCCTTCTCCGTGCATGTCGCTGTTTGCCCATCTGAAGCAAGGCTGCGACATATTGTCTCAAGTTGTGGTCATAGACCTCGTCAAAGCTTTCCTTCGTCAAGTCAAAGTATCTAACTATCCGTCGTCGCCGTTTTCTTGAGCTGTAGAACCGCCATCCGAGGGCTGAAGGGTCCTGGGTGTCTTCCCAATCACAATACCAGCACCGGTCTTCGGTGGTAGGCCATGCTCCTGGCATGCATAGTGTTGATTCCGGTTCAGCTAGCAAGTTCCAAAACTCTCCCACGCATTCGTCAGAAGACAATGATACCCATATCTGCCAGTCTTCCGGTATGGCTCCGTACGTGAAATTCACGACGCGCAATGTTAGGCATCCATCGCTTCCGCAACCCCAACGCGGTCGAAAAATCACAGGTTCCGCGAGCAGACGCTCGCGTTCCCATTTGCCGTACTCCTGGAGGTCCTGACCGGCATCGAAGATCTCCGTCGCCCAGTGACGAAGCTTATGCGTCAATCGTTCGTTACTGAGATCCGCCCAAGAGGGTTCGAAATAGAGAGTGCCGGAACTCAGATAAGTCCACATCGGGGAGCCGCTGCCATGTTCAAACACAATGCGGAGACCATCCAAGCCTACCGCCCTTTGGAATATTGCCCGCCAACCACCGAAATCAGGGAAATCCCAGGAGAATAACCAGTGGTCGCCCAACACTTCTGCGAGTTTCTCCACAAGAGTCAAATATACCGGGGGGCTGTCTTTATCAGAGATTTTCCGCAAGAGACATGAGGAATCGAGCTGGGGCTTGGCAAGGCAGAGCCAGAACACATCCGAATGCTGGCCAGCATCACATACTTCGTATGCAGCTTCAAGACGAGTAGATAGATTCCAGGTGCTCCATGGAGGCGAGATCATCGGAATAAGGTGTGGCACTAGGTACACAAAGTCGGGACTGGCGCAAAATAAGAGCAAGTTCTGGGGTGATGCTGTCAAGTCGTTCAGCTCCCGGCCCTCCCTTAACGCGTGTAGGGGCTCTAAAATGTCCGTTCTCCTTTCCCGAGATCTTGACGCACAATATTTGATGCAAGACCAGGCGAGACTGAAGTCCCAATCAGAAAATATGACCGGAATTCCTTACGCGGACTTACAAGTTGTCCTTGTCATTAGGATCAAGACCTTGTTGCATGAGGAACCTTATTGTTGTAGCATCCGCAAATTGACAGGCAGTCTATGAGCGTAAGCACAGACTTCTATTCAGAGCCACACTTGTTTATCCTTACATGAAGCAGCGTCCTCCCGTCAGGATCTCGGTCGAAGATGGAGGCTTGGCCCGTTCGGAAGAGTTCCTGCAAGGCGACGATGTTGCCATCCTTAGCGTAGTCGAAGACCGGGGCTCCCCAGGGTCGAAGATTATAAGTCCGGAAACCGTACGTCCATGCGCCATATGCCTGTTGTTGGACAATCTCGAGGGTTCTCCCAAGTAATCGACTTTGTAGACGCAGTAGACGTCTCGTCCGGACATTGACCCACGGCCGCTGGCGGTTCTGTTCGCATGGATTGGTGTGGACGGGTTCCAACAAGTCCTGGCTGACATTATCACTGCTAGGACTGAATAGAGCCGTAGTAGGGGATGATATTGACTGTCGTCGAATATCCTGCACAATCGCAGATACACTTGCCGACGAAGCCATGATCAGCGTATGGGTCTCCGAATGCTTCTGGATATTCAGCAAGCTCATAGCACTGTAACGCAGTCAGCACATAGAGACAAAACGGTCTCCTGCTCCACCACCCACTTCAAGGCAGTCATCTGAGCCAAGATGAAATCAGCCTTGGCTCTTTCAACCACTTGGCATGCTTTGGCCAAAGCATCCTCCTTGAGCACTACTTTCACCGATCCGCGTATTCTAGACCGCTTGATGCATATCAAGAGCTCGTCGCAGATGGGCTTCAGGCTCTGGACTGCCTTTTCGCTTCGCAGACGGCATTTCCGAACCACATCCGGTGGAGCATAGGCGGAGAGGGTCGCTTCCTGCTCTTTGAGTGTCTCTAGGATCTCTTCAAGAGCCTCTAACTCTTCCAGCAGCTGTTTCAGGTTTTGGGAAGCGTGTTTGATTGAGGAGTAGAGATGTTTCACCTCCAGGACGATTTTGGCGAACTCGAGAGTCGCGGCTACGACACCGATGGTCTCAGCCATAACGATGGGAGCGATATCTCGTGGCCGGTAACACCAGAGACGACTGTCGTTCTACAAAAGTAGCTGCGAGATCTTGGGACGTAAGTTGGAAAGACGAGATTATCAGATTTGAGGCTGAGGCTGGCTGAGGCTGAGCAGCTTGTCCTTGAACCGCTGCCTGCGAAGATGCATCAGGCAGTCCAATCATAGGAGGGTACGTGTTCAACCAGCAACAGTCCAGCGGCGTTGATCGCTTAGAAAACAGCACCCATAATCTAGAATCTGCCTCGGGCGTTAGTCGAGGCCAAAGACAACGGCATGACCACTCTCCCATCTCTGCCATGGCGCAGAAGAAACGCACAACCACTCAGAAGATCGTGGGCGATTAGTGGACTTGCAGATGTCAAGTCTTCGATCTGCCCGCACTCGCTTTCGGACCAGAAGGCGACTGGGATGATCGCAGAAGATACTAGCTAGACCAGCACTTCCGGCGACCTCGATGGCGTTCCGGGCGCAGTTTCCATATCGTCGCCAACCACAGCCATGATCAGGATCCGAGAAGCGACACCGATGGCCTTGACAAGTCCTAAAGCGTAGAATACTGAAATTTGCACCGTATCGGGCTGTTATGGACACCGCGTGTAACAATCTGTAACCTCTCGAAGTATCACAGTCTACTGTAAAGTAGACGCTCGAGAATACACATCTACATGCGAGGCACGCGACATCGTCAAAGGCCCCAAAGACCCCGAAGCCCCGACGCCGCCAAGGCCGAGCATCGGAGAAATTCCCGCCGTCCAGACGACAACCAAACCACAAGCCACAGATGACCTAATGAGACACCGACCTTCACTCCAACAACAAAAATGATCCCCTCAATACCGCAGCATCAGGACAAAGATGACCGAACAAGACCAAGACCGCACGAGCAACCGCACCCGCTCGGCCCTGATCCTGTATGGCACCGAAACCGGCACGTCGCAGGACATGGCCGAGGAAGTGGGCCGCACCCTCGAGAGACTGCATTTCGACACCACGGTTGAGGGCCTCGACGCCGTCCCATACGCGCATCTCCATGCCTACAGCTTCACGGTCTTCGTCGTCGCAACGACCGGACAGGGCGATTTCCCCGGCAACGCCCGCCTCTTCTGGACCAGTCTGCTGCGGAGGAAGTTGACCCCCGCCACGCTCCTGGGGGTGCGGTACGCCCTCGTCGGGGTAGGCGATAGCTCGTATCCCAAATTCAACTTCGCGGCGCGGAAGCTGGACAAGAGGCTTCGCCAGCTGGGGGCCGCGGAGATGCTCCCGCTGTGTGAAGCTGATGAGCAAGGCGATGAGGGCACCGAGGGGGCGTTCCTGGCGTGGCTGGCCCAGCTGCGGGAGACGGTGCTGACGATGTTCCCTCTGGGAGAAGGGCTGGTGCCCATCCCGGAGAATGTCGTATTGCCGGGGAAATGGCGGTTGGAAGTTGTGGCGCGGGATCGAGAGCGGGATGGCGACGGCAAAGGGGGCACGGCCTCTCCGGATAGAAATGCGAACCGGAACGGGGACGGGTCTCCTGCGCCGCGCTCACTCCCAGCAACCGCTATCACCACCACCACCGCCACCAGCGGAGACCGTGAAGCGGACTCTTCCTCCTTCCCAGTCGTGCTGGACGTCAACAGGAGGGTCACACCCCCGGAGCACTGGCAGGACGTGCGGTTCATGAGCCTCCGAGCATCACGCAAGATCGACTACCAGCCGGGCGACGCGCTGGCCATCTCCCCCCAAAATATGCCCGCGGACGTGGACGGCCTGATCGCTCGCATGGACTGGCAGCATGTCGCCGACACGGCGATTCGGCTGGTTCCCACGCGCTCGCACTCACCCGGCCTCCCTCCGACCTTTCTATCTGCAAATCCGATCTTCGCGCGCGCGGACCTCACCCTCCGGACTCTCCTCACCGAATATCTAGATATTAACGCCATTCCGCGGCGCTCCTTCCTAGGCAGCATCGCGAACTACACGTCCGACAGCATGCACCGGGAGCGGCTCCTCGAGTTCACGGACCCGCAGTATCTGGACGAGTACTACGACTACGCGACGCGGCCGCGGCGAAGCATCCTGGAGATCTTGCAGGAATTCGACAGCGTGCACATCCCGTGGGAGGAAGTAACGAACGTTTTCCCACCCGTGCGCCCGCGGCAGTTTAGCATCGCGAGCGGCGGCCGCCTGAAAGTCTCGCATGATGGGGCCACAAAATTTGAATTATTGGTAGCTATTGTCAAGTACAGGACAGTGATCAAACGTGTGCGAGAGGGCGTCTGTACACGCTACTTAGCTCAACTTCCCGTTGGAACAACACTCCATGTCTCCGTCAAAAGGGAGGGACGCTTCTCCAAGACACCCGACCCGCCTGGCATGAGCCATATCTTGATCGGCGCGGGCACGGGCATCGCTCCACTTCGAGCGCTTATCCATGAAAAAATCACTCGGCAACATCAACCGGGAAAAACAGTGCTTTTTTTCGGCTGTCGCAATGAGACGTCAGACTACTTCTTCCGTCACGAGTGGGCAGCAATACGTACCGAGCATCCTGGGACTCTAGAGGTAATCCCTGCATTCTCAAGAGACCAGAAATCAAAGGTGTATGTGCAAGATCGGCTTCGGCAGCGAAGTGATATCATTGGGGAATATCTGATGGAGAGGATGGCCACAATTATCGTCTGTGGATCGTCGGGACAGATGCCCAAGGCCGTGAGGCAAGCACTGGTCGATGCATTAGTAGAGCAGGGCCAGAAGAGGGACAAGCATGGAGACCTTATTGCGAATACAGAAGAAGCTGACGTATATCTCGCAAGGGTCGAGAAGGAAAACAGGTACAAGCAGGAGACGTGGTCATGAATGAAAATGCATACCCATTCAGAATCCGTAACCGTCCATGCCAAAGCCGTCGATGCCGAAAAATCTTGCTATCACGAAGAGCAAGAGCAACCAGCTCCAGCGTATAGTTCCTTGTATTTGTGCTAGCTGCTCACGAAGCTCCTCGTCCAGTCGAACAGGCGGATTATCCCCTCTCTCAGCCCTGGCTCTGGCTCTGGCCCTGGCCCTGTTCCTATTACTTTTCCTGTTCTTTCCTCTGCGCTGGCCGACACCAGGCGAGTCGTCGAGGTCACTGGGAGATTCCTCCAGGGAGACACCCTCATCCTCTAAGATGGCAAAACGCGACCCTTGCACGATTGGTGCTCGCGATGGACTTGGAGGAGTCGATGCCATGTTAGGAGTGGTGGCTGCAGGGATAGGAGTGGCTGTTTGCGAAGAGGGCGTCGATACCACGTTGGAAGCTGTAGTCTCAGGCCTAGGAATCGGCGATGAAGTAGGTGATGGAATGGTAGGCAGAGACCCAGACACAGTCGCAGTATATAGTCCCTGTTGAGGACCTGGAACAGGATTTTGAGCCTTGGGACAAAACTCCGCCACTTAAGGAGTAGGTACCTAGCTGGTTGTCCTCTGATATTGGAAGTTTCCAAATCCACCCGGGGTCATAGCTCCCATAAGGTTCTGTGAAGGAACGGGCGTGTGCGATGAAGGTCCTCCGCCTCCCTGTCCCCCAACTGACATGCCGATGTTGCCGGTCTGCGGCGTGGTGGGTGTTCCGGTCTGATTGTAGAGAGTAGTTCCATCCATGTGGGGTGTGCTGAAATCGCGTGTTGCTCCGTGCCCGGCTGGGCCAGAATTACTCATTGGCATCTGTGCATTTAGTCCCCACACTTGTGATCGATATTTGTCTTCCTCGATGGTTCCGCCGAAAATTTTCTCTCGCATCTTGAAGTAGACTTGACCAGTGAGCAGAGAGTCAGAGCCCGCCTGGTGTGCCTGACCGATCCGTGCTACCCCCAGGTCTTCGGCAATATCTTGAAGACCCGACTTGGTCATAGCACGCTGCACCAGCATGGCTGCTTCTTGAGTCAAAGGCTGCCCGCTATTGATTTGGCCTTTTGCGCCTGCGTGCTTGAGCATGAACTTGATGTCGAAGAGTGAAGGAAAGAATCTCTCGAGAAGTGTGTGGAATTGCGTTTCATCTGCAGGCAAGGGTTGGGAGATCATGAGCTTTATCAGGTAACCAAAGTCGTAGCCAGAGTGAAAGCTGAGCCAGCGAACGTTGGCATCCATGACCAAGCCTGAACTGATCAGCAAGGAAGCGAACACATTAGGTTCGATGCCGTGTTCAGAGTGTTTGTCAAAGTCTATGCCAGCCTTAGTGAGCATTTGTGTCGACTCCCGGGCATACATGTCTGTCTGGAGAGAGAATTTGAAGTTGAACTGCCATGTGCACGGAGTGGGTTGTATGGCTCGATGAAACTGGGATCCCTGGGTAACCTCAGCATCTGGTGAGGGCAGTGTTCCGTCAGATTTGAAAAGAGTAATTCCAAGCTGAATCACTTTCAGTAAATCGACGTTGCATCGCAGGGTCTGATAGTGGTAGTCAGCCTTCGTGGTGAACTGGCCGATCGGTCGAGCGACAATTCCTGGGAATTCTGTGTCCTGACAGAGTTAAGTCAGCACGGTCGTGGCAAGAAGAGAAGATGACCGTCCTTACCATAGCGATGTATGGGTGTTTGTCGACCAGTCGTCTAAGCGTGTCCATCTCTTCCTTGAGGTTGTGCTTCCAAACATTGCGGATCCTGGCATCGTTATTGCTCTGCAAAGGATTGCTGGGGCCGGTAAATGTCTGGTGACCTGGGACAGGAACCCCTCTCGTGAACCCCATCTGAGGTATCTGACCAGGAAGTAGGCTTCCCTCGAGCATAGCCCGGTCAAAGTCATTAATTATGTCGCCAGACATGGCGAAAGGACCGCTGGACGAGCCGACAGTGTTGAAGGACGACGTGCCAGGGTGGGCGGGAGGTGGGAGAGCACCATGGGGTTGTGCGGATGGGTGAGCTTGGTGATGCATGTGATAGGGTCCATTGTTGGGCTGCCTACCATAAGTGGGCGCCATGGAGAATAACGAAGGTCAGGTAATGTGTGGAAGTCTGGAGAGCTAGCAGTAAAGTTGAATTAAATGTTGAACAGCATGGTGTAGTATGCCTTCAGATCAATGCTGGTCTGTCATGGTTTGATGCATTATGAAGAAGGAAAATTGCAATTCGGTTCGCAAATGCCTTTATTCGTGCGCGTGAAGTGAGAGTGAAGTGAAAGTGCACATACAATACTCGGTGCAAGCACGCGGTCGCAGTCTATTCGACACCTCGACAAATGCACAACCGTAGCAGCCGCAGGCAGACCACGCAGTCGCACTAATCTACGGAAAAGCATTAACACTAATACCGCATCAAGCTCGTTCTGGTGACTTCCGTCATTTTGGATTTCACAGTCACCTTGTTCATCCACCTCAAAACAACATCTTCATCTACCTTCTACGGCAACTCCTGCCGGTCTGGGAGCTTCGATACAGCTTTGCCGCTCTTCTCGCGTCGTCGAAGCCTCCCACAATTGATCATTGCCGGCCATGGCACCTCCAAACAACCCGACGGGGTTCAGCATGAAGACGTTCACGGATGCAGCAACGAGCACACAATGGCGGGCAAAAGACCCATGGAAGAGAAAGTAAAGGTTGCTGCGCATATCAGTGATCGCAAGTGTACTGACGGATTCCCAGCGAGGCATGGCGATATACGGGCCCCTTCACTAGGGGCAATCGGATGAAGGGAGCTTTCCCAGGATTTGGCATTGCTGTTGTCGCATTCACAGGTTATGTCATCGTCGAACAATTATTCTTCGCGAAGGATCACCACGGTCACGAACACGATGAGAGCGCAGGGCACCACAAGGCGCTGTAGAAGCACAAGAAAAGCACTACACAATCTTGCTGCTCGCGACCAAGTGCTGGAGTGAGCTCGAAAGATCACGGACAAGATTGCCATGGACGCATGGTGTTGTACATATGCACGATATGAGGTGCCGAAATGCAAAAGAGCTGGAGTCCGCAATGAGACGGAAGTCCAGTCAACAAGCTGTCATTCCGTCCTAGGGAGGCGTATTGTTGCTGCAAATGGAACCTGCACACCGGAGGACATTCAGCCTCGCGAGGCGTGCAGAGAAGCCTCGCATACTTGGAAGCTTCGGTTGAACGACATGATTCTTGCTCTGGTGGTGTGTCCGTTCCCTGCCGAAGCGAGCCAAAAGCCTTCCCACCATTTCTCTTTTCTCGAGTCCGGTTCTCCACATGTTTCCCGGCCATGGACAGTGATCGGGAAGTAATTCCTCTGATATTCTTGTTGATAGAGAGACCGGTTGGCAGTGCTCGCGGTGGCCTTCCCTTCCCGACTTTCGAGTGCGGAGGACAGGCTAAACCCCAAATGGCCAAGTAGTCCAGGCCAGTTAGAAAGCGAGGATGGATTGTGATGCGGAAAAGAGGAAAGCGACCACGATCCTGACGAGTAGGACTCGGCCTGCGAGACCCTTATCTTGCTTATCGATTTGTTATACGATGGAAAAGCACCCTATGGCCTGGTTCGCGAGCCCGGACACTGTGCCCAAGCTGCTGATACCGGCTAGAAGCATAGCATGGCCGGTTTGATCGTGAGGAGACCAAGTTCGCCGCCGGTAGACATATATCTTGGTGAGCTTCCTCTCTGCCCATCTTCAGACTGTCGCACAGCTCCGCGTCCCTCACACCCCTTCATCCAAGACTAAACACCATGGTTCTCGAGCGTGTAAAGCAGCTGGCTCAACAGGTGTCCAACACCGTTGCTCCTCCTCACCCATTTGATCCGCTTAGTGCGCTAGAGATCGACACCGCGGTCTCTATTCTTCGATCGCAATATGGGAAGCTATACTACAATGCCGTCACATTGTTCGAGCCTCCCAAGGCTCAAATGCTGAAATGGCTGGCTGACCCCGATCATACTCCGAGACCAAACCGGGTGGCTGATATTGTTGTCATCACCACCGACGGCAAGGTCTACGACGGCCATGTGGACCTCACGGAGCGCAAGGTCATCAAATGGGAGCATACTCCCAACGTCCAGCCTCTCATCACTATGGAAGACCTACAAATTGTTGAACACGTCGTCCGCAAAGATCCCGGCGTCATCGAGCAATGCGGTCTGATTGGCATTCCTCCCGAGGACATGCACAAAGTCTACTGTGATCCCTGGACGATTGGCTACGACGAGAGGTTCGGCAACGGCGTCAGACTCCAGCAAGCACTAATGTACTACCGCCCCAACGTTGACGACTCACAATACAGCTACCCCCTGGATTTCTGCCCAATATACGACTCCAACCTCCAGAAGATCATCCACATCGACGTCCCCAAGGTCCGTCGACCGATCAACAAGGCCCCGCCCAACAACTACACTGTCAAGTCGATCGAGGAAATCGGTGGCTACAGGACTGACCTGAAACCCATCAGCATCACGCAGCCCGAGGGCGTGTCCTTCACGATGAAGAACCGCATCATCGAGTGGCAGAACTGGTCCGTCCACATCGGCTTCAACTACCGCGAAGGCATCGTCCTCAACAACATCACCTACTTCGACAAAGCGGAGAACAAGGTCCGACCCATCTTCTACCGCCTCTCACTCGCCGAAATGGTGGTCCCGTACGGAAACCCCGAGCACCCACACCACCGGAAACACGCTTTCGACCTCGGCGAATATGGCGGCGGGTACATGACCAACTCGCTCAGCCTGGGCTGCGACTGCAAAGGCAGCATCCACTACCTGGACTTCGACTTCGTAAACAGAGCCGGCGCGGCCCAGACGATCAAAAACGCCATCTGCATCCACGAGGAAGACAACGGCATCCTGTTCAAGCACACCGACTTCCGCGACGACTCGGTCATTGTCACCCGCGCCCGCAAGCTCATCATCAGCCATATCTTCACCGCCGCTAACTACGAGTACTGCGTGTACTGGATCTTCCACCAAGACGGCACCGTGCAGCTCGAGATCAAGCTCACCGGTATCCTGAACACGTACGCCATGAACCCCAACGAGGACACCAAAGGCTGGGGCACCGAGGTCTACCCCGGCGTCAACGCGCACAACCACCAACATCTGTTCTGTCTGCGCGTGGACCCTAACATCGACGGTCCGAACAACACTGTTTTCCAAGTCGACGCCGCCCAGGGGCCTGGCGAACCCGGCAGCGCCGAAAACTACTACGGCAACGCCTTCTACGCCAAGAAGACAAAGTACACGAACCCCGTCGAGGCCATGGCCGACTACAACGGCTCGTCCTCCCGGACGTGGGACCTCGCCAATGAGAACAAACTGAATCCCTACTCGAAGAAGCCCGTCTCGTATAAGCTGGTGTCGAGGGAAGTCCCGCCCCTGCTCCCCAAGGAAGGTTCCCTGGTTTGGAAGCGGGCGGGCTTTTCGCGCCACGCCGTCCACGTCACGCCATGTATGTACCCCCTATCTCCCTATCTCCACCCCTATCAATATTCCTTCTTGTCGTCTTCTTCTCCTTCTCTTCCATGGTGTCACAAAAACTAACAAGTCCCGCGCTTAATCACAGACGCGGACTCCCAAATCCATCCCGCAGGACGACACGTGCCCCAAACGTCCGGCGAACCGTCCATGGGCCTGCCGCAGTGGATCGCGGCCAACCCGAACGCCAAGATCGACAACGAGGACGTTGTCCTCTGGCACACCTTTGGGCTCACCCACTTCCCCGCCCCGGAAGACTTCCCTGTCATGCCTGCCGAGCCCATGACCGTGCTGTTGAGACCGCGGAACTTCTTCGTCCGGAACCCCGCGCTGGATGTGCCGCCCAGCTATGCCCGGACGCCGAGTGAGGTCGCGGCTGGAAAGGCTGGAGGGAGTTGCCACGCCGATAAGACGAGCACGCTCGTCTGAATGGGCGTGTGAGGTTGTCGTCGGGCGCGAATTGCCAAAGCTGATTGATCATTGACCTGGAAATGAGAGGATAGTGGGCCTTCGAAATAGGTCTTGGATTGGATCTTGGTATGCAATATGTTATGCCCATGTACTCGGTACCTGGCTGGACACTGTGTGGCCATCCGTTATATTTATCTAGTGTTATACTCCGTACAGCCTACAGAAAAGCGAACTATTAAGGTTGCAACATTCAGGTGGTTCATAGGGGATGAGTGACGGCCCGCCTCACGATGCCGTCCTGCGTGGAATTATATTTGTCCGCCTGGTTCCTATCCCTGTCCTGCCTCCCGTGCTGGTACCCAGCTGGTGATTCTGCCTATCAGATGACGCATCCCTCCTGCGCCTACAACTCTATGGTACCGCGGTGTGACCACATTCGCAGATGCGGGTATCTATCTCGTCCATAGCGAGTACCTCATCGCAAGCAATGCGCCATTGACTGCAGCCTGACTGCATGGTGTAGGTAAACGTCGTTGCTGAGATAATATTGTCCGCCGCTCGACTTCCTGATGGGTTTTCGGTCAAAAGGGGACTCCGATGCCAGTTCTGACCTAGATTATCCGTGAATGTTGCGTAGGCGTTCTGTGGTGGTAGGGGTGCCTTCGAATTCAATCCTTGCTGCGGCCTTGTCTCCTGCACAGCTTCAGTCGGCAGGAAAGCCTCAGTGTAGGCAAGAAGATGATTTTCCCGTGGTGCAATCCCTGGTCCAAAGACGGTGGGATAGGCCTGCCTCTTCAAAAGGAGTGTTATGCCGGTCCAGTTGATCTATTTGCCTCGTTGAGATTTGGATGCTCGTGAAAGCTACCACCTTGCACTTGTGCTTGCTTTCCTCCCGGTAAGGCGTGGGTTTTCTGTTTTCCGCTTTAGTTCTCAGTTCTCAGCTGCCTAAATACTTCCTCCATCCGTCGCGCCAGATACTCCTTTGCCCCTCGTCCGTCACGCCTGGTCGCTCGCCGATTCTGAATCTCTCCCATCTCGCATCCCTTCCCGTGCCTACACAGATAAGCGTGGAGTTGTCGATCCAACCTAGAATGCCTTTTTGGGGCCGATTCGGTAACGAACCAAGTGCGGGAAGATATGAGATAGTGGAGTTATTGAGCCCACCGGTTTCATCACCCATTTCGAAATGCGTCGACGCGAAGGAGTAGATGTCCGAGAAGACGCGGGGGAGGAGCGGGATTTTGGAGAGAAACCCCCATTTCTGGTTCGTGGGAGCTTCGTCTTCGTTGTTAGCGACTTGCGGAGATTGAGAGCGGCGACGTTGTGACGAAGGGCTCAGTGGGCTGGTGGGCTGTGACTGTGCGGAAGCGGTGGGCGGAAGGTCGAACACATGTAAGGTTGACTTGTCGGACGTGACGGCTAGCATGCTGCAGTTGGGTGAGATGGCAATGCTGAAAACATATGCCGGGTCAACGCCACGACGTAGTTCTGCAATCTTTGTGCAGTTTACGGTTGAGAAGACGCGGATCAACGTGCCTGTTTCGCTTGCAGTAGCCAGTAACGTGCCATCGCTGCTGAGCTCCATGGCTCGGAGGGCAGAGGTGTGTGCTGGGATGATGCTGACGTTCCCGGAAACCAGTTCAACAAGCTGTACTTTACCCGGTGAACGGCCCGGGAAGGCCACGACTCTGGTACCCAAACAGCATAGTCCTAGCGGATTGTCGGCGGTCTCGAAGCCAGCCGTTCTCTCGGGCGGGGAGGAGAATTTGTAGAGGTGGATGCTGTTTTGGATGGCAATGGCGATCCAGGATTTGGTGAGACGGACTCGTAGGACGGCGGTCTTTTGCTCGAGGGTGATGGCGACCTTCTGTTTGGCATCGTCCCATATCATGACCTGCCAACATGCATCAGTGTCTTGCTCTTCGCCTGTTGGTTCTGCCTATACTTTTGTCTGGGGCCACCTTGGATTCTTGCCTCCTCCTACCAGTGCCAAATAGTTGTATCGCCCGAGCATCTCCGCTGTTCCGATACCAGCATTAAGGTCTGTATTCGTCTTAGACTCTCGACGTCGCACGGATTTCTGTGGGAGTGGTACCTCTTGAAGCTTTGAGCTCGCATGGGTCTGAGTTGAACACTGGATCAAACATCAACAGTTGGGAAGGTGCCAACACGCAATCGAAGGAAGGCTTGCTCTAGACATACCACAGAAGCCTGTGTCGAGGCCGACGGCGAAACAGCTGGCATCGCTGTTGAACGAGGCAGAAAGGGCGACGGGTCCCGAGGACTCATCGATGATCGGGCGGGTGTTCATCTTGTAGCTCGATCTGTGCCCCCGGAACCGATATACGCATGGTGCTAAGGATAACCGAGACTCATCTTCCGTCCAAGGAAGCTTGAATGAGATTCACACAAAGTCCCATGTTGTCTGCTGTCCCAAGATGACGCAGGCGGCCGCCTGGAGTCACCAGCCCCAAGATAGGCACTAGTAGGGCCTAGGAGCCTGTGTCCGTCGGCTTAGGCTTGGCCTGGTCGCGCCTAAAGTTACTTTGTAGCCGGACCAAACAGCTTGCTCCGTCTATCGAGCTCCCAAGCTCCACTGGCGGGTGGACAGAATATCCATGCTGATTGAGTGCCAGTCAGCTGGGGGACATTGGCAACGGCCAATTGTCTGTTGCTTTGTGGTGGCTGTGCTATCCGCAACCATCCAGCACCACCTGCATTCTTCCTCCTGATTTGAAAGCGTCATAGCTTTGCCCACGCGACACCAGTGGCTGGTGATCAAATACCCAAGAGATTCTCTTTCACCACCCTCCCGCACTACCAACGCAGCGGCTGGCACGGTGCTATTCAACATGAGGTGACGGTGAATCAACCCTGGACAGACAGATATTCTGTCCAAGCCAACCATGAGCTCGAAACCGAGTGAAGAGAGTTATCTATCTCCGAAGCCATGGAAATCTGGAGATCCTTGGGGCTCGGGTACGAAGCTGCCAGGTGCTTATCCGCCATCTCCCGAAGTACAATCCCAGGAAGCCAGTCACTCAGGGCCTCAGTCGCTCTCGGCTGCCGTTAGAGCCCGCAAGTCGGAGTACATTCGAAAGAAAACTATGAGAATCAAGGTGGGCACCTGGAACGTCGCCGCGATCAATGGCACGGAGAAGGACTTGGGAGCATGGTTCGTGCGTGGACACGGCATCAACGGGCTTTCCCAACACTTATCGGGGCTCTCGACCGAGGAGTCCAACGGCAGTGATGACGATTCCGACAGTGACACCGACAATATTGAGTCCGTTGAATCGCAAGAAGCGCGAGTTGCGGGCACCAAGAGAGGCGCCACTGTACCTGTGAACGATAGCCCGGGAGAGGCCCATCATGAGCAGATCGACCTTTACGTTCTCGGCCTACAGGAGGTCATTGACGTGACATCCATGACCGAGGCCATCAAACCTTACACCGATCCAAACCCAGCTAAGAAGTGGAAGAAGTCTCTAAGGCGTGCTCTACCCAAAGGCTATAAGAAAATTGCAAATGAACAGCTTTTTGGCCTACTCATCCTCGTCTTTGCTTCTCCAGAGCTGGCCCCAAGCATCAGCTCAGTCAGCGCGACCTCAGTTGGGACCGGTCTGATGGGATATTTTGGTAATAAAGGTGCTGTCGCAGTCAGGATTGTCGTCGGAGAGGCCACAAAAATGTGCTTCATCAATTGTCATCTGGCTGCTGGAGCAGATGAAGCCGCGTTGACCCGTCGGATTTGGGATACAAGCCAGATCATCAGCAGGGTGCGGTTCTCTCCAGTCACAGACGGTGAAGTGGCCGAAACTGGAGAAGAGAAAATCGGGGACGAAGATTTCGCTTTCTGGTTTGGTGACCTTAACTATCGTCTGGATGACATACCAGGTCAGGACGTCAGAAGATTGTTGCTCCTCCACACTCAGAACGAGTACGATGTCCAGAATAAATCCAAGCGCAAGATCGATAGTGAGCTAGGATACCGAACAGCTGCGTCGAACGACTCGCTGCCAGCTCCGCATCCCCGCTACGAGTATAAGGACGTCGAAAGGCCTGCATCTGAAAGCGCAGCCGAGCCCCCGTTAGACCCAAAGACCGACCCTGCTTCGCTCCACACCACTCTCCACTCCCTCCTGGTACATGACCAATTGCGCGCACAGCAGAGGCTGGGGAAGGCTTTTCATGAAGGATGGCGGGAGGGAGACATAGAATTTTTGCCCACGTACAAATACGATATTGGCAGCGTCGGCATGTTCGACTCCGGAGAGAAGAAGAGAAGCCCCAGTTGGTGCGACAGGATACTGTTCAGGACTCGCCGAGACCTAGAGATATACAAGGAAAAGGCCAAACGGCGGGAGGAAGCTCACAAAAAGGACGAAGCCATGAAAGCTAGCGGGATCGACCAGGCTGCCGCTGAGCACGAGGTAATGTTCGACTATGACCCTGACACAGATGGGATGGCATATGGCGACGATTGTGACGAATGCGACGAAACTCAGGATGGCCTTCATGACGCAGAGCTTGTACAGTCACATGAAGATTACGGAGACATGATTGAAATCAACAGCTACCTCTCGCACCAAAGAATACTCTCTTCGGACCACAAGCCGCTGAACGCCGTGTTCACACTCGTCTACGATGCCGTTATCCCCGAACTGAAGGCGAAGGTGCAGCAGGAGGTTGCCAAACAGCTAGACAAAGCTGAAAATGAAGGTCGGCCATCAATAACATTGGTAGTCGATAGTCACTTTGAAAGGCAAATACCGAACGCTGACGGTGCGGCAGACATGAATGTCGTCCATTTCGGTGAGGTTCGCTACGGCGTCAAGAAGACGAGGTCCGTCACCATTGCCAATACCGGACAAGTCACTACCAGTTTTTCTTTTGTGGATAAACCCGTCGAGTCGGAAGAAGGCACTCGTGTGGTGCCAAAATGGTTGGAACTCAGCGTGGAGTCTGGCTCGGTCCATTCAGCGGCAGATACAGAGCACAAAGACACCTACGAGACAGTGTTATCACCCGGTGAAACGACGGTAATCGAACTGACTGTCAACATCACGGATGGCGAGCTGGTACACGACCTCAACGATGGCAATACAGAATTGGAGGATATCCTCGTGCTTAGAGTCGAAAACGGGAGGGACCACTTCATTCCCGTCAAAGGCGTGTGGTTACCATCAACGTTTTCTCGCACGCTCGATGAGCTAGTGCTGGCACCCGAAGGGGGTGTTCGGCAATGGACTCGGACTTCCGGCGACACAGCAACAAAATTAACTTCATACTCTTCGGCAAAGGTCCACCACTCCGCACCAAAGGAACTATACACTCTTACTGAGATCATCCCGATCTACATTGAACGATCTATAGCAGAATGGGGAATGCTCCATGAAGGAGAGACGCCTCCGTGGCAGTATGAGAGTGGCGGAGCCTCATGGCCTTTCAGTCGAGAAACATGGACGTTCCACGAAGGGGAAGAAAGGTCGGAACTTCTAGCTGGGGTCAGAGAAGCGTTGGATACGGCAGGACGGCTTGATGGAAACTTCGACCCTAGTGTGCCGACCATTGTGCGTCTGGAAGTTCTTGCTGAGACCCTTATCTCCTTCCTCGCGTCTCTGAGAGACGGCATAGTGCCCGCCAGCACGTGGGCGGAGATCGAGAAGCAGCTCGCCTCCATGGACAAGGCCAAGGCGCAACCTACTGCGCAGGAAATCCAGGATATGGTCATGGACGCCTTGTCTCCCAACCCCGTGCATAGTGTCTCCCTAACTTTCATCACCTTCCTACTGACAAGGAATGTCAACGAGTTGATGACCAGTGGTACCCCTGCCCCCAAATCGGCTACGCCAACCTCGCCCACCTCGACGAGCAGGAAGTCCTCGCGGCGATCAAGAGCCTCGACGCTTTCAAGCGACTCAGGACCTCCCGCGTCGATATCGTCCCAAGAGGCGCCGAGCAAGAGAACTCTGTTCCCGGCATTGCGTCGTCGACATGCGCGCAGTATATCATCAGCATCTGCTGCAGCTGAGGCGGGCGCCGAGGTGGCAGCTACCATTACGGAGCGAAGAAAGAAGTTGGTCGGTGCGTATGTCGACGTGTTTGCACCCATCGTCTTCCGGGCCGAGAATGAGGCAAAGCTGAAAGGCAAGGACAAGAAGGCGCTTGATGCTCGAAAGAGACGCATCCTCGAGGCATTCTTGAGCGAGAGACATTCCTGACAATCCGTATCTCTGTTTTGAATAGACAAATTCTTACGTATCACCCTTTCTCAGTACGGAGTCCACCTGACTTTTGCACATTCAATCCTCGGTGTGATTCAGGAGAGTTCTCTTCGCGCCTTCTCCTCGACACAGAAAGCGACAAAGACAACGTCAACTCCAAAGATCATGAGTTTGCCATTGTAGATAGCGCATTTTCGGTTTCCACCACCGATGCTCCGGGGACATGATAGGTGGCAGGAGGGACGGGGGCGGGGACGGGGGCGGGGAAGGGGGTAGGTCGGGGCATCTATGACCAAAGCGCCCAAGAAGCCTTGGATTGCAGCTGTTGGAGATGTTCTGGTCAACCGTGGAGGTGCACAAGTTCGGCCTGAAGGATTGCTAGGAGCACAAGTCAGCGTTCATTCACCCGCTCTTCAGAACTCCCTCGGCCGACTTGAACTCTATGCTGACATATCAACAACATCTACAGAGTAGACCTCTCCCATTTCGCGCTCGAGATTCTCATCCACATTCTGCTCTGCTGCTCTCAGCTTAACTCTCCCGGATACATGGTCAATACCAGCGTCCAAGAAGCGATAATTGAGTGCCCTGTGACAAGTCAATAATCCTTGCAAGGTACTAGCAATGGAACCCCTTCATTGTGCAATCTGCAAGAGCACTTTCAGCCGCAAGGAGCATCTGAGGCGTCATATGAGTGTCCGTAAGTTTGGCTCAATTGACTCCGATCAGTCCCTCTTCATAACAGGCATAGTCGTCACGCAGACTGACGAATATAAGATTCTAACCGCCGTCAGTTTGTATGCGAAGGATGTGGCAAGAGTTTTAACCGAAGGTAATGGTCACGCTTCGCTGCTCCATTTTCGACGTCATCGTCATGAAATCAAAGGACTGATATGACTGCCGGTCATCAGAGACATCCTTCGTCGTCACGTCTATGTTTGTACACTGTCCAGCAATGACAGCGCATTGTCTAAACGCGTCTCACGCAAAAGCCCGGTTCAGGTCTCTGGCCCGGAACGCCCGCATGAGCTCGAGGAATCTCTCCCTGAGGACACTGGTCTCTCTCCTCCGCCATCTTGGGACCATTTGATCTGCCATATGGAGACCGACTCCTATCAGGAATCCATTCGCTGTGGTGCGTCTCGGTCACTTGCCATATTCGCCCGGGTTATATCAACCTTTGACATTACCGGAATCTTTGATCCAGACTTCACGCTACCTGCGTCAGTTTCGTTCCAAGAACCGGATTTTTATCACCCACAGCAAAGTCGAACGTCCACCTGGGGTCTCCCTAGCTCCGTCACTTTGATGGACTCTAGCGGTGCCACGAACGTGTGCGTCTCGCCTCGGAGCTCTGCTTGTGACGATCAAGCTCCTCCCTTCGCCTACCAGTCATGTGACCCGAACTGCAAGAGCCCCCAACTCGCAACGCCACAGCCGACCCAGTCCTTGATGGAGTCTAGCGAACCCTGGCTTCTTTCGCGCGAACATTCATCGTCCCCAGAAACTGACGATTGCTTGTGGGTCAGCAACGAGATCGTAACGAGGCTGAGGGATGGGATATCTCAGAAGCAGTCTACATACCCACGCCAATGGAGTTCTTCGCTCCAAGATGATTGTTTTGCGTTGTTTGGACCGAGCAGCCTAAAGAAATTCACGGAAGAATACTGGAACACATGGTATATCCACTGGCCGGTCATACATAAAACGACATTCCGCATCTCGACTGCATCGGCTGCCCTCGCCGCTGCCATGGTACTCCTTGGCGCCAGTTATTCTCCAGATGCCACCACGAGAGAACGTGCTCGTTATTGGGCCGACTCTGTCGAAGAGATGGTGTTCGCAGACGAATATTTCGGCAGTGCCACTGTTTTCTCCGCCTTGAATGCGGCGTGCTTAGAAAGACGCCTGCGAGCACTGCAAGCCGGGCACGCTATGTGCATATATCAGACATTTGAGGGAAACACCATGGCAAAACGAAGAGCAAGACGGTGCCGATTCAATGAAGTTGTTGCTGTAAGTTGTGCCGATCCATAAGTTCTGCACTAATATGTCGTGAGATGGCGCGTGAGCTCGGTTTCCAGAATGGTCGACACGAAAATCTCGACGACGTCACAAGGGACACATTCAGTTGGCAGGAGTTCATCTTGAAAGAAGAGCTCGTCCGGTATGAAAACCTGCAGTCATCGTCCAGAGAGACGACGGGGGCTGAGTTTTGACTCCAGAACTCTCGTGTATATGATTGTGCTTGACAGCGCCTTTGTTATCCTCTACAACACGATTCCCAGGGTTATGGTCTCAGAGATACAGACAGACCTCGTCTGCCCTGAAGCCTGTTTTCAGGCCACCACCGAGTCCGAATGTCTCCACCATCTTCTTGCCTGGATGTCACACCCATTGTGGAAAGGACGGCGCATGTCCATTGCTGGCGCATTCAAAATTTTGAGCGGAACTGACCTTGACTTCAATACACAACAAATGTTCGCACAATTCGGCGATTTAAATCTATATGTGCTCACCTCTGGTATGCTCGGTTGAGCTTCAATGAGATGTCCTTGTGGACGCTGCTAACTATGGAGTCAGCATTTCACTCGACGGTCTTCTACATCAGAAATTCTATTCTGCCATTTGAGCAGACACAGTCTGTCGCAAATTTCTCACGGAACTGGAGGAGAATATGGACGCTTCGTGAGTTACTGAGATTTCGAGAAGCTTTTGGAACCCCTGCTCAAGCCACGGGAAATGACGCTGTGGGAATGGGGAGGTGGAGACAGCCTGGCTTCATGAAAGAGGCCTTGCAATTCTGGCTCCTCGGACAGGTCATGTTCGAAAGCAAGAAACCCAGCCAACTTGGTGAAAGTCCGCAATTCAGCGACAACGATGCTCCCATTCAATTCGACCAGCCATGTATGAGCGATCTCAAACGATATCTCAGGAGATTTGACAGAACTTTGGCCTAAAAATGAGAGCGCATCTGCGGGGAAAAAGGTCATTTTCATGATTGACGCTCTGAAGACACTACGGTTCCACTGAGCAACCCCATGGCGTGCGATAATGCGAGCGACAATTCGAGCCACACACATACAGCGCTCTTGCTGACTCACAGCACGCCATTGCCACAACGTGCTTCCTGTCGATGGAGAATGTGGAGGTTAGTGATGAGGGTCAACGTAGTAGTTAAAAAGGGAAGAGTGCAGGTCATAAATGAAACCCAGGGGAAAGACAGCCACCCCGACAGCCAATTCTTCAAAGAGCTTTGATACAAGCAACCGATACTGTAGTGATGACAGCGTACCGAGGTTGATCGTCCGTAACACCGATACTGCATTTTGCATTCAAGTTACAGATCCAGTATTCGGGCTAGGATGAACACGCTTAATAATAATTTCCAAAATATCCCATTTCTCGTGTCAACGATTTCTTAAAGCATGCCTGAGCACATCCAGGGGTGCTATTCGTAGGCTCCCCAATAAGTTCTTCTACCTAATTCAATGGTGGGATCATTTTCATGGCGGCAAATTCCTCAATGACCTCCCGATGAGACAAGATCGGATCAACGGATCCATTCCAACCAAGCTTTCTTGCTTTTGTCACACTCAACGTGACAGGAAATGGAGGCAAGACAGCAAAGTCCAGGAATTCGAAGATTCGTTGTAGGTTGTCTCCAAACGGGTTGCCTTTCAAGCCGTATATCTTCACGAGTTCTTCCCAGGCTGTTTTGTTCTCAGGTCTCTGCGCCCACTGGACAAAGCTAAATTTGAATCTGAGGATCGTCGTTGGAGCAAAACTGTCTCTTGTCAGCGCACTCAAGACGTTCTATGGGGTGTCGGGAATCGGGAAGTTACCTCAGGATTTTCTTGAACTCCATCGGAACCTCTTGAAATCCTTCGGTGCCGACGTCTGGCAACGTGTAGTCGATCCCATACCAGCCCGCCAGCTCCAACCATAACCTGCCGTAGGTGAAATAACAAGAATCAGCAGCGTTGAACGCCTGGTTTCCTGCATCCTTGTTCAGAGTCAAGAATTCCGACAAGTAGCTATTGAGCCATGCACTTGACTGGACCACTTCCCTCTCCCAGGAAGCCATGTCACCGGGCCAAACAAGTTTCTCGCCTTTGTGTTTTTGCACGGCTGCGTACACCGCCAACGGGTAGACCGAATTCATAGCAGCGTCTTCAACTGCACCTATGATGAATGCAGGCCGTACGACATTCCATTCGACGCCGGTTCTCCGAGAGTATTCGGCCAAGAGATCTTCTTGCACATAGTAGAAATTGGGCTCTGCAATTCGTGGATCAGACTCGAGCGCAGGCATAGCAAGCCCACCACCGTAGTATTTTGCACCAGTTTGAAGCAGGAACCGTCTTGGTCGAATAGATGCCAACTCGAGGGCATCGAAACAGTTTTGAAGTAGTTGACCTGTATCCCGACCGAATTAGCACGGTTGAGCGATGGGTTTCTCATCATCCCATTTCTGTGAGCCCGTAGACACTGACCGTTGACTTTGCAAAGTTCTTCGGCGTTGGACCATAACGACGCGCCTTCCTTTGGGGTCGGTTGCATGTATGCGAAAAAGAAGACAACGTCGCTGCCCACTGTCAGCGACAAATCCCTCTGGCTTCAATCGGGTCATCGACCACTCACGCTTGAATTCGTTCATTTTTCAATATCTGAGCGAGGTCTTTTGGGTTTTGTAGAAGATCTGCTTGGACGTGCCGGACATTCTCGAATGAACCTTGACTTGCAGGCGGCGGGCGGCGAGACAACGCCACGACCTGGTTCCACCTCTCTGGGGAGCGAGAAAGAGCTCGCACCATGTAGTTGCCAGAGATGCCATTGGCTCCGAAGACCAGTGCGTTCAACCCTTTCAGAGAGGAAGGGTAAGTAGGAATACCCCAATAGATTCCCCGTGTCTCGACTGATACGTGCACCATCTTGAATTGGTACTCTTCTGGAGAAGGTGAGAGCGTAGCATTCAGGATGGACAGCCACGAACAAGTGCTTTGTGCCTCTCATAGCGGAGGAATCTATGATAATTTATCTCAATATATATCATGGTGAGTCGACGATAGATGGAATGCTTCTGCTCCATCATAGAATGCAAACTTCCTAGGACCGAGTTCAATAGTGGATTGAGGGAGGCGGGGGCGGAGGCGGGGGCGGGGGCGGGCCTCTAACAGAAAATACATCCAGACCGCGGTGCTAGTTTACTCCTGTAAGCGATAACCACAGCTGGGCTTAGGCAAAACGTCAGGACGATCACACCATTCTCATGGTTCGGACGAAGGACCGCGGAAAACAATTTTCACTTGTGCTTCTTGCGGCGCGAAATTGAGTGGCGGGCATTTACCAACAGCCAAGTCTCAATGACTGTTCGTCCGTTTTTCACCGTGATGAACGATGTCCGTTTCTGGTAATATCAAGTAATTCGGACACTGGAAAAATACTGGCTATTGAAGAGAGCGAGGCCATTGCCGACAGGCTGTTTGGCGCCGATTGGACGGCATCACAGCGCAAGCCGCTAACAGATCCACGCTGTTCAAGTCGTAACTTGGATGTAAACTCTTGTAGGGCCCTAGATACGCCGTTCTCTTCGGAGAAACCACGAGATCCAGTGAGTGGAATGCGCCTTCGCTAGCTCGAATTCCATAAACTCTTTTCTTTAAGCATCAGGAATCAAGCAGTCGAAATGCGTAACCTGGACGATCTTGCCCAAGGCTTCAGTCAGGACCTTTTGCAGGAGCTCAAGGATCGGTAGCTACATAGGACGGCCGTTGATGACCCCATCACCTTCGACCCCTCCAGGCCGCCCAGGGGGGACTTGCAGGGCGTGGACGCCACGAAGCTGGGCCTCCTCAAGAAGAGGGAACGACTCAAGGGTCTTGTTTCCGTGCCTGGACTGGAGTTCCTCACCCCCGCCATGAGCTTAACGTCGAATTTTGGCCCCGTATGCTTCGGCCTTTTCTTCTGTGTCGGGTTTTCAGGATCTCACTAGTTCCTAATGCAGAGAATTGTGTGACTAGGTTGACATGACGGTATGAGACATACATACTTTATGAGTATATATCTATATTCATATATCCCAGACCACCCCGACGCTGGGGCTAATCTGTCGTAAAGGTCCAAGTCGCCTCTCCGGAGATCGAATTCTCCCGAGTTGTCAGTTCTATTCGCTGGGTTGGCGACAGAGATGCTGAATCACAGGGGAACAAAAAATGGTGCGGGAGAACGGCTGCGAACACAACATCTCCAACCGGGTGGATGATGGAAGCAAGCTGCCGACTCGACCAAAGACTGCGTGGCCCTGATTGTTAAGTGACTTTCTGAGATTGCAATATATGTCGCCGTCGCTGGAAAAAGGAGGCTGGGGAGACGGTAGTGAAGTGTTGTCGCCCAGATTGTGCCGGCCCTGGAGCCTGACGGTCGCGTTGATGGCGGGTGGGCTTCGGGTGTGGCAGCGAATACTCGCTTCACTGCACGGGGAGACACGCCAAGCAAAGTGCTGGTCATAGCGCAGTCCGACGGTGAGCTACATCGCTTGCTGTTGTCATTGTGTACGCGTATGAGAAGGCTCCGGCGAGACGAGCTCAGTGAAGTCGATCATGCTCAGTCCGAACTCGGCGGTTGATGAGGACAGTTTGCAAGGCTGAGGGGCGTCTAAGAGGGATTCCATCTGCCTATGACGTCATGTCTTGGCAATTCTCGTTGACAGATTCTTAGTATTAATCCGCCTCCCTACTGCCTACTTGGAGAGACTGCATTCTCCTAGAGAAAGTGTGGAAGTCGGGTTCACCAAGGGGCGATCGCCTCTTGTTCGTCTCCCTCCTCATATCTACCACTGGGATCTCTTTAATTCCACCCGAAAGACTCCTGGGACCGGTAGAGAAAAGGTATGTTACTGGACTAGGAGGCCCACACTGGTGCCTGGGCATCCTGTTGGCTCTTCTCAGATCGTGGCTTGGAGACGCCTTTCGCAAGCGACGTGTGATGGCTAATGCAGGTGGGTGCGGTGCTCACGGTATAACAGAAGGACCTAGTTCTGAAAGCAGCATCACGTAGCATTGCGCGATGAGGTGTACGCGAGCTTGCCAAGAACAACTGTCTACCAATCTGGCAAATCTATCGTTCCATCTGACGTTCACGTACCCATCGCCCGGTACTTAGGCGCCCATTAGGTGGTGCTCGAACAGAAACGGCGTCCCACCTAATTACTCGATGAAGCAACATCTTTGCTCCCTACACAATAGCCACGGCACCTCCATACAGGTCGCTGCTCAGAATACCACCCTCCAGGCCCCTAAGCTGCCCAACCAAGGCCATCGATTGATCTCCGTATTACTGACACGCGCAGAGAAATAGCATGGAAGCGTCATGAATCAACAAGTATCAATTGCAAGTGGGGACGTCCATGTCCGAGGGAGTCCAAGCTCTGACTGTGCTGCCAAACTCGGCAGGGTACTTCCTTGTAAGGTATCTCTGTTGTCTGTCGCATCATGAGCCTCGTCAAAGCGCGTCCATGGTTGTAACCGTACAACATTCTGATGGCCAGACCCTTTAAACGTGACTTTGTCCATGATATGGCTTGTCCATATCTACATTCCGTGAGAAGGACACTTGGTCAGAGCATCGAAACGAGCCTCGTATGACATATTCTATCATCTTTCCTGTTTGGCAACATTTTACCTCTAAAGCAAGCGTACCTCCGCCAGCGTTAACATCAACACTGCCTCAGAAAAACCATAACGCAACAGTCATGTCGACTGTATCTTCCCTTCTCGCACCTGGAGAACACAAAGTCAGCCTCAACGACCTCTCCATCCACTACACCGTCCGAGGCTCTGGTCCAGTGCTCCTATTTGTCACCCCGGGCTGGGGCATGAATCGCAGCATCTACGTAACCTCACACCAACCCCTCGAAGAGCACTTCACGGTCATCTACCTCTCCCCTCGAGGCTGCGACGGGTCCGAGCGCCCGGCCTCCACCTCTCTCATGCTCTCCCGGTACACCGCGTCCGACATTGAAGAGTTCCGCAAACAGCTCGGCATAGAGCAATGGGATGTAGCCGGCCACTCTGACGGCGGCGTCCTCGCCCTCGCCTACGCCATATACTACCCTTCGCACGTCCGGCGGCTCATCCCGATCTGCACGAATCTGCTTGGCTACCAGCGCAAGGACATGTCTTGGTTCGTCGAATTTAGCCGCATTTTCGAGGCTACGGATCCCCAGGACGACGATGCGTTTAGGCAGTTCATGCTCGACGTGTTCCACTTGTATTTCTACAAGCCGGAGCCATATGTGCCGAAACTAAAGGACATGTGGACTGGGAAGCCGAGTATCTGGGCGAGAGGGGCGAGACATGGGAGCGAGCAGGAGGACGGCTGGATCATGGAAAAGGAGCTGGGGAAGATTGAAGCAAAGACATTGGTGCTGACGGGAAGGCAGGACCGATGTTGTGGACCGGAGGTTAGTGAGGCCGTTGTGAAAGGGGTGGGGGGCAGCACGCTGGTGTTGTTGGACGAGTGTGGGCACCTACCATGGTTGGAGGCGAGGGAGGAGTACTTTGATGTGTTGATCAAGTTTTTGAAGGAATAAATGTGGTGGTGACGTGAAATAGGTCTTGAAGATTGGGAAACGGGGGTTTGCTTGCGGGTGATGTCCTCGTTGCCTCTAATGCGATTTGTCGCATGAACAATCTTATCCCCAGTCGCATTGCAACTTCTCGACTGTATCGTTACACCGATGTGGAATCTGACCGGCTGCATCTCTCTGTGCGTGTGGGATTTCGCTGTACGTAGATCACACCGATCGAACCCATATGCGCGCCCTTCCGTCAAGTCTCAGAAAAACAGATGCAGCACCCGAAGATGAGAGTTTCGGCAGCCGGAAATATATTGACCCAATGCTCTAAAATGGGGTTTCTGGGAGCTGAGAAATTGCCGCAAGGTACGGAGTACTCCGTACACAGTACCTGACTTAGGCCGATGGCCAACTTGTCCTGAGCCCAAGCTGATTCATCCAATCCGCTTACCGAACTCGCATGGGTTGGTTGCTGCTTTTTTCTCGGACATGCGTGGTTTTCGGCGCGTCAGGCAGGGCAAGAAGCGCGCGACTTATGACGCAATGCGCGGGCAGAGCCTCACTCGACTTTTTCTCAAGGCTTAGATGAGCTTGTCGACATCTAGTGTATATAAGGGAGTGGTGCGATCTTGTTTGAGAGATCATTATCCAGCATTAATTCGGTACATCCGACCACATCACACTCATAAGAATTCATTGCTTCATCTCACCCAACAACAGACCAGAACAAGCGGTATCTGGAAGCAGGGCCTCAGTCAAGACAAACAAACCCAACAAACAACATAAACAACACAAACAGTCCAAACACAACAACAACCACCAACAAAACACACACCATGGTAGCCATCAAGAAATACATCCCCGACTTCCTCCTCCCCACCGACGAGCCCCAAACCCCAGGCCGTATCTACGACGCGCCTCTGCGCCGTCACCACCTACACCGCTCCGAAGCCGGGGGCGAAAACACGGCCTCTGCTTCGCGCAACAACAGCGTTGTGAGCCAAGATGCCGAGCGAAGGAGGAGTTCCGCCGCGTCCCAGGAAAGGAGGGAGAGTTGGCACCCTGGCATGGCATTTCACGGCTTGAAGGATCGGTTGCACCTGTGAGCGAGCGAGCAGCCCACTGCGACGGAGCCGGCGGGGACGATTTCTCAGTCATGTCCAGCAAGCGATTTGGAGCGACTTTGTAACTATACTCGGGACGGATAGTGTCCGGCTTGTACTCTTATAACTGTACAGTAATGAATAGTGGCCATGGCGCCAGTATGATTCATGATTCACAAGCCTGATTCTTCTGGTTATGGTGTAGAAGGTTTGGTACAGTTTTGTTTGTCTGACAGGATCTTGACAGGTTCATCCGTACTCGGCCTCCTCTGCTGCCACCTGCGCCTCTCTACCTCTTCCACAAATTCTCATCACCTCTCAGACTTGTTACTGCCCCGAAGACAGTCGGCTGTTTGTTAGCTTCTCAGTGTGCATGTTCGTCCCATGACCTCTTACGCGTCTCGAGCTGAATGAATGACACAGCAACAGGAGAAGGATCCTTGAGCAAATCGGCGTGTGTGCTTCATGAAGGTCCCAAGATTCGGCATGGGCTGTGCTGTGCTGGCATGCTGCGCGCGGGGGCACCACGAGCCAACCAGCCGCACTTCGCCTTGCGAGCCTCATTTCTTGCGTCCTACACACTCTCCTGCTGGTCCCCTGCACGACGAGTCAAGCTGGTGGCGGAAATCTTGACTTCATATTTTACACTTTTCACTTTCTTTCCAACACCTCTATTCCATAGTCTCATCTCGTCCGCGGGTTTGATATGCCAGATATTCTTGAGGCCGTCTTGCTAGAAGTAAGGCTGGACCTGACCACCCGACGCTCAACCGGTTTCAGATTTGGCCCCTTCAAAGCTAGGCAACTGCAAGTACAAAGACTACATCGTTTCGCACACAGACACTTTCAATCGACCTCATGGCACGAGATGAACCTTCGATACCGACCCGATGGATCACCTCCCCATCCCAATCGACAGGCAACGCCCTTCGCGTCCAGTCCTGGGCTTTGGGTACTTCGATATCCCGTTCCTTGGTGAAGTGGGCGAGTCTGGGGATGACTTCTACACCTACGCCGTGTCCCGCAAGATCGTGAATAATGATGGCGATCATTCTCTGAACTTGGATGAGCTGGAGGATCTGGACGACGCTGACCTCTACTTTGCAAGGGTACAAGCTTGGCTTTACTTCGGCCTCATTCGCGACACATTTGGCGCGTCGGTGAATCCCGAAGACTTCATTGTTGTCAATGCTTCGACGGGTGAGCGGATCATCAACTCCGCCCAACTGAAAGACCTCATGTCGGAGTGGCGCGGCTGGGTCGCCAAACTGTCCAAACAGGCCAGGACCGCGGATATCGAACGAATCAAACAGTCGACTACAGCAGGCTGGCGATTCTGCGACCGTACCGATCACTACGGATTATCTCTCACTGAGCAACATATGCTAGTCCTTTCCTCTATACGACTTCTCATATCCTCCATCTGGGGAATGCTGTGGGCTGGCGATGTGGGTGCTGGAAACCTGAATGAAGACTGTCGAATTTCGATTGATGTCATTAAGTGGCCACGTCTACCAGCATCCTATCGCCCTCTGGCCTTGCTCATGACTGAATATGGCTGGTGTCCCCACGAAATCCTGAGGCTCCTCGGCACATATCATCTCACCACAGTCTGGACAATGACGTGCCTGCTTCAAAGAATTCCTGCTCAGCTTGACCATGAGCATTGTGCCGACGCCATCAAATGCATTGCGCGCGACGTGGACCCAGTTGATCATCAGGCTCAACATGTGACTCACGATTGCCGCTGCGAAGCCGTGGGACCGGATATTGAGCAAGTTAAAACGATCCTCAGAGGCGGGGGCATTCCCTTGATAAGATGTAAGGTCTCAGATGATGGCCAGCCGACCTTCAAAGTGATCAGCGCCAAAGGCGTCAAACGGCACATTGCCTTCAGCCACGTTTGGGCTGATGGTATCGTCATACCGAAGCAGAACAAGGTCTTCAGATGTCAATTTCTCAAGCTCGCGTCCTACCTGGAGAAGGCTCGTGTGGATGTGCAAGCAGAAAGGCTGTTTGCTTTCCTCCCAATTGCTCCGTTCTTGGCCCGCCACGTCTTCAAGGGGCCCAAATCATTCGATATCTGGTTGGACATCTTTTGCATTCCGTCAGTTCTTCACGCAGACTCGCAGGAACTCAGGAGGCAGGCGATATCGCGCATCTGTGGGTATATCTCCGCGAGGAATTCGCTACCTTTTCCCAGGCCTGCACAGTCATCGCTCTGTCGGCATTCCCATGAGCTAACGAATATCCACAGACTCCGTCTTCGCAGCAGCGGAAGCTGTTCTGATCGTCGATAAATCTTTGACCGATGTCAAGGACAGCGATATGCCGACCACAGAAGTCATGGCAAGGGTAGCGTCTTCGGGCTGGATGACGCGTTGCTGGACTTTCAGTGAGATGTCGCTTGCTCAGAAATCGATCGCGCTATTCTGTGTAGGTGACAGGGTCGTTCGGTATGAGGATTTCGAAGAGTACAACGAAGCCGTCAAAGTGCTTGATATGCCTTCCCGAAGCTTGTTTCGGGACCTGCGGCACGCTGCATTCAGCCCGTTCAACGTTGCATGGATTGCTTCACAGGCGGTGGTGTCAGAATACGTCGCATTCGCCTTGGTCTGGAACTCATTGTCTGCTAGGTCCACGTCGTGGCCAGAGGATGTTTGGGGAATCATGGCCACGCTGCTCGGCTACAGCGGCAGGGAGATCATGGCTCTCCAGGAGCGCGATCGGCTTCCAGCAATGATGAAAGAGCTGCCAAAAATTCCGGCGTCTTTCTTCTTCCGCGATCTCCCACGATCTGCTTCAGCCCCAGCGCAAATGAGGTGGATTCCCACCAGAGTCCAAGGCATTATACGGGACCCCGACGGGACCTTTGCCTTCGCAGAAGGCGGCATCGTGTTTCCCAGGAGCTTGAACCTCAAATTCCTCTTATCATTCCTTACGACACCTCCCCGGTCATTCTCGTTTGAGTTCGACCACGACGACTTGTCGGCCAGACCTGACCTTCTACAGATTAGTTTCCAGATCACCCTGCATGATCACGACGCAGTCGTGCAACATGTGGGCAACGACGCGCAAATCTGCATCTTGCTCCCCAGGAATGAAGTCCAATCCGGCGATAGTGAGACTGCGTACATTAGCGGAATCGGCTGCGCCCTTCTTGTGACCAAGATCCGCGCAGACTCGACTGTCGAAGCCGACTTTCTCTCCTCATTGTCTTACAGATTTGGCACCGAAAAACAAACCTGCCATCTGCAAGCCAACCATGCAGGACCGAACGTCCTCCTCCGATGCGACTGCGAGCAATGGTACCAAGCAAAGCTGAGGAGAAAGAAGCACTCACTCGCACCATGGACGTTGTCGAGAATTCTTTACTTTGGCGTGCCTGCTGTCCTTGTTTTCGTCATGGCCGCTACCATGGTCCCGCTTTGGATATGGTACAGCGTGACGGACCAGCCATTCAAAATCCAGGAAATCTTGGTCCTCTCGACCTGTGGGTTCGCGCTTTTCATCGTCGCCGTGATGATGGTCGTACTCTTCCAAGAGAATGTCCTGTTCCGAAACTGGGTTGATAGCTTTGAGAACGAGGGACAACCAAAGAGATGGTGGAAGAAAATTATGCCATTGTGGTAGGCGGGTAGACGAGTTTAGCGACTCACCGAGAGACAGTATCCGTACGAGAAGTGCTCTGTATGGGCATGAGAAGCTATATTATGACAAGCCGTCCATGCCTTCCAACAGGACCACAGCAATTGCAATTAGATGCAATCCTGTCCAGGACATCCAGGGTTTACTGTCCTGCGGATATTACAGTCGAGGTCAACACCATACAGATCCGTTGATACTTCGACTGGCGTAATAAGTGCCGAGGATGCGTTCCTTGCACTCAGGAAAGGCTGGATCGCTTGATGTCGCAGGCTAGTTGCGGCACACCATTTTACGTTGACCTTTTTATAATACCTAACATGACGTGATCGCATATATGTTCTGTGCTGGCAAGTTTGAAGAGTCGAATTCCCCGATGTCAACCAGTTGGAGATATCCGTAGGCTGCGGATTTGACATGGAAGTGAGTTTCTTGGTCGCCGTGGCGTGCGGGCGCCCCTAGCGCAAATCGCGGGGCCGCAGAGCCGCCTACGTAGATGATGGGCGCCAAGGCCTAGGCACCGCAGGAGATTAGGCACCACACCAACACCTTCGGTGCACCTACGAGTCCTGCTAGGCTTACCTAAGGCCGCTTGAGGCGCCCAACTCGGTGCCAACCACGCTAGCAGCCTTGGACTGTGGCGATCTGTATGCTTGATCTTTTTCTCTTTCGACTTCTGTCCCACCAGCATTCAAATTTATGTATCATTGAACAAAGCTCCCTCGTTTGATTTGGAATAGGTGGACTGGACTGGTCTGGACGACCTTTTCGAGGCAAACCGTCAATCATGCTGCCGGAGTCGGAAGGGCAAGACCGACTGGGTAACCAGATTGAACAGGCCCCAGACCAAAATCTCGGAGAGTCACATTACCATGAGTCATTGGAGCCTCGATTTCCGCAAGCTTCGGCTGGACCAGTAGCTGATGCCCTCGCCAATGGCCCGGATGGACGAGTAACCGGCGGGTCGAACGAGCTCCCAATTCACTACGTGAGCAATTCTGCGCGACGGCGACGCAAAGTGCTCGTGGAAGACGAGCCTCTAATCGACACCACAGCTGCACTGGCCAAGCACTCCAAGAAGACAGCTCGGCTTCAGAAGCGGCAGCAGAAGAAGCAGGCACGAAAGGTCCACTCCGAGATCCAGTCTCTTCTGGACTTCCCGCAAGAACTCCTGCTACTGATTTTGGGCTTCCTAGAGCCATGTGACGTTCTCACCATGCTTCACCTCAACAAGTCGATGCGGGCTTTGATTATAGATAACGAGCGATCGATTGCCGACGACATCATGAGACGTCGCTACTGGGTGTTGAAACAGTGCTTTCCTTTGCCAGTACCGTTGGAGACGTTGCCTTCAGTAGCCCGGCCAGCGTTGATGAGTGAGCAGTGGCAGGAGCGGTTGAGAATCCACAAGAATCCATACCAGCACATCAAACACATCGACCCCTCGTATACCTGCACCTGCATGACCTGTGTTCTTGCCTGGAACAACCTGAATATCATTCTCGACCTCGCGCACTGGCAGCAAAACTTTGCAACCCGGGTGCCGATACCGATAATACCTCGGGGGACAAATCCTGAATGGAACGTCAACTTGCTGCAGCGACATGCTGCCATTGTCACAAAGGCGATGAAGAGCCCGCTTAACTACGCGCGGATTCTGCAGCTACACCTCGATACTACAACTCGCACCATCATTCGGTCCGGCAACTGGAGGAAGAAGGGGGAGAAGACGAGTGTTCCTAAACCGCGAACGTACCATCTCACCGACGCCGAGGCCGCGGCCGGGACTGACGACTTTCTCGAAAGAAGCGGTCCTCCTAGCTATCAACCCATTTACATGCGTGACAATTATTATTCGGTCGAGGCTTTCGTACCCAACCGCAAGTGGGATAAGGAGGAACAGAAGTGGGTTTACTACGCCAAATGGCCGCGGCCGCATGAAAACGACTTGAATTGGCTTGTCGCAAGGTTCACTCCGAAGACAGAGTGCAGGGGCCATGGGCAGTTATCGGGCAATATTACAGAACAAAAGGAGGCAGGCTTTACCACTCCAGCTAGTACTACAACACATCAGGATGCCAGGTTGATGGAGCTCACATTTCCTTGGGATGCGAAGAAAGAATCCAGCTCGTAATGACGCCTCCAACGACAGTGCGACGAAACCGGCAGGCTCACAACCACTCAACGCTGTTCTTTATACCACCTAACGCCCGGAAATGGTGTCATTGTGCTTTATCTCCACTTCAGAAGCCGACAACTGCCCGTTACCGGCCCGTATTAGGTACCCCACAGTCATGCCGCCAATCGAAACACGGTCGATCTCGACAGCGAGATTGATCCCAACGGACGAGCGTCCGAACGCTATTTTCTACAACGGTGTCCTCAAATAACAATGTGCTGCTGCAGGTAGAGATGTTTGCTCAATCGGGCACACCACTCGTAACTCGTCCTTGCCAAATCTTTATGCTTCACAAGCTCTGCGATCGGCGGAAAACTGCCGAAGCATAGACCGCATCCCCGATGGCTACCAAAGACACGGCCATTGAAGATGTCGACAAAAATGATACCGCGGCAATTAGAACGGAAGTGGGTGTCAACATTGATACTGTCCAACCTCGAATAAATGAAGAACTTCCCAACGAACAGCTCGAGGTCAAAAACGAACCAGCAACGACCCTCGAACGAACTGCGACAAATGACTGTCCCTACACATCCTTCAACTCCAGACAGAAAGCCATCATTGTCCTCGTTGCTACATTAGGTGGAAGTTTCAGCCCCTTTACCACCAACATCTACTTCCCGGCGATCGACATCATCAGCCACGCTCTCAATGTATCCATCTCCGACGTCGGCCTGACTATCACGACGTATATGATATTCCAGGGCGTCTCACCCTCGTTCACCTCAGCCATTGCCGACGACTACGGCCGTCGACCAGCCTACCTTCTGGGATTCGTGGTCTTTATGGCTGCAAATCTAGGCTTGGCCCTCAACAACACCTACGCTGGGCTGCTGGTATTGAGATGCTTGCAAAGCGCTGGAAGTTCTGGGCTCGTGACGCTGATGCAAGGCACGATCGCCGACATTGTAACTAGCGCGGAGAGGGGCAAGTACATCGCCATCACCAGTCTCGCGGGCATTCTGGCGCCGAGCATTGCACCTATAGCGGGAGGCGCGCTGGCTCAACACCTTGGATGGCATGCTGTGTTTTGGTTCCTGTTGATCCTCGGGGGCGTTTACATTGTGCCTTTGGCGCTCTTCTTCCCAGAGACATGCAGGGCAGTGGTCGGCGATGGCACGCTGGAACCGCCAAAGTGGAACAGATGCCTGACAGACATTTCGAGGCAGAAGCGACGGGGGCATGAAGGGAAGACTGAAGGGGACACCACTTATGCAGAGCGGGAGAAGCAGAAGGCCCGAAGATCCAGTGGCCAGAAATGGGACATTTTTGGTCCTCTCTTGATCTGTCTCGAGCTGGAGACGGCAATCATCCTCTTCTACCTGAGCGTCATCTACTCGGGCTTCTACGTTGTCTCGACCACCTTGACCGTTCAGTTCCACAATATCTACGGCCTAAGCAGCACGTTGCAAGGCCTACTCTTCCTCCCCCAAGCCGTGGGCACCATCTTCGCTGCCCTTACCAATTCCCGCTCCTTGGATTGGAACTTCAAGCGCCACGCCGTCAAGGCAGGATGCGAAGTCGACCGCAAGAAACAAACCGACTTGTTGAAGATGCCGGTCGAGCGAGCGAGGCTGCAAGCCGGCTTCCCCTTCCTGATCTCCGGTGCGATCTTCATCATCATCTACGGCTGGCTGCTAGAAGCAAAAGTTCACATTGCAGGCCCGATCATCTTGCTGGGGCTGATAGGGTACACCATGCTTGCCGGGTTCAACCCCTTGAGTGTCTTGATCATCGATCTCCATCGATCAAGACCCGCAACGGCGAGCGCGGCGACCAACCTCGCGAGATGTCTACTGGGTGCGGGAGCTAGTGCCGTTGCAAATCCTATGATCGAGGCAATGGGTAATGGCTGGACCTTTACGCTGGTCGGGCTGATTGAGTTGGCGGTGCTACCGATATTGATCTTACCGTACATCCATGGAATGAAGTGGAGGGCGAAGAAGAGGGGAAAGGAGGAAGAGAAGAAGAGACAAATGGAGGGGAGGGAGGGAGAGGGAGATTAAAGGGTTGTTGTACAGAGTACGATAGGTGGCTACGGAGTACACAGTCATAGATGATGCAGGCAGCACAGTTACATACAGCACTGTACATACATATATGAGAGAGGGAAAGGCCGAACCTCACGCAACCTTGTACGTGCTGCGTACTGCGTAAGGCTGGCACCGGCTGGATATGAACACGAGCCGCCCTCCCCGAAGGAAGCACCAATCAAAACGCCCCAATCGCGGATTTCAGTCATGCCACTTCGGTGCCCCAAGCACACCCAAGTTAAAGCTCCAACAAGGGCCAGCTACAATACAGCACTGTACTGCACAGCACAGCACAGCACAAGCTCGCAATTGTTCTTGAGCCCAGGCAACACTCGTCCTGTCGTATCCTACCTACCCTATCGCCGCGTCCTCATTCAAAGCCATGTCGAGATAAGACGGCCGCCGGGAAACTTTTTAAAACAATGGTGCGCAAATTCATCGAACGCACCCTCCGGGGCACGAATCTCGAAATCTTCAAGGTGCGTGGGGAAAAAAAAACATACCCTTTCTTTGTCTTACTACATCTCTATACATGTGTCCATGCCTTATGCCCTATACCACTGTGTACATACTAACATACCATGCGTCCAAGTTCGGCCTCTACCTCTCCTTCCCGATAGGATACATGTACTACTTCGGCACGAACCTGGAGAACCGCTTCTCCGTGCCCGGCTTCTGGCCCAGCCAGGAACAGAGCCACAGGATCCCGTACGAGAGGGAGGAGATCAAGGCCGAGATCGAGAGGCATCAGCGGTTGATGAGGGAGAGGAAGGAGCGGGAGCGGGAGAGGGAAAAGTTGGCCGTGGCCGCGGTCGTGGGGGACTCGGACTCGGTGGCGTGAACTGTACTGTGTTCGTACCGACTCGTTGGGTTGACCGGTCGGATCGAATCGATGGACCCCCTGCCATTACCTACCTACCTCCCTGCCAGCCTGCCGAAATGCCTACTACCTACCTACCGCTCAGATGCGCGTGAGAGCTTGGTGAGAGCTAGATGGGTTAGACAGGTCGAAGCGAAGCATACTCGGAGTTATACACTACGACGCATGAGATGGGGAGTAAGTGACTGAGTAAATATGCATGGCGACGGCGCAATGGGAGCATTTCAAAACACCAGATCGTTCTTGACGAGATGAGGCTGACTCTTGGTTTGACGGTCAATGTATTACATTATTGTACATTATGTGTCGGCAGATGAGGATACGTTGGAGACTCGACTCAATTACATATGCGGGCAGGTAATGGACACACAGAAGTAAAGAGAGCATCCGTCACGCTCAGAGTTTGTGCCGGTCCAATTGGCGCAAAAGCTGTACGCTCCATTCAAACATAATGAAGCCGTTCGCCTGTCAAGTAGAAAATCATGCTCGGATAGAGATTTTTTCCAGTACCGCTTCCCTGTCTGCCTGAGGTATGTGGTTTCGTAGCGACCATATCCGATTATGAGCGGCTCGATCCCGAAACGCCATTGCCACACAGTTGTGTGCGGCTGTGAAAAACACCTTGGGGTATCAATGAGAAGCTCAGAGTTCTTTTACTGCTCGTGACATGGGTGTTGCCCCTGATTTTATTGCTTCCGAAGTGATTCTAAGACCTTCCTTTGCGAGGGACGAGACGGTTTCTCCTGAAGGGCTCATTGCTGTGTTGTAGGAGTCCTCGCCGTTCACGTAATAAGACATGCGATGGTAGATGACGCCAATGTGGCTTGGGAGGTAGAGTGTTGCGGCCGTAATGAGGAGCGAGACGAGAAGGAAGAGTATCAAGTCTAGACAAGGGTCAGTCGGGGTATGAAGAAAACGCGATCGCGAGCGCACGCGAACAGGAACGTACTGAAGATGATTTTCTCGGTTGGGGTGAGCATGTATAGAGAGAAGGTGACCTCATATTGGTACTTTTTCAGCTGCAGCCACTGCTTGAATGAAGTCAAGGACGAGACTCGTCTCTTCTCCGCGACTTTGCCATAATCGGGCATTGTGAAGTCGAGAATTGGCGTGGACATGAGGATTGAGAGAGAGCGTTCACCCGCAGAGGTGACGAGTCGTTCGCTCAACAATATATGACGGACTCCTCGTGAGAAGTAATCCAATTAGACGGCGGGCGTGCCTCGGCCTGAGAACGGTCGTGCAGAGTAATTGAGAACGAACGAGCGACGAAGGGAGGTGAGGGTCTGGCGGAGGGCAAAAAGGAGGCTCCGGCCAAACTCAGTGACGCACGAAGCTGAGTGAGAAAGAGCTAGGATCAAGTCAAGAGATTGTGCCAAAGTCCAGGGCAGGTAGTAGTAAGGACAGGGAGAACAGAAATGAACCGTCCTACAAAGGCCGAGCGAGCGAGTACGCAATAAGGGATTTGTTTCGAGTGAGAAGCAACTGAGATGCAATTCGAAAGGATGGTGTTTAGTGACCGACGGACTTTCGTCCTCGTCTCGCCTACCGCCACGCGTGATTCGTGCTTGCCACTCCCCGCGTCTTTGGCGGCAACACGTGGATTCTGAATCTCCAATCCCAAGTTCCAGTCCCTGATGTACGGCCGACAGCTGCTGAGTTGCAGACACTGGATCAGGCTCGAAGCTTGTCCATGCTACAGACACGGTGACCTCTTGGGAATCCGCGGGGACTTCATGACATCTCGGAACGGAGATGATAATCACGAATATGGCCGGCCTGTCTCTTCTTCCGACCCAGAAAGCCTACGCTCGAACTTCGCACAAGAGATGCACCCGACCGGCTGCCGATTCGTTTGTGCACGAATCTGTCCGCTGAGGTTGCTACAGTTTGCACTGCCTTGCTGCTTGATCCACTCTGTCTCAGGCACATCCGGCTGTGGCCGGATCGCTTGAAAGGGGTTGCAGCTGGAACCAGACTCATCATCACGGATTCGGTGCGGACGTCTATTCGATTGTCGGCGGGGGATCCAAAGGACCTACTACGGAGTACTGTCCAGTGGCAGCCTCTGCAGTTGAGATGTGCCTCTGGGAGACGAGGGCAACGGCGACCAGGGATCAGCGTCAAAATCCCTAGAAGTCTAAGAAGCAGCTTTTCTCTTCAGCCCTCCCAAATTTCTCAAGTACGAAGTATATTATTATTTCCAAGGCACCCAAGACAACTGCCTCACTGAGGAACTGAACTGACAGCAGCAGTTCTCCATCACCTAGCCCTGGATTGAGAAACTATCCCGGCCTTTTCGATAAGACATATCGACTATTACCGCCATCGACTCACAATTCCAATCCACCCTGCTCGAAGAGGAAATCCCGCTTTATCTAATGATTGCCCTCCGGCAATCTCATTCTCAATCCCCACGTTCAACGTGATAACAATTCGTCGTGCTGGGATTGACGGATAAGCCGGGTTTGGACGTCTGTCCACGACGACAGCCGTGGTTGATGGCAGCCCCAGACATATCTCTGTCTCTGCAAGCTCGGCTACGAGCACGACGCTGGAAAATACAGTCTTCACTCACCATTTCATTAGTTCACATCTCATGGGATGGGGCGGGGCGGGGCGGGCCGTATGTTCTCTTACTCTGGTCTCTCACGGTGCTCGGTGCGAATCTTGAACAGCTAGGACGGTGTACCCAAAGCGACAGTCATTTCTCCTAGGAGATATAACTCGTCACTCAAATCAGTGCATATCATCTCATGTCGTATCGTATCCTATCGCATTCCAATTTCCAATTTCCAACACCGACTCCCTAAAACCCATGACCGGGTGTTCGCAGGTAGAGAAGTAAACAAGAAGATCATATCGCGCAGCTTGCATTTTTAAATTGGACATCTCAAGCGGTAAGACCCTCCCACCTCACCTCACCTCACAAGTACGTTCCATGCTGCGCTGACATGTACTCCGGGTCGGCCTCCTCGCTCATCATCTCATGGTGACTTGGATCCATACCGGCGCCATCCATCTCGTCCTCGTCCCCGCCATACCCGCCCGCCATGCCATGGTGCATCATCATCATGCTGGGGTCTTCTTCCTCTTCTTCCCCTTCGCCTTCCTCCGCTCCTTCCTCCTCCTCGTGGCCGCCGTACCCCATCTGATGGCCCTGTGGGTAGGGCGCCTCGTACGGCTCCGACACCACGCCCTGATATCCCTTGGGGATATGGTTGACGCCCGTGCCGTACTCGTGCGAATTCTCCAGCGCGTAGTTGTTCTCTCCCGGGTAGCGTTGGATGTGCTTGTCGGCCCCGGAGCCGACCTCCTCGGTGGCGTCCCCGTCGTCGTACACGTGGAAGGACTTTGTGCCGCCGGCGCCGTCCCCGTTGGGCATCTTGACCGTGTAGTGCTGCGTCTGCTCGCCTCCACGGGAGACGTTGCCCTTGTGGCCGAAGGAGGTCAGCTTCGGATTGTTGGCGCCGGAGGCGTCGCTGGCGCCCATGCCGTGGTAGGCGTTGTGCAGGTCCGAGGTCGTGGTCTTGTCCAGCACGCCGCGGACTTGGCCTTGCTTGCGGCTGTCCTTGAGGTTGCCGTAGTTGAAGAACCTGGACACCCCGTTCTTCTGCATGTTGCCTCTGTAGCCTTTCGTGCCGGTGAAGTCGGTGATGTTGCTGTTGGGCCGGCCATGAGAGTTGGCCATGTAGGCCTTGCTGAGTGGATGTGCTGGTTCGGGCTCCTCTTTCATCATGGGGTGGCTCGCAGGCGCGGAAACGGGCAAGTCGTTTACCTGAGGGGGACCGTGGTGTGTCGGAGCGGCATGGCTCGTCGGAGCGGCGTGGTGCGTCGGAGCGGCGTGGTGCGTTGTATGAGACATGATGGGCAGGATAGTGTGGTTGAGTGTGAGCGAGTAAGTGGGGGAAGAAGTGAAGAAGCCCTGGACAGAAGCTTCTGGCTGCACATATATCGCGATGCTGAGGTCGAATCCGCGGACGGATACTGATACTGATGCCAATGCCGATATTGATGGTGATGCTGATATTGGGTGGCGATGCTGGTTAATTAAGAAACAGCTTGCGTGGCTGTGTCAGATCTGGAATTTCCGAATCTGTTTCTGCGCTGATGGAACGGCTGGGGAAGTAGGATTTATACACAGAAATACATACACATACACGACCTCAGATATACATATCCACATTGCTCACCTTTCTGTGCACTTATACCGCAGGCCCACCGGCACAAGCTGAAGATGCATTCAGCCCAGCGTCCGCAGCCGGCCGCTTGAAACAGACCGGGCTTTTCGCTTCCTGAAATCTGCAGCCTATTTCCAGTCCAGGAATCTGATCTCACCGTGAGGATATGTAGGAGGAAGTTAAGCGAGCATCGTAACGACCCAAGCAGGACGCAGTGCACAGTACCTTACGGGATCGTGGGGGAGGGGGCTTACACACTAACCTAGCCGACCGTGGACAGACCAAAGAGCGAGGATATACACACATGAATGGGCCTAGTCACCCGGTCGTGTCGAGGATCAAGCTGGAGGGTCGGACAGCCGAGGGCAGGAAGGGAGAAGCGAGATGCGTTCCCGAATCCGTACTGTGTACGGAGCAGAATACAGTTTGATACGCCGCAAAAGCTGCCTCGCCGCGGTAATGCGATCGGGCCTTGTGCTGCGTCGATCCTCATTAGGACCGTACGGAACAGCCCAGACAGCGTTGTGCCTTTCAGCCTTTTGGACAAACGAAAGGTAGAGGCGCACTTTTTCAGCACAGTCAGAGGGAAGTGCGCAGTAAGCAATGCTAGGGCCAGGTTGTTTCGCCCCTGCCAAGTTGGAGAGGGGGCCGCATCTCTTTACTGGGTAATTAATCACTGGACACTCCAGATTGAAGATTTGGCGCGTCTCGTAAAGGGGACTGACGTTGGCGCCGTGCACCTCGTAGTCGGTAGGATCACAGGGCAGCTGCGTGGTGCGCAGTGACTTGTCCAGTCAGGCTTTCGCCTCGTACCTGTCAAGGTCGGCCGAGGATAATATTAGCAGTCCCTGTCGTTTAGACAAGCTTGATAAGCGGGGGAGCGGCCGATCGGTAATAAAATGCCTTGTGCTTGGCCCCGGACGCTAACACAGAAGCTACATATGTATCTGGAATATGGAGTAGGACCCCGAACTTACTATCTACCACACGGTTCAATCCAGGAGAAATGAGAGACATACTCCAGACTGCGCAAGGCCCTTGGAACGAGCCGAGTTCGGGACTTGTTCATTGACGGGATGAATCACATTTTCGCCCAAAAAACCCAAGCATCATCTGAACCTGAACCTCTAGGCTTACGTCGTACACAGTAAACGCTTGTCAGAACGCCATTCGTAAATTTCACTGATCAATGAACCGATGGACACGCAGGCCGTGAGCCCTGGAAACGGGGGCCAGACCAGATTTGGCTTCACCTGCGGTGGAGGCTCAGGTAAACATGTCATGGGTGTTTCGCCCGAGTATGTAAATACCCGATAAGGTAGAGGGAGGGGGGAGAGGGGGCAACCACGTGCGTGGCGGCCAGGGGGAGATGAAGTCATCCCGTGCGAACTGCAGCGGAGTAATCAAGCCATCAGCACGAGAACGAGAAAAATCCATGGCCGAGTAGCGGTGACAGGGTGAGAGGTAGGTACTGTAATTAGGGGTCCGGAAGTGTGCGTACTCGATAATCCGGTCCTCGAACGATCTGGACCGGTCCACAACATGGATTTTGTGGCAGGACTATTCGTTTGACGGGCGGAAGGACGGAGGGATCCCCCAACAAATGGCGGAGCGACGTTGATTCAGAGCAGAGTGGGTGGCCTCGTCTGGCGATTGTGGGAAGGTGACTGACAAGGTCCTGCACTGCAGGTGTGCGTTGATTCGAACTTCGAATTTCGAGGGTGGTAGGGACGGAGGCGGAGGGAAGGCAGGATATCGATCTCTCTGGCTGCCTGTCTCTTGAATCGACCCCCGGCCATGTTCTGCGCACCCCTTCTATTTTCTCTATCGTCTACATATGCTTAGCCTGAGAACTCTACATCACCTCGACCTGCTCTCTCTCCTCAAGCCTTCCCGTCCGAGAACTGCACGACAGCCCACTTGCCGCTCCACGCCCACTTTCTTGCCCCGGAATCACCACCCCCGCCTTCCGTGCCGCGGATCTCTTCGTCTTTACCTTCGGGCAATCCGACCACGACATCGGCCTTGCAGGTGCGCAGGGCAAGGACTCGAAGCCCTGAAGAGGGTCCAAGTGGACCGATCGCTTCCGTGAATGGGGTCGTGGCTGGCCAGGCAGCCTAGCGAGCCAAGCCATGTTAGTGATGAGAGTAAAAGGATGGAAGGGGTTGGAAAAAACAATGGCCATACATCACCGGTCAATTTTCGATAGTTCAAATCACCCTTGAACACGACCAACTCGCTCTCCTTCAAATCCTCCATCAACTCCGGCGCCACGCTGGGCATGCGCCAGAAACTCCCCGCGTGGGTCCAGAACCGGTTGGGCCGAAGGATCAATCTCCCTTCGCCGTGCAAGTGACTCCAGTGGTCGAAGAGGAACTGGACGTTCGCGACCTCCTCATCCGACAGCGGCGCTGGCTTTCCCCCCGCGGCTGCCTCGTCGTCCGCGTCTGAGGCGTTTTGGTAGAATGTTTTCGGATCCGCCATCGCAGAAAGCAGCGCGGAAAAGTCCTTGGGCACAACGTCGCTCACAAACCAGGGTATATCCTTCGGGTGCAGCACCACTTCGGTTGCCAGGCCCGTCGCGAGCAAATATCCCGCAAGAACCAAGTCGACGAATAATTCGAAGCCCGCGTTGTCGAGCACAATGTCAACACGCCGCGGCTCCTGCTTCGCCTTCAATTTCCCTGACAGGACAGCAAACGCGCTGTCGAAATCATTCACCAAGATATTTTTTTCGCTTTCCTTCCTTGCGTTGCTACCCTGCAACTTTTGGATCTCCTCGTAACTTAGACTGGTCAGAAGGCTCAAATCCGTAGCATTCCCCCAGAGGCATATCTCCGCCATTTCGACAAACAATAGTTTCTCGGCCTCCTCGATCTCCGTGGGGTCAGTGACGTCGCTGGCTACGGGCGCGTCACTCTTCGAGGCCCGGATCTGCTCAATAATCTGCCGATACCGCGCACAAAGCTCCAACACAGCGGGCCTCGAGGACTTGAACGTCTTCATCTTCTGCCGATAGAACGGGTCGTAGTCCTTCCACACTTTCGTTTTCGCCGTGCTGAACAGCGTGGCGATGCGTCTGTACAGGTAACATTCCGAGAACAACCACTCTACATTGTGCCATGTCGGCGGACCCCTGGCGTTCAACTCGTCATTGTAGAGCTTCACGTCGGGAAAGCCGTCGTCCGCAATCGGACCGAGCACCCGATTATGTTGGAGTTCGTACTTCAAGGTCGCGAGCGCGGAGGTGATGGATTTGCCTTCGGCGAGGGCGTCCTTGTCCGAGTCCGGGATGCGCGAGACTGTGCGGTGGACATCGTCAATGGAGCCGGTCAGGATCGCTGGCCAGCGCTCGCGGGCGGATTTATGAGCAAAGGACGTGGGGTCGGAAGTTTGATATGTTGGGACCTTCGGATCGTGTTCCATGGCGTCCTATTTGGCACGATCGCCAATTAATCCACCAGCTCGGCACCTAGAGGTATCAAGTCCTTGACGGCAAGGCGTACCCTGTTTCTTATGATTGTTGCAGACTGATCTCAGGCAAAGCTAAGTAAAAACTACTGGCACCTCACGCCGCATTGGGACGGAGGTGATGCCGCCCTGTGCTCCGAAACACTTAGCGCCTTGGCGACACTAGCGTCGTGAAAAATGACCGCAACTCCTTTGGGACTCACCGAGACCAACGCCGCTTTTATAACAGCTCACCTCGTCGCTCACCTTCCACCCACCTCGCACTCAGCCTCCCCTCACCGTCGTCTTTGACGGGCCCGTTCCTTCAACGGTCCTGTCTATATGCCCTCCACTCGATCAGACCTTAGAATTAGGATAGTGGGCGGTCGACGTGGTCCGGTTCTCGTTCCTCCCTATGGATTTAGGCTCTCCTTCTAAAGTTATGAATACCGCATCTCGACGTCTTAGATGGTGGAATAGGCGCTTTGCCCCTCGGGTGATAAGGGTCCAGGTGTGTTCGAGGCCCCAAAAAGCTGTGAGACATCAGTCGTGCCCCGTCAAATCTGCAGTCGCTGTCCTGTAAACAAGTTGGTTGATTGTCTTGGATTCGGCATACGCCAGCACTCCGACGCAATAACAAGACCCGGAGACCTGAGTGACTTTAGTGATTCTGTGTTGCCGACATTAGGAGAGCTTGCCCCACCGAAGGCCAAGGGGCCGGCATCTCCAATGGGGCGGAGCGGAGTTGCTGTTCTTGATCCCTGCCAAAAATTGTACTGGCGGGGTGAACGGAACTGGATAAATGACTACACTAAAGGGTAGGTTTGACATTACCCTGACTGGCGCCTCGAAGCAGATCGTCCGACGGCGGCCTTTGCGCCTTGGAGACCCAGCGCAGGCATTTTTTCAGATTATTGATACAATCTCCCAATCCCAGTCTCCGCCAATGAGTATTGGATATTCTCTCCATGCTGACAATGTTTGTAGCGAAATTGGAAGAGACTTTCTTCTATGAAGAGTCTCATTACAGTCGACAGAAATCGTCTGTCCAATGAATTACATGGGGGCGGTAGAAAAGCGGCTCCCCGCTAATGCTGGCGAAACGTTCCGACGACAGACGGCATTGACCACCACGCCGGATTGTTTCGAATGCCTATAACATTTCACTGAGGTGCCTTCCCCTTCTCTCTTGACTCTCGTGACTTCCATCTCCAACTTGCTCCACAATCTTCACACTCAATCATATCTATAGTTCTGAGGAGCCACATCGTAGTAGTCAAGGTAGTGGCTTGGCTCCATGGAGAAGTTGTCGCGATGCTGGTCAAACTCGACCGCGTCGTCACTGATGTAGTCTGCCATGATTTCCATGGGCATCTTGTTAGCGTGGCCCTGGAAGAACTCTACCTGTGACAGAGGCAGCTTGAGGCGAGTGACATAGTTGGGATACCATGGAGCCTCGCGCAAAGTCAGCATCCACGTCGACAAACGGGCGAGTGCCAGATGCGGGTCTCACCATCCAGATTTGCGCGACCATGATTCGATCTTCGTTTGTTGCATTCGGCATGCCAGCGTGCCAGCAGCGGAAGTCTCGAAGCATCACGTCGCCTTTGGCCATGAGAGCGCGGATAGGGGGACGCACCGCCCTTCGGGCCTCCCTAACATCTTCACGGACTGGACACGAAGGCGTGCCGACCTTTTGCTTTCCAAAAACAGTCTCCGGAGTGGCGACAGTCTGATCCCTTTCATCGGAAAAGGCATGTGTACCAAGCCAGAACTCGGTCGCCCCGTTTTCCAACGTGAAATCGTTCAAGGCCGTGTTGGCAACAATGACGAACGGACATTTGGGGTGCCGGAAACGAGTATCCTTGTGCACTGGCTGGCGAAGACCTCCAGTGCCGGCCAGGGCATTGTTCCCAGTCGACATGATCCATTTGGGGTTTGCTCCCAGGTACCTGAGGTGTATTATTATCGATCGCCGATCGCAGGACCCGACCGTCCGACTTACGCGTTCATGACTTGGACCACAAAGGGATTGAAGTGAACATCCTCGAACAGCAATTCAGGCTTGGTGAAGGGAGGTGCCTGCAAAATATTGGCTGAGCAGTCAGTCTCTATCCTCGAACAGTGACTTGAGCCAGGCTCTTACATTTGACTCCTTGGTTGTACACCTTTGCGCCTGCATGTCGCTCTTTCAAGATCCGGTCGCGATCACCCGTCATGTGTCGATGCAAGGTATCGCAGTGCTCCGGGTCGACCACATTTTTCAAAACGACCATTCCATCCTGATGCAATCCCTCCAGAGCCATTTGGAGAGCTGGGACTGAGTAAGAGCCATTCTTGAGATCGGTTTCCGTCAAGGGCACATATCGTGGCCCGTCTGGTTTTTCGGCTTTCATGATTGCGGACGGCATGATGGTTGGGGCTGCTGAAGAGCATAACCGTCTCTACAACTCCATGTCTTTATGAAAACTCTTCGACCATCCGGATTACAGATGGATATCCGGCATCGCGTTGGGACTATCAGCCCCGTGGTGCATCAAGCGCTAGCAATGATAAGCATATTGCCGATCTCCGCAATTTGTGGGAAACGGATTGCGGGATATCCTATCAGCTTGTCCCCAGCCTTCTGCCTCTATCAAGGCTTGTTATCCAGGCGGAAGATACGTGACCGATATGCAGGAAAAGAGAGATAGGATTCTGCTAGACGCTCGGTATCCCCGGTATGTACAACAACGTATATGGTTGACCTTCATCGCCCCGATCCTGCCCGTTAGAACGACTCAAGCTTCGGCTGATCCTCACTTCAAACTCTCTCAGGTTTCCATATGTGCAAGACTGTCCAACATGGAGACACCGGAAAAGCCTAGAATCACGGGTATCAATGCCTTCCACCCCAAGAACCTTGCCGCCACTTTCAGGGTCAAGAAGGCCAACTTCAAGACTGGCATTCAGAGCAAGGAAAACTTTAAGCGATACCTTCGCACGCCTGGATCCAACGCAGACCCTACCGGATCTTACTCGTGGATCAATGATGGTAAGGCTTCTGTACTCTTGTTGATTGTCTGTGCGCTGTGCTGACAAGGTGCAGACTTGCTCCCAACCCCACCAGAGGCCCGGACCTGGAAATGGTGGAATTACTTCTTCTTCTACTTCAGTCTGTCGATGGACAATTGGACTCTCGGTTCCGTCATGATCGGATGCGGCCTGAACTGGTGGCAGTCCATCTTGATTGTCTTCTTCAGTCAGGTCGTCAGCTCTATTGCCATGGCCATCAACTCTCGCTCCGGCGAAGTCTATCACGTCGGATACCCCATCATATCAAGAGCCGTCTTCGGGACTTGGGGAGCATACTATGTCGTTTTTGCACGATCGGTCCTGGCTATCGTATACTATGCCATCAAGCTCTACATAGGATCCTCATTCGTCGTCAACATGTTGACCGCAGGTATGTGTTTGCCCCCTATTCACCGGGGACCCTCCTCCTGACCTTTCCGACAGTGTTTGGCGACTCCTTCCGGAACATCCACAATTCCGTCCCTGAGTCGGTTGGCATGAGCACGAAGCAGTTCATCGCTTTCTTCCTCTATTGGCTTGCACACATTCCGTTCACACTCCTCAGACCATACCAGCTGCGTTGGGTCTTCACGCTCAAAATGGTCACCGTTGTCCCAGCCTGCTTTGGACTGTTCATCTTCTGCATGGTCAATACCAAGGGAAATATTGGTCCCGGTATACCTGGGATCCGGGGATCCAGTTCCTCCAGCTTCGCTTGGTTTGTGGTGTATGCCTTTAATAGCGGACTGGGGAATACGGTCAGCAGGCTCACGCTCCTAAACAAACCTTGGTTGTTGACATGTTACAGGCGAACATCATCACGAATCAGCCGGATTTCAGTCGTTGGGCCAAATACAAGTACGCCTCGGTGTGGTCGCAGCTGATTGCCAATCCCATCAGCGTGACCATAAATGCCTCCCTCGGGATTCTGGCCACCTCTGCCATCAACCATTCCTGGGGCCTTGAGCTGTGGAATCCTTGGGATCTCCTGGACGCCATCTTGACCAGGTATCCGAGCTCTTCAGTCCGCTTTGCAGTCTTTCTCTGCGCCACCTTCTGGGCACTGTTGGTGCTCGGGACGAATATCGCCGCAAACATGATTCCGTTTGGCTCCGACGCTACTATGCTTCTTCCACGATACATCAACATGCCGCGAGGCCAGTTCCTTGGACTGTGTCTTGCGTGGGCTGTCAATCCATGGCAAATCCTTCGATCAGCAGCGGGTGAGTTGATCATTTCGAGAACCTTTTCCAGGCTTGGACTGACAAATGGTAGTCTTCCTGAACTTCCTCGGAGGATACATCATCTTCATGGCATCTGCTGTCGGTATCATGATTGCAGACTACTATATCCTGACCAAGGGGAACATCTTTCTGAAGCATCTGTACGACGGGGACAAGACCAACCCTCACTACTACTACACCAAAGGCTGGAATATTCAAGCATACATTGCCTACATCGTGGGGGTGATCATCCCCTTCCCCGGGTTCTGCGGCTCTCTCGGCGCCAACGTGTCGGAGACGGCCATGAACATTGGCCATCTCGGCTGGTGCCTCTCCTTCGTGGTGTCTATTGCAGTCTATGTGCCCCTTTGCTATTTCTGGCCCACCTCGAACCAGAAATTGATCAAGGCCATGAACCTGAAATTCGAAGAGACGGCCGGGGAGGAGCTTGATCCGGCTACGCTTCCAAATTTCCACGCGACCCTGATCCACGGAAGAGAAGTGGAGCCGCGAAGCGAGAATGATGCCGACTCTGCGACGGAAAAAAAGATTGAAGAAACCACTGTGATTGCAGGCAAGGCCGCTTGATTCTGCAGGCGCGTGATTATTTACAAGAACAAGCCGATCGGGCGGGATGGTTTTGGTCCGTGACGGTGGGGATGTTGATCATGCTGGTGTAGTATCTCCAGTTCTAGAATTGAGTACGTACAACTGATGCGATTTTGATAAACACGGGATTCTAATTCCCTGCATTCCATTGACTCATGTCCTGCAGGGAACTTTGATCCGCTTCCGTCCTTGAGCTGGACGCCATGGAGCAATAGGACTGTCTCGTCGGATTAAAGATGGCGCATTTCGACCTCCGGCTTATACATATTGTTCTCATTATTACACTACTAGTCTTGACAGGACGCAACTCCTGTAATTGGCTTTATGTAACCAGCAGAAGAGAACATAGGACAGGTTCGATAAGTAGTACATGGTCGTGTATCTTATATTTGGTTAATGAAACATTATAATTCGACTTCCTCTACCTCGTACTCCCTACTGGCTCTGGACGATAGCGGTATTCGGAAGGCATCGAATGACTAAATTACAGCGCGTTCTTTGCCGAGTCAGGGAATTGCCACAAAGAATCGCGGGAACCAAGTCCCTAGGATTGGGAGGTATGTTAAGTCATTGCACTTGATTATCGAGACGGTTTCTTTCAGCGCTGTCCAGAGTAATAGTCACTTCAACATAACCATTCTTTTGAGTTATCCTATACCTCACCCACCCAAGATTTTCACAGTTATTCGACTTTTATTAATTAGTGGATCCGACTTTCCCCCAAAATTACAGCAACACCAGCATCCTCCTTCGAATTTGGCCCCAATAGCATAGAGGTACAGAGAAGAGAGCAGGCTGAAATAGTGTGCCCAAACGCACAGCAAGACTCTTAAGCATGAGGTGGATATAAATTATAGAAGCTACTGTACCAGCAACAGCTCGGAAAAACACCCTCCACAAAGAGTGCTGTAACTTGCTTTCCACCTTGTTGTGCGAAGCCCGGAGCCGGAAGGGGAAGCTTTTTGGGGGACGTGGTCTTCATAGTGCTGAGACGATGTAAGGCTAAATCCCTCTCTCCAACTTGCATCTCTTCGGCCTCTTGCCTTACCAAGTCCACCTTCCTACAAAGTATCACAACTGCACAATTGTTGACCTTAGGCGTTCAATATTTCCCTCGGTCACAGATGTGGCCTTCTGTCGGTCGTCCGCGAACGGCATGCGGGACATGCCAGACCTCAAAGGTGAGGCTCCGTGATTGATATGGCTGGTGGTTCTTGTCATAGCCATGTCCGTACATTGCCTAACGTATGTCACTCAAAGATACGCTGCACTGCAGAGCGGCCGACGTGTAAACGATGTTCGAGGTTGAGACAGACATGTTCTTACAGTGAGACGGTCACTCCTGCCAGAAAACACCACCTTTTCGTGTCAGCAAACGTCCATAAACCCTTGCCGTCATCTCCAAAGCGGCAGCCGCAGCACAACCACCAGCAGAGCAGAAGCACTACAGAGAGTACGGCAAGATCAGATCGAATGCAGCATACTCCTGTGCCACCAAGTCTGCCCTACTATTCCAACATAGATCATTACGACCTGGGTATACCAAAATCCTTAATACTGACTCTAGTGGAAGTGTTCTTCGACAATGCCTACAATGCTACCCTGTTACTACACAAAAGGCTGTTCCTAGAGTCGCTCGAGCGCGGAAGAGCTGGGCCCCATGTGGTGCTTAGTATTTGTGCGTGGGCAGCAAAGTAAGGAAGGAAATCCAGTCCGGCTTGCCGAAAATTTTGCTGATGAAACACACTTCTAGTGTCTACCGGGACCAGAATGGCCAGGCCACTTTGAAAGACCACGGATTCATGATTGAATGGGCCAGGAAAGCCGGGCGACTTGTATTCCAACAACCCGAGGACCTTCACGAAGACAAGGTTATCACCTTGATGACTCTGGGTCTCTTCTGGTACAGCCAAGGCTCCTGGAGAGTCAGCCAGTTCTACAAAGGTATCGTCATCTGACATCTCGTCGCCGCAGCGTAAACTTGGAGAGTGCCCGGCTCACTTTTGATCTAGGAGTGGCCTGCCAGCTGCTCTATGTCATCGGCCTCGAATCCGCCAAACTATGCGGCGACCACGAATTCGAAGCTGAAATGCGCCGCCGGCGACTATGGGCCTGCTATCTGATGCAATGCCAATCTGCCGACAGCTTGTCATTCTTCGAACCACTTATTGATCTGTCGAGCTTGAGCTTGCCGTGGCCTGAAGAGGACTATGACGCTGGCACGTCCAGACGGCCACCTCAATGCCTGGGCCCGAGCCGAAAACCAGCGGGGGCTGGTAATAGTCTCTACGCGGAGCTGATCAAGGGTCTGACACTCTGGTAATGATTCTTTATTACCAATGAACCTTTTGTTTTATGTACAGAAACATTGATGGTTCTTGGTGCATAGGTACTCGGTCCATTCGCTCATCAAAAGCCGCGAAACCGACATCGGCGAGAGAATCACTGGCTTGCACGCATTCGACGAGAGAATCTCAACATGGTGGCAAGAAGTGTCGCCGGACTTCAAGTTGACGCCGTCAAAGATTGCGGAGATGGCGCACGACACTGTCGCTTTTCCTAAATTGTTGCTTCTCAACGCAGTGTACCACCAGTCGCTCGGTGCGCTGCACGCATCCATAATTCCTCTCTTCTCCTGGAGCCCCGGCGACAGTAGCTGGCTTACCTCTCGGCACTGCTCCGCTCAGGTGGCATTTGAGCATGCGTGCGCATTCTCAGAATTGATCAAAACCGTCGTGTCGACGTACACCCGACATGGCGCGATCCCTACATTTGTGGCATATGCCGCATATTCGGGATGTGCTGTTCAGATCCCATTCATGTGGTGTTCCAACCCGGCGGTGCGGAGCCGGATACGTGCCAATGTCAAGACGAACATTCAGTTGATTCAGAGTGTGGCTGTATACTGGAAATTTGCTGCGTTGCTTGTACTGATACCCTCTCGTCTCCTCTCGTCTCCTCTTATGCGAGCTTGGGATTCCCGCTAATTGGCTTTTCATCTTCTGTTTAGCAAATTCATGTCGGTTGTCTGTACGAGATCCATCAAATGCAGCCGACTCCGCTTGAAGACGAGCCCAGGCATATCGACATCAGAAGGCTGGTCGACTTCAAGGTCAACGCCTCCCACGCGCGTGCGTCTATTCTCGGGTTCATCGATATTTTACGGCCCAAAGGCGACGGAGTGGTGCATTCGGGAGACGAGAGCAAGGATCTCGGAATTGGACCACAAGTCACTACTACGGATGGTCATCACTTGGAAACGAGGTCATCTACGCACGATGATCCCATGCACGACCTTCAGAGCGGTCTCGCTCAGCAACAGCAACAGCAACAGCAACAACCCGAGGGAGACAGCCCCGTTGCTCTACCTGTGGATCTCGCCATGGCCCGCGGTGCTGGCGATTTCCGAGGATCCGACAGAAACACGATTCATGCCCCATACCGGCCGGAAGAGATCAACGAGAACGAGAACGAGACCCAAGCGCAATGTCAACAAGAGGACGAGCCGTGGCCCCAAAACAATCCAGCCGACGACTTGGGATTCGTAGCTCCTTTCCAAACACAGGGCCAGGGCGTCACAGAGAGGCTGACGCTTGATCCGTACTATCCTTTCTTTGACCAGACGATGCTCGACCTGTTCCCGAATGGCGAAATGCCCGACCTTTCCCAGTTGGACCCGGAATTGAGCAATTTCGATGATTTTGGCCTTGAAGGCTGGAATGCCGGTTTGACCGATCCTGGTGAAGAGTGCTGAACAAAGCTTGGTGAGTCCCCAGGCTTGCAGGGGAGTCCCCACTTCCTGAGCCCTGGAGCACATCGGGGTACGGGATATACTAACTCGTTTGCGCAGCAGTTTCCCGGCCTTTCTAGGCCGGCACTAGTTCAGGCTTTGCTCGTTTCTTGGTGGGGGCATTGAACTCGGCTAATTTTGACATGACCACGAATAGCCTGGAGTGGTCGTTGCAGCGCTTGGACTCCAGTTGCTGTTCACCCTGCAGCGAGGCCGGGGAAAAGGGGGGGACTGCAGCTAGTTCGACGGTTAACCCTCTTTTATCATGATGTGATCTATCTTGACAATGCGCATTTTGAATTGCTGAAACAGCGATTTTGCCTTTCTAGTCATTTTGACTTCATTTCCGATCACACTTTCGTATGACCCCTCTTCTTGACCATACAGCGCTTGCTGACCGGGTTGATGAGAAAGTAATTCTCCATCTCCATCGACGCCGGCGTAGTCGCTTCCGAGAGCTCGAGATCTCGACATTCACGACAAAACTCTGCCAATCCGTGCCTCAGCTCCATCTGGGCCAGGTGAATGCCTAGGCATATCCGTGTGCCTCCTCCAAAAGGCCCAAACGCAATCTTCTGTGAACCAGCTATGGGTTTTTGGTAGAATCGATCGGGGTTGTAACTGCGAATGATAATCCACGCTCAGCTCAGCTCGGCGATGGGGGAACGTTCAATTTATAACGAATGTGCTAGACGAAAGGATAGGAGACGTGAGGCAGGCAGGAAGGGGGGTTCGCGGGGGGGGGGGGGGGTTCTTACACTTCTGGGTCTTCGAATATTGTGGGATCGCGGTGCATGGTGTAACTCTGAGTGGACAACGTCACTCCAGGCGGAATGTACATCCCCTTGACTTCGATGCCTTTGCTCGGTGTTGTGCGAGGAAGCGCCCCAGGCGCCGACCCGTACAGACGCAATGTCTCGGTGATGACGGCGTTCAAATACGGCAGCTTCTCCAAGGCCACGTCGTCGTAATCGTCCGGCAACTGCTGCACCTCTTGCTCCAGCCTCTGGCGAACGTCTGGATGTCGAAGGATGGCCCAGACCGCGTACGTGAGCGTGACGGCGGTCGTTCCGGAGCCGGCCACGATCAAGGCAGACGCCTGTGAGCCTAGGCTGAAGTCTGTCATGTTGGTGCCCTCGGCGCGGCTCGCGTCGATCAGGCCTGTGATGATGTTGTGTCTGGATAAGGAGGAGGAGTTTTTGGCTCGACTCGCGGCCGACAATCCGTAGTTGACGACGTTTTCGAGGGCAGTGTCGCATTTGCGTGTAAATCCAGGCGCCAGGATGCGCATGACCTTGTACAGCCACGGAACTTCTCCTCGGAGCCCGAAGATCTTTGTCGCCAGCTCCAGATCGTCAATGTAGCGGCTTTTCTATTTGATCTTGTCAGAACCGAGTCAGTCGGGTGGGTAATTCATTTTCAGTGGCAGAACCGACCTGTCCGGCTTCCAAAAGACGAGACTCATCGCCAAAGGCTACTTGGGAAATGACATCGGTAGCCATCAAAGTCCACCACTTCATGACATCGCAGTCCCCTCGGCCAGCCTCCTCTTTCATCTTGGAGACGGCCAAGCGCGCACGCTCCGCCACCAAGGCTTGGAAGTTGACCAAAAGTGATGACCTGCTGAAGGGGCGGGCGAGCAGCCTCCTACGAGCGGCATGCTCTTGAACATCGGTCATGGCAAACACGTTGTCTTCGATCCCGGGAGTGGATGACCTGTACCAATCCGATTTGACGAATCCACTCCCGATGCGATGCACTTCACGGAAGGTGTCAAGATCGGAAACAACGACCTCGCCTGGCTCAACTCTGACCACGGGCCCGTACTTCTGGTGAAGGTCATGGACATAGAAAATCCGCTGCCCGGTCAGAATCTTGTACTTGGTCACGATGCTCGTGAATCTGGTGTGCCACGGTCCTGGCAGAGCTGACAGCGGACTAGAGAATGCCTTTGCTATAAGCTACACGATCATGAGCAAAGGCGATCAAATATCAATGACTGAGGGTTGAATACTAACCGATATCGCCAATGATACCATTCCAAGCACTGCCAGAGGCACGAGATATCGAAAGGAATCTGGACTCTCCAACATCATGTTCATCGTCGTTGCTAAAGCGTGCTTGCAAGAATGTAAAATCTGTGACGGTCGTGAGACGGAGGCGACAGCGGATATCTCAAACAAACAATGTCATAAACGATGAAAGGTGTTTGCTCCGGGGTATCCCCTCGACGTGTTGTGGCGGATTCTCAAATGTGGGGAATCAATGGCCCATGGAACATCTGGGACTTCTCGATTACCAAGCTCAGCTTTCGACCAAGAAGCCTGCGAAATGTCACATCTCTCGAGGATGGGCAGAGCAGAACAAGTGAAGAACCCTGGCGGGGTCGAAGCAAGGGTCAACGTGTCAGTGCGTGTCCAACGGGAGCCGAGGGTTGTTTAACGTCCATGTTCATGTGCAATTCTCCGCCAATCATGACGCACGAATGTCAGGAAATTCCCTTCCAAATCCAGTTAGAATTCTCCGTGCCATCGGGTGTAAACCAGTACGAGGAGGTAAGCTGCCACCTGCCATCTGTAGAGCCCGTGATGATGATTTGATTAGGGGAGAAATCATGCTAGGACCCCTTTTGCCGATGAAAAGTCTGACAGAGGACTGGACATGTCGGGCTGCCACAGAATTGCAACAGAACCGATTCAAGATAAGTTGCGAGCCTGCTGGTAGGTGGCGGGCTTCCTTGGGACGAAGTCTAGACACGGCATCTGGTGAAAAGGGGAGTCTGTCTCTTCCTGCGCAAGTCTCTGTGTCCTGGTTTAAACGAGAGTTTCCCTCTTAAAAGCTGAATCTGGGCCCCTTCACAGCACAGCATCACTCTCTTGCCAATTTCAAAACTCGTACAGACACACACACACTCTCTCTCCACGATGTTGGGCAACGGTGCCAATCGCCATCCCTCTCCATTATCCCCGTCGACCATCCATATCACCACACATAATGCTTCGGGCCAAGCGATACTTCACAGCTCCGAGCAGGCCCAGTGGACCGACTATAAAGACCTGAAATATGCTTCTGCGACACTGTACACCACGACGGCCATGCCCCCCAGCCTCAACGACGACGCTGACATCAAGAGCCACCAGGCGGTGGTGTCGCGAGGGAATGTCCCCGCCGTCTTGCCAAAAGGCACCGTCTGTCGCTTTGTGGACTTCGAGCCCAACAGCAAAGGGTTCATGCACCGAACCCAGAGCCTGGACTATGGCATTGTGATGGAAGGCGAGGTGGTTCTGGAGCTTGACGACGGCAGTGAGACTCACATGACCCGTGGAGACGTGGCCATCCAGCGAGGCACGATCCACGCGTGGAGTAACCCGAACCCAACCGAGTGGGCGAGGGTCCTGTTTGTGCTGCAGGACTGTCAGCCGATCATGGTCAATGGGAAGAGATTCAAGGAGGACCTGGGCGTGGCAAATGGACTTGTACCTGAGAGTGCCAATGACCAAGAATGATGGAAATCGTGTGGGTAGCAGGGAGGCCTTGCTAGATCGTGGATTACGAATATAGATCGGAAACCAGACAAGTATTGCTCCTTGGGCTTTAATTCCCAAGTCTCTCGTTTCAATGGTGTTGCTATAAGGATCGCACTCAGCCGATATGATGATCAGCCATGCTGAGCATGAGACCTTCAACTTGTGCATGTGCCCTTTCCACAGAAGGGAAATCTATGGAGATCCCAAACTGCCATTGCAATTTGAGTGGGATTCAAGTGACCATGATTTTACATACTAATGATGAATGGAACGGGGTCCCGATCAAGGTTTGAAACATGTTTGATTTCGCCCCTTTGCCCGTGTACTACAATACCTTCCCTGGAGGTGAGCTATCGATCTTTCCAGATCCCTGCAACTAGATACTATGCGTAGCATGTTATCCATCGCAGAATACTTGTTCCCGTCTACACTTCAGCCTTCTCAGAGCTTCCAAGCTTTGGTTTGTGGATAGTCTTGTTGACGTAATTCGTGAGGAATGCGTCCACGTCGGTAATGAAGAATGCTGCGATCAATCCAATACCGGTAAAGGAGAGTGTTGCCAGGTACACAATCTTGAAGGCGTGCGTATATGCCCTTTTCGTGGCAAGACCAAGCGCGTCCAAGATGTCATCGGTCATTCCTGGGACTTTGTTCAAGGCTGCCGCAGTGCCATTGGCGACGGCGCTGAAAAGATCTGGGATGCTACTGGCTGGCAGGCCCGCTTCCGAGACAGCAGGGACAATCTCCTGGGGCAGGAATGCCGTCAATCTGTCACTGTAGATGGCCAGGTAGATGCTAACTGCACATACAGAGTCAGGTTCCTAGATATCTCAAGTGTCGAGGAGATCACGACTCACCCGCAATAGTCCCAAATGTCAACCTAGTAGAGCCAAAAAAGCCTTCAGCAACGCCAATGTCGTTGGGTGGTGCCACAAGTCCAGTGATAACAATCGTCACCATCTCAACCCAACCAACCGCCAGTCCGGCCAGGGCTGTAAAAGCAATGCCCATGTTCTCTGTGTTGTGTGTGACAGCGGCCATGGCAGTACCAAAAACGGCAGTCATTAAACTCGCAACGACCATCTGCCATTTCAGATGGCCGACAGTTGTGAAGATAGGTGCAAACAGCAGCTCACCCACTGCTAGTGCAATTCCCGTCGTGCAGGACATCAAGCCGATAGTGACCTCGTTGGAGGTGAAGAGCGCACTGATCTGAATCGGCCAAAACACATTCAGTGCCAGCCAGACCATCTGCATCGTGGAGCCGATGAAGACGCAGGCGGTAATATTTCGGATTTTGAAGAGTCCGACGGGCAGCAGCGGTTGTTTCAGTGGCATGTATGTCTCATAGACACCAAAAGCCACTAAGGCGACGGTGCCTACGATCAATGAACCGAGGACGTGGGCGCTCTGCCAGGCGTAGGTGCCTTGGGCCCAGGTAAATCCAAGGAGGACCAGGATTAAGCCGCCAAAATAGAGCAGGAGACCCTGTACAACCATCAGCATACTTCGTCATCTCCTTAGCCTAAGGAGAAAGTGTTCCAATCGTTCAGACGCGGACTACTCACACCATAATCCAGCGCCTTTACTTCTTGCCACTTTGTCAATTCATTGTTGATCGCGCGGAAGCTGGGAGGAAAATAGCACGTCGCAAACAGGACAACAGAGGCTCCCGAGACTGCCACATTGAGCCAGTAGACCCCTCTCCACCCGACGGTGGTTTGAGCGATGAGGGTCCTTGCGATGGCGGGTCCAAACCCCAGGGTTGGTAGGACTGCGAGGGTGATCGCAGCTTGGCCCCAGTGGCGGTGTTTGTTGGGTAATAGTTCATGGATGACAACGGGATAGAGCAGCCCTGCGGCACCTCCAATGCCAGCAAGGGCACTACCTCCGATCAGGCCGTTGATGTTATTGCTTGTGGCGCATATAATGGAGCCGATCACGCCGAAAGTTTGGCCTCCCACAAGGAAACATCGTCTGCCCAGGATATCCGACAGACGGGCAAAGAACAGGTGCAGCACTCCCGTGAAGAGAGTGTAGGCCAAAGATACCAGATAGATGTTTGGCGAAGGGCCGATGTCGGTATTGATGACGGAGAGAATGCTCACGGGCAACGCGTAGCCAATGTAGATGCTGTTGGCGAGAAGAAACGAGGCCAGAATCGAGCCCAGCAGTCTTGGTGAAGCCCAGTAGCTTCCAAGAGTGGTTGCATCTTGGCCAAGCTCGTTGCGATGCCAAGACTGTGTTAAGTCGACTTTTTCCACATGTTCAAGAGCTTGGTGTTGAATGTCTTGCTTGGTGGTGTCGGGACGGGCTATAGCGTTGTCTGTCATGTTGGATGCCAGCGTGCCGGTGTTGCAGGGTATGGTAGGAGGTGTGAATCGATAGCTGGAACTAGCGACGGCAAGGGAGGTCCTTTGGTGTCAGGAGACGAGGACACAGGCAGGAGACAGAGACATCATATAGTCATCGGGAGGTAATCAGGATGCTGTGCCACTCTTGACGCGTAGGGGTAATGGCCCCCCTTTTGCTCGGTCATACGCAGATGGTGTGAAAGCAGGCCTACTCGGCCTCCCAAAGCCCTTGAGCACACAAGTGTGACTGTTTCCCAAGACAAAATCTTCCCCGTGGGGTGACATTTCTTGTGGGTTTGGCGATGACCCAGAGTCCAGATTGTGTTTGTATCGGGGAACTGTGGGGCGATTCTCCGAGAGGATTGATTTACCAATGTGGCTCCATGTTTGAATGGAATCAGGAGGCTCTTAGCGATCGTATCGTTTTGTCAGCGGGCTTCTCGGTGTCTGGATCTGAGCAGACTTACCGGACGCGCGTGATGGAGGAAGTCTCATTTCTAGGATATAACGACTCAAATTGCGTAAACTTTTGAAAGGAGCAGTTAAAATTTGTTGCGACGAGGCCGAGCCGTAACAACAGCTCAAAGTAGACAAGCACGACGATGGCTTCTTGGTTACCCATCCCCATAGATTCCGACTTCTCGCTACAGAACCTACCGTATGGAGTTTTCAGCACAAGTGCCGACTCAACTCGACGCATCGGCGTAGCGGTTGGAAACCATGTGCTCGATCTGAAAGTGCTCGCTCAAGCACAGGTGTTCAAAGACATCGACTTCGACGCTTCATCTCTCGAAGAAGAGATCCTCAACACCTACGCTGAGCTCGGGCAAGACGTGCACAGCAAGGTTCGAAAGAAGTTACAAGAGCTGCTACAAGACAGCACTCAGCTCGGTGACGTGTTGCGCGACAATCATGAGCTTCGCGCCAAGTGTCTGGTGCCCATGGAAAGTGCGGTTATGCACTTACCGGTGACTGTCGGTGACTTTACAGACTTTTTTGTCGGGCTTCATCATGCCAATAATGTGGGTAGTGCGGAGACTCTGCTCATGATCCTAGTATAGGGAGGGCGCTGACATGGTATACAGTGTGCAGACTTCCTAAGACCTGGAGCCGATATCACACAGATCCTCCCAAGCTTCTGGGACATTCCTTCCGGCTTTCATGGTCGTTCATCCTCAGTCGTCGTCTCGGGCACCCCTATCCATAGACCCAAAGGTCAGTATCGGGAGGATGGGAAAGCAGTATCGGGAACGTGCCGCAACCTCGACTTTGAAGTTGAATTCGGTGTCGTTATTGGGCGCCCAAGTCAAATGGGCACAGCAATTCCTGTCGACCAGGCCGAAAGCCATATCTTTGGGTTTGTTCTGCTGAACGACTGGTCCGCGCGAGACTTTCAGAAGTGGGAGCCCAGTGCCCCGTTTACCTGCAAGAACTTTGCCACTTCGATCTCACCCTGGATTGTCCCATTCGAAGCATTAGAGCCGTACCGGGTCTCCCCGATCAAAGTGGATGTAAGTCGACTGGCCTGCCTCTAACACCTCTTCGTAGTGTCTGATTGATTGACCTTTGACAGCGTCCACTTCCTGATTACTTGATGCAAAAGCAGACCAAATCGATCTTTGAAGTTCCCATGCGAGCGACATTGGAAGGTGAGCAATCTTTGAAAGGAGCGATCAAGCGACATGCTAATAGATGGGATGGCCAGTTGATCGAACCAGGTACAAGGTGGGAGATTGCAACACCAAGTTCATGGTCTTTTCTTTTGCTCAGATGATTGCCCATCATACCCGTGGCGGTTGTCCACTGCGACCAGGGGACCTTATGGGAACCGGAACGATGTCCGGACCTACCAAGCCAGAAGAGGGCTGTTTCTTGGAGCTTTCTCGATACGGTGAACAGGTCTATGAAATGAGTGCGGAAGATTCGTCAGGGGCACGCCTGCGTCGAACCTATCTTGAAGACGGCGATATAGTGGAATTTTCTGCACAAATTCGGACGAAAGACGGTTTGGGGAACGTAGGTTTTGGGGTCTGCCGGGGCGAGGTGCTGCCAGCCAACTGATAGCTTGAAGTGCTTGGATTTGAAGTGCTTGGATAGAAGCTAGTACGGGTGATAGAGAACAAACCACGACCCCATATACTCTTCCCTCTACAAGTGAAACGCCTCTTCAATATTGATATATCCGCAGGGTATGTTGCAAATTGGAGCAGCAGTGGTTGATTATTACCTTTCTTGGTATGATACGGCACTTTCATTGTTTCCGATTAGCAAACAACTGCTCCATGCTACAACTCAATACTTCAATCACATTTCCCCAGGGATCTTGCACGTAACAAGCAGAGTATGGCTCATCCTCATACGGCACGACCGTCTGACCGATGGCCTTGCCACCGTGTTTAATGACCCGTGCTTTTACCGCCGACGATGACATCTTTGGATCCTCGAAGTCGAACATTTCGAGGCCGTAGCCATTCGCGGATGCCAGAAATGTCAATCGTGGAAGTACAGCAGTCGCGCATGAGGAGAGGAGATTGCCTCGTGCACTGCCGGAAGGCCGCCGATCGAGTTTCACTGTAATGACTTGAGCCTGGCAATATGCTGGTCCGTATCATGGTGGTGTCAGCGTCGGTCTATCGGAGTATGTTTTCCCATTTCGGTAGGAGTTTTCCTGTGGGAATTGTTGGTGATTGCTCGGCATTAAGAACACGCAGCTTCCAGAGTCTGTCTGCACGGCTTTAATGACCTGCCTAGCAAAGAGATCCGTTCAGATCTTCAGCAGTCATGATGTAAGCAACAAGGAGTCCAAACCATTTTCATGGCCTAGAAAATGCCGGCCGTGTTAACAGTATATTCTCTGCTCTGTCGACATCCGAGTATTGCCTTGCGGGAAAACGCCCTGGGCAATAATGGCGTCCTTCTTCATCACCGGGGCTAGTCGAGGCATAGGCTACGAGCTCGTCTCTCAACTATCAGAACAGCCTGCTAGTCAGGTTTCGATCGTCTTCGCTGCCATCAGATCTAGCCCCAGCGACCGACTACGAGCATTGATTGAGCGCTCTTCGGGCCGGGTTGTCCCCGTCACCGTGATCGTAACTGATCGCACAAGCATCGACAAGGCTGTCTCCGAAGTCGAAACCCACCTCGCCGGCAAAGGCCTCGATGTTCTGATCAACAATGCTGGCGTCATGCCTCTTGCCTTGAATGGCATAGCATCAATGACCAACCTGAGCGATGCATTGGAGGTCAATGTGCAGGCCGTTCAAGATACGACTTCGGCGTTGATGCCGTTGCTGGAGAAGGGTTCTCGAAAACAAATCATCAACATGTACATGCATTCCCTGTCCTCAGAGATTGTTGACTCTAGACTGGCGAATTGACCGCAGGAACAGATCTTCTAGCGTCGGATAAATCACGAATGCAGCTTCTTTCGCACATATTCCTGCTCCGGCGTACAAGATCTCAAAGGCTGCGTTGAACGCTCTGACGGTTCAATACGCCCTGGAATATCGCTCCAAGGGGTTTACAATATATGCCCTATCTCCAGGTGTAAGTCTGGCACCACAAACCGATCTTTGTTCATCCTGTAGGATCCATTGACTCATGAATTTCCTGATCATAGTATCTAAGAACCGATGCGGGTGGGCAGGGTGCGGACTTGGAAGTCGAAGTAGGAGTGAAGGCAACCCTCGCGATCATTCTGAACAGCAGGGCCGAGTACAATGGCACATTTCGCAACATCCATGTGGAAGGGTGGGAGAGTGTCCAAGGACCAAATGTGTACGATGGGAAAAACATTCCGTGGTAGATCAACCAGATTAGATCATGCTCTCGTTGTCTCCTGATCAATGGGGTTACTTCGTCGCATGTCCGAGAACTCGCACGTTCTCTATTTCTCCCCGCAAGTCGTTCCAAGGCTTCGTTCTAACAGTAAGTTCAGGCTTGTCAGGTTGGCACGGAGCATGACTAAATGTGCTCTGGGCACTTTTGGAGGAGCCGATTTTGGCTCTCAGTACTCGAGGGGGACATGGGAGCTGAGTAGGCGGACCTGAGCGCATTTCAGGCCCAACACCGCCACCGCGATAAGAAGCTAATGCATCAAGATCCTTGCGGTACGTGAGAGAACAATCAGCCTCTCGCTGATTATGAGGCCGTTTGCCGAAATCCAAGTCATCATCGCTTCTCTCGCACCGCCCTACCCAAGGCTACGTGAGCAGCAACGTAAAGGTAGGCGATTTGCCAGGTCCCCTGGCGCCCGTCTGAAGCAGATGTCTAGTCGAGAGGCAGGTTTAGCCGACTGCGAGGGGCTTGATTTGGCACTCGGTGTTGTGCTCAGGGAGCGCTCAGTGATGCTCAGCCGAAGGCTCAGGTCAAAGCGGCCCTCCCTCACCCACTAGGATCAAACCGTATATGGCAATTGGGGTTTTTCCTTCTCGAGTAATAGAGGTAATTCATGTGTATTATGCTTCCACAGCGGAACTGTTATGGACTGAGGTGACACCTCGTCAACTTTTGCTTGGAGGCACTTTGTAAATCGTACTCTGGAAATTCAGGGTGAGTTCACGCGGGTTCTTCAGTCGTCTTCGTCACTCTCGTGGATGCCTCGGCTCACCAGGGAGCGGTCGAGCCGCAGCAATGCCAGGCTCATGAGAACGTTTCCCGCACTTCCACCGCCCGTCCTCAGCGCCCACCTCCAGCGTCGGATCAAGGCGTTGATCTCGTCCACCTCGGCACTGCTCTCACTGGTGATCAACAGCCGTATCATCATCGACGAGATCATGGCAAACCCGGCCCGCGACCACGAGTGCCAAAATGCATCCCAGACGTTGCGTTGAAGCTGCTCCACAAATTCCACGGCCTCGACACAACACGTCTTGGCTCCGATCCGCACCGCATCGCGGCCGGCGGGCGCGAGCCCGTTGGTCAGAGGCAGGTCCGATTCGATGGGTCGCAAAAGCGCACGGAAAAGAACAATGTTGGCAACGCGGTAACATAGTCCCAGCGAGGCGTTCCCATCGAGACCGGACCGTGGCGGGCGAGGATGGCTCCTCGCCGTGGCTTGGGCCACCAGAAATAGGTCATACAAGACTTTCCATTCTTTGAGATGGTGGCGGAAGGGCTTGGCCAATTCGATCGAGAGCGCGAGGTCTCGTTGCGTCCGTTTCGAAGCGGCAATGGTGAAGAAGGCTCGTTGGATTTCACTGACAATGGCCGTCAGCCTCGTCAAATGGTAAAAGTGTGACAACGGCTCGGCGCCATCATCGACGTTCAGATTTTGCTCCGCCGAGTCGGTCTCGGAATCGGGGCCACAGACGAAATCCCCTCTCGTGAGGGGCGTCACGTCATGGTCATCGTCGTGGATGTGACTGTTCAAGCCCGCGGACATGAAGGCCCATTTGTCCATGACGAAAACGGCCCACCAAAGTCGGCGGCGCAGACGCCTCTCCCAATCCGGGAGCCCGGTCCAGTCAAGGCAATCCGTCGACAGTCCGAACGTCTGTGCGAGAGCGACCGTCCAGCCTAGGAGACTCCAGCGGAAGACCGTGTCCATAACATACCGATCGTCATTGACCCTCTGGAGAAGGAGCAGACAAGCCTGAAGGGTGGAAAGATGCGGGGTATGCACCTCGTGCGTGACCGCCAACCATGCGATGCGGTACAACCGTTGACTCGACGGCGGACAATGCACGATGGTCGTGGCAAGGACATCATCGTATGTGAAGAAGGCCAAGGCAGATGCATAGATGGCGGCCTTCAACGAGAGGGAGAGGGTTTTGATTTTGGAGGGGAGCTCGGCCAGCGGGTGGAGAAGGTGTGTTTTAGAGAGGATGGGGAAATACGGATAGATGTAGCGGAAGAAGAGCTTCACCAACCGTACACCTGTCTCTTCCGAGACCATTTGCGACACCTCCTCGGCCGCCTCGTCGAGCACGTGCTGGTCCAGTCTCGGCTCTCCTCGATCGTACAGCGAATGGTCCGCGACCGACATGATCAACGGCTTTCCCAAACTGTGCAGGACGTCAGGATCCGAAGCTCTCAGCATGTGTCTCGGAGTCACCATGCCAATGTCGTCAGTGGAACTGAGGTGGTCTGAAGAGAAGTGCCGTAAGAGGTAGGGATCCGATTCGCCCGTATCCCCTAGGAGGAAAGCTGTCTTGGTAGGCCACGCATCCAGAGATTCGGTGGACATGGGGCCATCTCGGCCGGCACGTGCTCGATGTGTGGTGATTTCGTCGTCGCCAGACATCTGCCATGTTACTGACCCGGCAACCTCGGCTGGGGACAGACGTTGGGAACTGCCATTGGACTGGGGGGAGAAGAATGCACTATCCGAGTCCTTGTTGGCGGCCGCGAGGGCGACCTGCGTGTCTGCAGCCGAGCCAACCTTCGCAAGAACCAAGTCGCGGTTCTGACTTTGGGTGCCGCTGAGATTGACATCGGCGGTGACCATGGGCACGGCATCGGACCTTTGCCTCTTTCGCCTAGGTCTCTCACTGATGACGCAGTCGCGGCCATACAGCCGACAGGTATAACATGGAGGTCCTTGATCCAACCGGCATGCACTCTTGCGAGACCGGCAGAAGTCGCATGATCTTCTCGTCCGCGGCCGAGAGTTTCTACTGATCAACCGTCCGTTGTGCGGGGCGGGGCCGTCTTGCGAAGCGGTCGAAACTTGAAGCATGTTTGGAATTCATGACCCTATGGAGTATACTGATGCTCCGAGCCTCATCTTCGAGGGTCGACAACGTTGCAACGAGGCTCAGAACAGGAGATTGAGGTGAATGACGGGGGAATGACGAGGCTTCGATCGGTCTTCGCTTGCTTCATATCGTCAGGTTTGGTCTAGCGCCCTTTTTCTTATCTTAGCACGTGATTCTCTCGCGTGCGGAGTTCGCGTCCAAAAATGCGCTAGCGTGCCAAGACACTCTAACTTGTGCGACCTCGACTAGTACCAAATACAACACATGAACACCTCGGGCAGTCCTCAGCATGAGAGCGGCCTATTCTTCACTTACTTTGAAGAGAGATCTTCTCATAGAATCCACTTGTTCTTATTTACTTCTGTGACAATGATGAGTGTTGAATCTCACGACCTCGTAATTATGACCAAAATGTCCCGAGTCTCGTGCAAAATGGTACCAAAGAGCCTTTATCTTGAGCGATGCTTCTCTCTTTAGGTGATATTCCTATAGAATCGGGATTTATATTGTTTCGGGTCATTTGAGTTGCCCATCGCATCGCAGCGTTGCAGCTTGAAGCGTGCACCCACTCTGGACGTGTCTAGTCCGTAGAAGGGAGACACTACAAAGGCTTCGCCGGCAGAATCACTCCCGTACAGACCCCGAAACCAACCCTTCGCCAGGCAAGCGCCGGGTCGGCTTTTTCTCCCGCCCACCCGGTGAAGACCACTTCGTCGCCATCTTGAACATACAATCGCTTGTTTCCCGCTGGCGTATGGATAGGCTGGGTCCCGTTTCGAGTCCGTTCGACCAGAGAGCAGATGGAACTGGCGTCCTGTGTTCGTTAGAGCTCTGAATTAACCCACGCTGAGGAGGGGTTGTGCCAAACTCACCTCGCCCGTGATCGTCCCCGTCCCGATCAAATCTCCCGTTCTCATCTCACAACCTCCAAAGGCATGATGGGTCAACATCTGCGCAAAGCTCCAGTATGCGTTGGTCAAGTGACTGGTCGAAACGTCAAACGTCTCTCCTTCGGGCGACAGCTTCCAGCTCATGCTGATGGAGAGGTCGAACGTGCCGAGTTCATTCTTGTCCATCAGGTACGGCAACAAGTCGGAAGGCTCTTGAGGCTTGGCCCTGGTTCGCCACTGTCCCAGAGCATCGATGGAGACAACCCATGGACTGATGGTCGAAGCAAACGATTTGGCGTTGAATGCCGCAAACGGATGGTCTTCTGGAGCCTGCACGTCACGAGCTGGCGACACATAGGTCAGTAGTCATTTCTAAAAAAGGCGGACACCATACTCGACCAGTCGTTCAACAAAACAACTCCAAAAATGTGATCTTCGGCCTCGTCAATCGAGACTCGGTCAAATCGTCGAATTCCTTCCCCGACAAAGAAAGCCAGCTCCATCTCGACGTCCATTTGTTGCGAAGGTCCAACGTAGGCTTTTCCGCTCGAGTCTATCAAATGACCCATGGGTCGGACAATTGGCGTGCCGGACGTCACAATGCTGGACACACGACCGGTAAATGCACGAGGAGGGTTGAACCTAGGTGACAAATGAGGACGGAGCCATGGAGTTTCAAAAATGCTTCAACTGACATATTGACCGGCGTTGCGTGAGCATGCGTATTTGCGGCGTGCTGCTCTTGGTCAGAGTTGTGTCGGGCGATCAGTAATGCATACTTACCGTCCTGGAGTTGAGAAAGTCGGTGAAGTCACCAATCTTCATAGGCAAATGCATTTCCACCTGGGTGGCCGCTGTGTCGACGATGCATTTCTCTCTCAACGACTTGTTGTCTCTCAGGATCGGCGTCATTTCCACCAGCAAGTATTTGATGAACATTCGCACCGCATTGACCGACTCACGACCGAGTGCTGCAAATTCGTTCAAGGTCGGCTTCGCACCGGGGACCCATCAGCAGCTATGTAATAGACACGGCGAACATGCTCTTACCTGCTTCAGGACCGAGTGTGGGAATTGGCACGTGCAGTACATTCTGAACGCCTCCGTGTCGACCAGAGCCGCCAGATCAACGATGAACCTTCCGATGGCGATTCCAGGACGGTGGCTACTCTACTTCGCGTCAGCACCCGAGGCACCTAGAATCTCTTGATACTCACGTCTCCAGCCGTCGAAAAGATCCCGAAAGGCAAGTTCTCGATCGAGAAGTCGTGATCCTCCGGCACATCCAGCCATGACTTGAGCACCATGATTGCAGACAATAATTCTCCAGCCCGTTGCTGGTTTCACTTCGAGGCTTCTTCAAGCTTTAAGCCGCGTGAGTGTGGTCTTTTTGGCGTGGTGTCCAATGGCTATATGATTTAATCTAGTGCGTGTCCGCCAAAGGAAGATAACCTGCCCCCAATGGATTGCAGAGGTCCCCTCCGCTCAACTTCCGTTGATAAGGATAGATCGGCCCGAATTCCATTGGAGCTTGATTTCCGTTTTTCTATCCGGTCTTATGCTACCATGTATGTGAAAGAAAAGTCCTTTCTAGTTCATCGTGTACACAGGCCTCCATTCACTCAGAAACTGATTTCTCGGTCCACCCAAGGCACTCTTGGTCCGCTTTTGATATTTCCCGTATCCCAGTTTTCCCACCACCTCGCCCTCCTTGAAGACTACCTTGCCTCGGACAAGCGTATACCTCGGCCAGTTTTTGAATTCGACCCCTTCGAAAGGCGTGTAGTCGATGGCATGGTGCAGCATTTCGTTGGTCAACTTGAACGGCTTGAACATGTCTTGCGGGTACCAAATCGTCAAATCCGCGTCGAAGCCTGGTCCGATCGTGCCCTTGTTCTTCAAGCCGTACAGCTTGGCCGGATTTGTGGCAGTCACCTCGACGAACTTCTGGGGTGTGATGCGGCCCGTGAGCACCCCTCCCGACCAGAGCAGAGGCACTCGCGTTTCCACCCCGGGAAGGCCGTTGGGAATGTACTGGAACTTGCCCTGTGGTCCACCTCCGTGCGCAAGTCCGCGCTGTTTGCCTTCGGGATGGTCGAACTTGATCGGCGCGTGGTCCGAGGATAGTGTGGTAAAAGTGCCGTTCTTCATCCCGGTCCAGATGGCGTCTTGGTCCGCGGGCTCCTCGCGGATCGGAGGCGAACACACACATTTGGCACCCTCGAATCCCTCTTTTTTCATGCTGTCGGCCAGCAGGAAGAGGTACTGCGGACAAGTTTCGCCGTAGACCGGCAGGAGTCGCGTTTGGGCGTCGCGAATCACCCTCGTCGCGTGACCGCCTGAGATGTGGACGAGGAGGATGGGCGTGTCCATGAGCTCGGCGAGAACAATCGCTCGATTCTTTGCGTGTGGTTTCAGTTTGTTTACACTTTGTGTCTGCTGACCGGGCTACTTACCGTGGCTTCGGCTTCCACGATCGGCGGCCTCGACGTCCCATGATGGTATGGAGCTGTCATGCCTTGCTCCTCCAAGTGGTCCGTCATCCAGCTGATCACGTCGGCGTTCTCGGCGTGAACCATGGTCGTTATCCCCAGCTTCCTCGCCGCATACATGACGTCTAGGATCTCATAGTCCCTCAGTTCGAACGCCTTGTACGTCATGTAGATCTTGACACTGGTGATGCCATACCTCTCCACCATCATCGGAAGGTCGTGCTCCAGAATGTGCCGGGTGGGATTCGACAGGATCATGTGGAAGGCATAATCACAGTAGGACTGTCCGTCGGCCAGCTTGGAGTATTCCTCCAGAACAGGAACCAAGCTCTCGTCGTTGCGCAGCTGACTGGCGAAAGTGATGACCGTGGTGGTGCCCCCGGCCACGGCACTGCGCGTCCCTGTGTCGTACGTGTCGTTGGTATAGTTGGCCAGATCTGGGATTTTCCCATTGGTGATCTGCGTCTGCATGAGACTGTCGACCGAGGCTTCGTAGAGTTGGCTAAGATGGACGTGAGTGTCGATGCCGCCTGGGGTGATGTAGCCGCCATCGGCATCAAGGATCTCGACACCATCGTCGGCAGCAAGGTCGTGTGCGATGGCGACTATGGTTCCATTCTGTGTTACTCAGTAATTGAATCCCTTCGTTTTGGGGACTGTTTTCCTATACCTTGATTCCGATGTCGCAGTCATACCAGATATCGGAGGCGGTGACGACGATGCCGTTACGCACGATTAGATCGAGATCCATCGTCGTCGGTGCTGCTACTGCTGGTGCTGACACGCGATGTCAAGGCAGAGCATTTGGGGGCAAGACACAATACCGCGGGTTAAAACGATGAGACATCACGAGAATCGTCCGGGGAACGATGAGTTCCTCCCCATGCCTGGGGGAGGAGAACAAAGTCATACTCTTCCCATCGATACTGGATCGATGCCGAAGGGTATACAAATAATGCTATCCGGCGCTGAACTTCAAGGGATTCTTGAGGACCGGATTTCAACCTCCAATCAACGCCATGAGCGACGGGAGATAGAGAGAGATAGGAAGTTGAATGGATACGCGGACATCAGCGACTGCCGGATAGGCACTTCTGGGAGACTGTACAGAATATGCGTGCTAGAAGCGAACACGAGTAGATAATCTATCTTGTCAAGAGGTCTAGAACAAGCAAGCCCCGACATCTTTGGCGGCTCAAGCAAAATACAATCTACTCGGGCGTCACGGCGCGCTCACCGAGACGGCGCCGCTTTAAAATCATGGGCTCTTTCCATATGATAAACTGACTAGGGAGAGCTTCGTCTTTTTTTTATTTTGCTCTCTTACGTTATACTACTTCGGGCGAGTCGGGAGATCTTAGGAAACAAGCTGCCTGTGGAACAGAAGAACAACAAGGCATTTCGAAGGCGAAATGGCCCCCGTTGTACCTGGCCCGCTGCTGATCACTCAACGCAGGATTTCATGATAGATTCAAGGTTGAGTAGCTCAGGAATTGAGCCTCGAGAAGAGGGAAAACATTAGGCGATCTTGCCATGTTCACAAACTTGCCATACCCTCCTCTTTGAGCACTATCATCTGCCCCAGCACCTAGCAGTATCTTCTCAACAACTGCTGATTCAGGGTTCCTTCACCAAGTGACAGCAATCATCTGCGATGCATTTTCCGCTAGGGTGGGCCAAGCCCATCGCGAAGGGTTATGTCTCGACGTCCAGCTTCTTCGGCATTCCTCTGTTGATTGCGCTGGTGCTGTTCAAGAATGGAGGGCGCTGCTTCAAGATTCCAAGCATCTCCCCGTACATTGGTACCCGCTCCAGCTCTTGAATGATGAGCCCGCCCTCGTGCGTGGCTCAGGGCTTGGGACATAATTAGCTTCGGACAATTTTCCAGATCCTGTTCCAAAAACCATCCGCACTTCCGAAAACGACAGCGCCGGTAACAGTGGGCGCCCCAGCTGCCGATAGCGTCTTTGTACGGCTCAGGCCTTTGTCGGGGGAAATCCGTTGTATGAACCTCTCAGGTGCAGCCCAAAACGAGGCGTTTGCAAGATGGCTGCAGGGGGTGAACGGCTTAAAAGTCCACCATGCCTGGTTGCTGATCATCAGTGGTGCGTGTTGGAGTGACTGCAGACTGCAATTGCGACGGTCGAAGATTTCCTCCAAGCATTTCATGTGAGCAGCAAGGTAGGCTTTGTTCTCATCTAGAGTCGCGCAGCTGCAGGTGATATTGCCAGGCATGTCGGTTGCACGAATTGCGGACCCAAGATTCGAGCAGACATACACTGAATCTACCAACGGTATGAGCGCTGCAGACGCTGCTGATGGAAAGTCGGTTGAGGCAACTTCGGTGAGTAAAGCGCCTCCCGGGGGTTCTGCGATCAGGTCCATCAACTCAGACCCGAGTAGACAGCGGAATCGAGGACTGACTCCGCGCGATAGAGAGCGGGTCATGTTGCCGTTGAAGTCCACCAGCAGGTTTCGAAGGCGAATTTGGTCGTCGTGTTCTGTGCCGTCCTGAAATACCTGGACGTCGCCCTGCCCTGACAGGGCATGTTTAGCAGCAATTGCGCCGTCTGTCGATGGCTGGGCAAAGGGGATCGGGTCATGCTCATCAGCCCCGGAGTAGCGTGCGAAGAAGGCGTGGCAAAGGTGCAACATCAGGCTCAACTTTGGGACTAGCCAAGCCCGCTTCGTCGTTGTATCAAAAACCAATGCTACCTCTCGCGACGCCATCCGAATGGCTTTGGCATATGATGCATCCCGATCGAACGTCTGACGAACATTCTCATACAGGTATAGTCGAGAGCCTTGCACAGCTGCCTGTAATGGTCCGATATTTCCGCCAAGCTGCGCAGTAATGCTGTATCCACCAGGCTGGATTGACCTGCTTCGCTGGGGCAGGCCAGACCAGGATAGGGTGAGTGGCAAGGACGAGGTGCCCAGGAGGATGTCGGCGCTCTCACACCATCCCAGAAAACAACGTAAATTTGACAATTCTTCGATACTCGTCTTTAACAAGCGTGTCGCGTGCTTGGACGATACTTCGCTCAGGCTCAGCGGTTCGTCTTCCTTCACTTCCAAATGCCACTGCACACTGTCGCCGCGCCTAGAGATGGGAATCAGGGCGGAGAAGAAGCCAAAAGCGATGCAACAACCGTCTTTGTGCTGGTCCTCCTCGTTCTGGCTCCCAAGCCAGCAATAGTTTTCCACGCCGGCGAGTTGAATCATGAGACTGAAGCTGAGTTCGAGGCCATTACCCCAGTCGCGATATGTGCGACCGTTATCATCGGCCACGACTGCATTCGAGAACAGCGAGGTCCAGCAGCTTGATTTTCCAGCTCGAGCTTCTGTCAGGGTAGAGAAGGGGGCTAACTTGTATGCAGCGAGGCATGGCCCAACGTCGTGCGCAATTGCGACTGCGGTTGATGCGAAGATTCCAGGCGAGCCATCCGCTGGGCAGGGTCGCATCGCTGAACAGATCCATCTCACGATTTCCGTTGTCGTCAAGTCCACGGAGTTAGAAAGCTCCAGTACAATACGCGATGTGTGTGCAGAAATCCGTCTGATACCCGCATCACCACCACCAGCGTGCGCTTGACAGACTTCATGTTGTTAGAGCCGGTCGACTGCATTTTGTTTCCATGATTGACTTACCTCTCACATGACCTATGTGGTACAACGCATCCTGTATGATTTCCATGACTGTCTCTGCCAAAGCGGGGAAGTGCTTTGTCAAGTACTGTCCAGCTGTCGAGGCCTCGTAGACGCCGGCACTCCCGCAAATCACTACCATGTCCCAGACGTTGTGGGCCTGAACGATCCCATCTGCCGTTGTCGAAGGCTCTTTAGACGTCGAGCGTTTCGCGAGGAGACCAGGGAGTTCCCATGAAATGACTAGCCAACCCGAAAGCCCATCGCCGGCCGTGTTGAGAGCCGAAAAGATCTCCTGTAGCCCACTCTTTGAAAGTGTGACGTCGGCAAGAGCTTCGAACGCGGAGTTGTGGTCTGCCGAACTCGGGCTCTTCAGCTTTAGGTCCGCTCGTTCGGTGTCAATTTCTCCGACGTGGGAGTATCCAATACCTGTGTGGCGGTCCTCGCGAGCTTCTGAAAGTCCTCCACCCTGATCATAGTCATCAACTCGTTTGGCTGCCACGCCTCTGGTGTCGTCAGACTCATCCGTTGGTTCAGCATGGACCCCGGTTCGGATTGTTGCCGGCGCGAGCTTTTGAGCGTGCGTCATTTGAATGTCTGTAGAACTGCCTCGTTTCTCACTTTGAGACATCTCCGTCGCCTTTGTAGATGCTGGAATTGTCTGTTTGCGATTCACAAGTTAGAACCCCAATTGCTGTCCCAAAGCCTCTGAGGAAGCCTTACGTGAGAACCCCCAGATTGCGCCGTGAACGATGTGGCTGAAGGAGGCTGACTATTTGGTGTTGGCGGCCACGATGAGACGCCTTGTAAGTACGACAGAGATGCTTTTTCGTTGCTTGGCCCAAGACCGACCACCTCGCCTTTTTGACCTGGTACAGGGTCAGTCACTGATTGAACAGAGAGTAAAGGCGGAACAGCGCACCTGCCGGACCCAAAAGACCTTCCAGATCCTGCCAGCCGACGGCACGATCTTTTGGTTTTGATCTAAAGGATTTCCTAAGCGCCGGAAGCATGATTTGGAAATACTCTTTGGAACGAATCCTTCGGGCCACAGTAAGAGCTGCTTGCCAGTAATGCGAGGGATCGTAGCCGAAAACAACGAGGACACCAACTATCAACACCACGCACAAAAACGTTGCGCTGCTTTTGTTGAATGGCAGCACATCATGGTCCATGGAGAATATACCAGCGGCAATCGCCACGGGGTATATAAACTTTGAAATAAAGTCGTGTTTTCGTCCCATTTCAGTAGAGACCTGGCTGAGCCAAATTCCCTGGTCGTCAATAAGACCCTGGTTGATAACAATGACTCTTTTGAGTGTCGTCTTTACATCCACTAGCTCCTTAGCGATATCAGCTATCTGAGACATTAGAGGAGCGTAAAGGTCTGTCTGAAAGAGGTTATGATACTGATCGAAAATGTTGTCGGTGATATCGAGGATTTCGGACAACTCTATTAATGAAGTGTTGGCCAACTCTTTAACTCTTGTAATCCACTCGATGGCGTCCATTTGCTGGTAGGGTCGACGCCTCTTGGAGAGAATTGGTAGGTCGTGTTCAGTTTGCAGATAGTCACGACTGCTGTCGTATAGCCGATCCACAATCCGTAACCACTCGCGCCTTGCTTGCTCGAGGGCATCCCTCAGCACGTTCAAAAACTTTTGGCGAGGATCCAGATCAGACGGATCGTGCTCTGCTCTGCCCGGGTTAGATGGATCGATGGCGATAATCAGTTCATCTGTAGGCTGACTGCGCTCATGATAGACTTCTCCTAGCCTCTTTCCGCCTTGCCTGGAATCAAAATAGGTATCGACAAAATGATAAGTATCCCATGTCGAATTGTCTGTTCCAATTACTGCATAGGATATTTGGGCCTCGTAGCGATATATGGAGTGATGATCTCTCAGGTTCAGGAATGAGACGTCTTGATAACCTCGGAGAGGCGGGCCGGTATCGAATCGCCGCGGGTCAATATCTGGTGCTATACCAGAAGATCGAATTACCGAGTATGGAAGATGGAATGCAAGTTCAAACCTGCGCCCTTCAGGGCAAATGTTGATGTTCATGTAAGGCATAAACCGGAGATGCCTGTAAACCATGGAGCGAATGGCGCTTCTCTGGTAGTATGGGGCCGTGCCAAAAAGGGCGCATATACTCCATCGATCTAAGTCGGTGATGTAGATGGACCTTCGCCGTGTATATGAGATCTCTTCGGATCCATTTGAAGGTTGTGTAGGTCGAAAACGAGGCTCTTTGAGTGCTTGGTACAGCTGTAGCGCTGTTAACGGCCCTTTGTTATGTCTTCCGCTGATTGTACCTCCATCGGAACTTTCCTCACTCAACAGCGCAACCGGCTCTGGAGGAGGGCTTTCCCAGCTCTTAGTGACAAGGGATCGAAGACTGATGCCGGAACAGAAGGCTTCAACTTTGTCAGCTTCCGCAGAAATCTCGGAGTCTTCATTGTCCTCCTCATTGTCCCTCATGTACGTGCGAACGATATTAGCGTCCAGTAACGCAGTTTGGGGGTCATATTCTCCTTCGCACTCCGCCCTCCAATCAAAGTAAGACTGTCCTAGTCCTCTGAGGTTTAAGTTTCTCCGCCTGGTGAACTCTGGATGCCAAACCACTTCACTTCTTCTAATTCGAGACCGGCAACTCCGTGGCATGACTCCCCGTACAATTTAAGCTGCAATGTAAGCTGGGTTATTGCGCAGTGCTTGCTGGGGATGTAAGAGAAGGAAAGAGTACGCTGCGAACGAGGCCTGGGACCTGCTTCTTAGGTTCCTCTCGGCATTCAATCATAGGGAAAGGGAGCATAGGGTGGCGGGGCCGAAAATGATGTTCAGGCTCATGCGAACGTGAAGCTGTAGATCTTGGACGTAGCTTTTGATGGGTAAAACAGGGAAAACGAGGCTCCTGAGTGGCTGCACTATTATACGGGGCGTTTGCATGAAAGAGCGGGAGGACTGGTTGACTTCTTTCAAATCCCGCATCGAGCATCGAATAGCGCTTTCTGCGCTTGCCGACGTTTCAAATGAACACGATGGTTGGCGGTCTTGGTTGGGTCGATGCCCAAGGCAACAATTGCCTGAAGACACAGGAAATGTGGAAGAAACCCTGAGGCTCGTGCTCGTATCGTGGCTGCCGAAGCGCTGGCTGTCGTGCCAAGCTTCCAACTGGTCAGTTGCGGCCAATCTACCGAAAAAAGCCATCGACATCTCACGAAACACGCAACCCCAAAAAAAGTTATTCAGGCTTTGTTCTGAGCACAAGGGAAAAACATGGGCAACGTAGATCACCATGGAATGACAACTTGCACCGAATGATGATTCATTTGAGTTTCGATCGTTACTGGAAAGCACGTCAATTGGCTACGCCAATGCCATCAAAGCTCTCCGCTTGGATAGATGCGCTGCTTTGCTGGCCTTTCAGACAGTCCACAACGAGGCCAGACCCGACCATCCTCACCACACCGGTTTGCCCTAGCTCAGCTGTTTCGCCTCCCAGGAACTTCCGCTCGCGTGCTGCAGGACGGGATAGGAATGGACGAGTGACCGGACCGTGACGAGTCGCCGAGTGGTAGGTGATGCGGCCCAAGGATTGAGTAAATAGGGAGGAATTCCAGCTATCCGTCCGTGATGCGAGCCACACTGAAACACATTGGCCCTCGAGCAGTTCTGGCATCGATGCCTCCTCTGCTGTAATGCGACTGGGAGACACAGTACTAATATGAGGCTGAGGGCGAATCGCCAATCGGGCAGCGATGGCCACGTGTACTCCGTTGAACAATCAGGGGCTGCTCCAGGAAACATTTGCCTGTAGAGCTAACGAAAGCAGGAGCATACTCCGAGCTGACAGATGGTTGTGTAGCTAACGTTCAGTCTGGTTTGCTGGCCTTCACCGTTAATATCTTTAAGCTGCGCCAAACACCCATAGTATCGCGAGGAATAGCAATGGCAAGGCTGAGTTGCTCGCACCGATCTAAGTTGTCTCTGTATTCTCCTCTCTTTTATGTCCCGCTATCTACAGGAAGTTATACGCGGGCCAGATCTCGTCTCCTCTTCGATTCCTCTATCTACAGGAGGTTATACGCCCGCCAGATCTTCCATGTCTCATCCAAAATCCATACGCAGCTCAATAGCCGGCCTGGCCTCTACATTCTCTTCGGCAGATTTCTCCTCCCTCTTGCCGACCCCGGCAGCACGCAGCAAGCTCTCCAAATCCGACCGTTGTTCCTCATCTAGCAGTCCCACGGTAACTTTAAACGCAATCTGATCAGCTGCCACGAGGTCAAGGAGTCTTGCCGCGCTCTCTTTGCGCATAGCCTCCGAATTGGTCGCCGCCGGGATCTGCTTGGCACGGAGCAAGAGAACTGGCACCAGTATCGACATCGCGGCGAATCGGCCAGAACCTTTGATGGTCACCACAGCCGCAACGAGAGCTTGTGTCAATGCTGTCTTGACGCTCTCCGGATCCTCTGCTTCAGGGTCTGAGACAAAGGGAACCAGCCGTGTCCACAAGGTCCTGCCTACGACTTCGTCGCAAGCCGTCTTCGGGTGGGTGACCAGCAACGAGCGCATGCACCCGGCAGCAATCTTCGCCAGGCCGACATCTTGGAGACAATCCAACAACTCTGTAAGTGATTTTGCCACAGACTCATCGTTAGCAGGAAGGACGGAGCTGGCCGTGGTGAGCAAGATTGTCATCGACAGTAGCGTGTTCTTTGCACACGTGATGGCATGCTCATTCTCTCGGCGCTGCGCAACCGTCAGGATGGCCAACATGCGATGCAGACATCCACGAACGAGTCTGGAGGCGACCTCGCTCGACGCTGACTGTATGACATCTTGCAAAAAGGCCCTGAATATCGGCATAATTCGTGGTAACACTTCGTCCTGGCATATTCCCGTGGCAAGAATGGTGCAGTAGCTGTGCATGATACAGGCGTGCAAATCTGCTCGAATGATCGCGGGGAAAACCGACGCTACGTCGACCAGGGCTTGGAAGCATAGTTGGACAAGGGCAATCCCATCATCCCCGAGTCTGCGTGAAGCGACACCGGGCGGATCTTCCAGCGTCGGGATGAGACCGGTCAAGACCAATATTATAATTCTCGTCAACTCAAAAAGCTGTTCAATGTCATCCGAAAGCTTGTCATCGCGGTCTTGATTCTTTGCAGCGACGTGGTCCAGCGAGAGGTTCCTGGCTATCTCCACCAATTCACTCTGTGTCTCCGTCGTACTGGTAAGAGCAAGTCGGTCCAGAGTATCTGTCGTTTCATTGAATACCGCGTCCTCGTAGATGGCGTTACCACAGACCTCTGGTGTCAGGATCTTTCTGAGAGCCTGGAGAATAGACAGCACTTGCGACGGGTCTTCTCTGGCTTGCGTAACCAAAGCTTCAAAGGCAAGGCCGAAAAGGATGAAGAAGAATGCAACTGGTTCTTCGCGGAAGCTCATATCTTTGCCTGGTGTAGCCGTACCGTTGGCCTGCCCGTCGGCAGCTGAAATGCGCTTATTGTCGAGCGCGTCGAACACTGACTCGCTGTCCTTTTCAACGAGCACAGCAACAGCGTCGACTACGCTGAGCCAATTCCTCTGGTAGAACTTTAGTCGCACTTCGCGGTTGAAGGAGGCATATCTTTCGTCCAGATTGCTGCCAGCTATCTCGCCTCCGAGAGTATCTGAAATTTCCGGTTCGAAGCGCAAGCTGGCAAACTCTTGCAACGACGTCAGCCAAAGCGGTGCGAGTTTGGGGATGAACGGTTGCAGGATCTCCTCCAGATATGGTTGCTCAGCACTTGCGAGTTGCAGTTGCGCCCATCCCGACAAGATACCCATCTTGAGCATCGCTTGGGCGTTAGGACTGAGGCTTTTCAGGTCACCAATTGCTGCTTCTGGTGCCGCATGTGTGAGATTGTCCACCCCTAAAGCGAGAACTTTGAAGATGCGGCCCATTCGCTCGGCGTTGGTCACAATACCCGTCGCAACGAAGGTAGCACAGACACCGATAGCTTCAGCAGCTAGCTCTGGTGACGAGTCCGCAGCAAAGGCCGGCGTCAACGCCGAGCTGATCTGAGCCTGGTATTGCTCGAGAAGAGATGCTTCCAAGAAATCTGGATCTGGAGTTTTCCCGAACAACTTCAGAATCTGATCGATAATCCGAAGACCCCAGATGCGAAGCTCTACGACATTAGCGGTGGAGGCCGAAAAGGCGACACGGACCACGTCCGCCACTTTGCTCTGTAAGACTTCTTCTGCATGTATAACACGATCTGGTGCCATGGCTGCATGTATGATATCCATCGCTTCACTCAGCAGCCGCATGGCAAAGTCTCGAGTCTGCCACCGGAGAAATTCTTGGCCTTCGGGCGCAGCGTCAGGCGCATCGCCTTGTCCACCGGTGGCCGCCGTCAAGCCGGCCACGTCTTCATCGGCTAAATCTGGCATTGCTGTCTTTGCCGTAGCTGTTTGCACCCGCGATGATGGTGGAGGTTTCGCTCTTGTCCTGGAGAGAATACTCTGGCACTTGTCGATCCAATCGGCCGTCTCCGAAAGAATTGTCTGCTGCATCCAGTTCTGTAGCATTGCCTGTAGCGATCCATTGCCAGGATTGTCATCCAGACGTGTCCAAAGATCATCACCCAGCTTGGAGGTTGCAACACGAGCGACCTCGGACGCATTCCTCTTCATCAACTCATCTAGGCCTTTCACAGCAGCGGATTGGAGAAGCTCTTCGTCAGATGGCAAGTTCGCCTGTAGATCCAGGACATACTTCGCAAATTGCAGATGTGCCGGGGCATACATGCAAAGGTGCCGAAGGCATTGATAGCTCTCGCTTCGGAGTTGCGCTGAAGCCTCCTTTTGCAGGTAGCCGACTAACACCAGAATCAAGTTTCGAGCCTTAGACACATCTTGAAGATCGGGGCCCAGAACATTGACAACGCTGTCGACACATTGGGCAATAGCCAAGGGCGTGAAAAGTTCAAGCTCAAAGTTTGAGGTTGTGAGAGAAGCAGCTTCCTCGTTGTGGGAGTCATTCGAGTATAACTGCGCCAAAAGACCGAGTGTGCTCGTCGCGTAGGTCGAAAATGCCAGTCCGGCGGATTCAGCCACCAGGAGCAATCCCTTGAGCGCCCAATAATGCACGATAGTATGAGTATCGCTGCACAAGGACAGGAGGACTCCCACGATCGACTTCATATGGAGACTGGCTGCCATGGCACCCACTTCTGAGTGGATGTGTCCGAGAGCAAGCGCACACCCAGCGCGAACACCAGGATCGCGGTTCGCGACTATCATGTCAATGAGGAACTTAACCTCTTTGTTCGTGAATTGTGTGCCTGCTAGGTTGCATATGCGACCAATAGCTCGAGCAGCTATGTGGCGCAGCGTCGGATCGGGATTGCAGATATACCTGCCCAACAAGTCGGTGATAGCCTGGCCAATCGCTCCGACATTCATCTTTCCGGATGTGTATGGTGTCTCATTGTTTGCGACAGCTAGTGCACACAACAGCGCTAGGGCGGCATTGACCTGCATTGCCGCTTTTCTGCCGGGCTCTCGTTGAAGAGGCTGCGAGACGGTAGTGATCAACTGCTCGATCGTGCTCTCTTGGATTCGGCCAGATTGGAGAGGTAGGGATATCGCAAAGAGTCTGATAGCCAAGTTGACGCAGGACGTGGCTGGTGAGCTTAGTTCGGCCTCGTTCGAGCTCGTATCTTGCCGTGTTATCAGCGCAGGATCATGCTCGACTGCAGGTATGGCCGGGCACCGGAGCAGGATATCTGGCACTGACACATCCTGTTCCGTGTACATATCACTTCTTGGTTGTGAATGGCTATCAAAAGGTAGATAAGTGTCAAAGTTGTCTACCAAGCTGCTGACACCAAAGCTCCAATTGTCTTCGGTAGTCCACAACCCCTCGAAGGTGCTCGCAGTGTTTGCCAGCGATGCCTCCAAGCTTTTCAATACCGGGCGCTCGGGGTCCGTGAAGGTTGTCATCGTAAGGCCTATTAGGTCTGATTGGGAGACGACTTCGGCTTGCTCGAGATGCTTCAAGCTGACCAACGACGCAAAGCACTGCAGTACCCGGCGCCGGAGCAAAATTGCGAAATCCTGCAGCTGAAGGGCGGGCACTAGTCGATGAGACAGGTCTTCGGATTCGCGAGCCGGGGGCAGGCTATTGAGGAACATGATTGTGTTATGTAGCATGGTGGAGATGCGTTTTGATCCGTCGAAGGTGATCAAACTACTACAAGAGGACAGAAACATGAGCAGAGCGCTGAGAGCACACTCTCGGACATGAGACAAGAAACTCAGCTCGAGATGACCCCTCCTACTCGCATTCTCGTGAGTCAGGGGTGGTGGTAGTGCATTTCTCCACATCAGCATCAGCTGGTTGAGGTGGACTTTGACGAAACTTGGACCCAAGCTCAACACGCCTCCAATCAAGGTCCAAGCAACTTGCACTTGCATTGCGGACAATCTTAGCTCTGCCGCCGCGCTGGATTTCAGTAGGTCTGTGGCGAAAGTGAAAACGGCAAAGTAGGTCTGAACTGAGCCATAGAGCGGTTTGTGACGAGCACAGCTGACTGCAATTGCGATGGCTGTGGCAAACCCCAGCGACTTCCGATGTGGTTGCTTGCCCTCGGAAGACTGAAACTCCTTTTGCAGTTGTGCCATTGCATGATCGATGGTACGCGTGAGCTGGTTTGGGCATGCTAGGATGAAAGCCTTGAAGCAGTGTGCTGCGTGGCTTTGCACCGTGTGGCTAGGGTGCTGCACGACTTGGAACAGTGCTTCTCTGCACGAGTCTTGCAAAACGTTGGCAGCTGGGCCGAGCTGCAACAGCAGATCATTCAAGGTTGTCAGAGCACCGGCGAGGATTCGCTTAGACGGCTCTCGTCGCTCCGGCATGACCTGAGGGTAGTTCTTCAGGACATCGTTTATAAGGTGGCGAGCTGCGTTGATTTGGGCATTTTCAGTCAAGAGAACCGTGACATCGGCGAGAATCCACTGAACTAGCTTCCGTGTCAAGAGGAGTCGATGACGGTTGGCCGATATGGTAGGGTGGCTCAGGAGGTCTGCATACATGTGCGTTGCTATCGAAGCGTAATCTTCCTCCAGGGTCTTCCGAGGCAGTAAGCGGAGAAGAAACCTGTAACACATGGCGATGCCCGCACGTGCTCTGTTCGTTGTGGAAGCTCTGCAGTAATGTTGCGACAAGACGCGTAGGACTTCTTTCAAGGTAAAAGTCAACCGAACAGACGGCTTTACTTGTCCCGGCGCTGGAGAGCCTGGTCTGTCGATCTCGGCTTCCTCCTCCAGGTCGTCTCCAGGTTTTCTCGATTTTTTAGGCTTTCGAAGCACGGGGACTTCAGCATGGCCATTCGCAGAAAATGCTTGCTGGAGCGCGGCGGCCATGGCAGCGGCTGCAGCATGCCGGACCGAGGGCCCCGGGCTATCCAATACCTTCCAAATTGTGCTCTTGAGCGACTCGAAGTCGTTGGAGTTGTTGAAATAACTTGTCTCACTGACAAGACCGCGGAGGCAGGAGCAGGCACACCTTTGAACGAAAGTAGATTTGTCGCTTGTGGCCGCGTTCCGGGCAGATTTGAGGATGTCACGAGACACATGTTCGTCAAGGCTCCCTTTTACTCCTAGTACCACCCCTACCAGGGCTCGAAACACACATCCTCTAACGCCAACGGAGGAAGCCTTGAGCAACTTTATCAGGGTGGCAACGGTCAACCCAGACAGGGAAATGGCAGAATCTCCAGCGGCTCTGAACACGGCTCCGACGCACACAATCGCATTGTGTTTGGAACTGAGCTCTTTGTCCGCCTTGCCGGCTTTGAGGATGGCCAGTAAATCATTGATAGTCTCGTAGAGCAGGCTGCGACTCCCCCGTCCAAATAAATCTGCCAAAATCCTTCCCAGCGCGTTTCGGATGACGCGCGAGGGCACCGGGGCTCCGAGTCCCACGATCTTTATAACTTCTCTTTTAATGGACGCTTGGTGTGCCGGTAGAGCCTCCGTTGACAGCTGCTCGACGTGCCGTTGTAGATCAGATACGAAGGTGAGCAAATATAGATCTTGCTGCGCCGAATCAAGGCTGCGTAGTTTCGTCACGTCGAGTTCGAGGTTCGCAACGCCGTTGACTGAAGGCGCGGATTGAGGCAGCGGAGCGGGAGAAGGGGACGCCATGATTGAGGAGTTCGAGTGTTGCGGACGCCCCGATGGACGGACGCTGGGTCTTCGACTCGGACCATATATACCGATACACGGTGAGGATTCAGTCCCGCGAGGCACTCGCTTTACACTCAGCCAGGAAGATGGTATTGCTGTCCTCTGATTTATTCGCCGGTGTTCATTGGCGCCCCTGGCCGGACGTAGTGCCTATGCATCCAGCTACGGTCAACCACACGACCATCAAATGCTCAGCAGAAAGGGGGCCAAGGGGCTCAATCATCTCCTTCGCTTCTTCTTACTGGTGCTACATAGACCTGCAGATAATATTTCAGCTCGTCACAAGGACCGCGCGGAGATATGCATGGTTGCAGGCCCAATCCTAACAGCAATGGCGAAAGGCGAATCTAATTACAGCTCGAAGTGTAAGGAGACAAAGCGGCTCTACAAACCCAACAAGGCACGCTGTCGAAAACAGCAGCATGATGCGAGTTATGGCATATGACTCGGATTTCTGTTTAGCTACACAGGAGCGAAGTTTCCTCTCACCATAAGCTTGGGATGGCCATTCAGTCGGACGATCCTGCTAGCCATATTTTGACTGGTTGTCTGTCTTGGACTGGTCGAAACATTTCAACTTTGTAAAGCATCACCAAGACTCATCGGGATACGCCCTGCGAATACATAAAGCCCTTCGTGTCACTTTATGGCGCTTTCTTGATGAACAGACTCTGAGCGTTGCAGAATGATTTCAGGCCGCCCAGACCCCATTCGAAACCAATGCCGCTCTCCTTGTGACCGCCGAACGGAGTGTCGGGTTGTAGTTCGAGGTGCTACAATCTGTCGTTAGCAGGGAGTATGAGGACGTGGATGACCGGAGAGACTCACCGAGTTCACCCACACCGAGCCAGCTTGAAGCTGTCGAGCAATCCGGGTACCTTCTTCCAGATCATTCGACCATACCGAGGCGCCAAGACCCATCTTGGTGTTGTTGGCTCGAGCAATGACATCCGACTCATCGGACCAGGTCATGAGAGGAACAATGGGGCCGAAGGGCTCTTCGGTGGCGATTTTCGAATTGTCGGCGGGCTTGTCGATGATAGTAGGGTTGATGAAATAGCCAGGCTTATCTGGATTCTTGCCGCCGACGGCTACAGTTTGCTTTTCCTTTTCGACATCGCTGAAGAAGGTCTAAGGCGGCGTCAGTGTGCGGTCTTTAACCCCAATATCTATGCGCCAGATGGCGAGAGCCGAGACCTACCTTGACTTTCTCGTACTGCATCTGGTTCTGGATAGGTCCCAGGAAAACTCCTTCCTCGGTCCCGTCACCAATTTTGAGATTCTTGGTGAACTCTACCATGGCCTCTAGGAATTTATCGTGGATCGACTCGTGGACGTAGATGCGCTTAATGGCCAAGCATATTTGACCGGAGTTGAGGAAGGCGAGCGTGGCAACCTTGGGAAGCGGTCAGCCCTGTGAATGGGAGGTCTCCTGCATTAGTATACATTCATACCTTCTGGGCAACAGTCGGGATGTCCACATTCTTTGTGACAATGGCGGGATCCTTTCCGCCGCTGAATGAGGTCAGTAAGCATTAATCTAAGTGTTAGGGCATACTCACAGTTCCAGGGTGACTCTCTTCAAGGTCTTAGCGGCGCTCTCCATAACCTTCTTGCCCGTAAATGTAGAGCCTGTGAAGCTAATCTTGTCCGGTCCAGGGTGAGCGGTGAGCCAAGGGCCCAGGTTGTCGTCCCCGGACAGGACCTGGACGACACCAGGTGGGAAGTATTGTTGAGCAAGCTCTCCCAGTTTCAAGTCGCAATACGGTGTAAAAGGCGAGGGCTTGATGATGATCGGATTGCCCGTGAGAACCGAGGGCGCAATCTTACCACATGCAAGATGGATGGGGAAGTTCCAAGGTACAATGCCGACGGTAACTCCAAGAGGGGTATATCGAACGATGACCTGCTTGTCGGCGTTCTCCTCGACAATCTCTTCCTTCAATTCCAGCCGCGCCAGGGCTCTCATCCAGTGAACGCCCGTCTTGGCTTCTCCGACGGCAAATTGGAGCTGTATCAACGTGAGCATGCGATGTTGAGTCTGGACAGTCGGGTGCATACAGGTTTTCCCTGCTCCTGAGTAAGGAGCTTGCCAAAGTCCTGTTCGTACTTCTCGAGGCCGTCGGCGAAGGCGAGGACGGCATCTCTGCGTTTCTCCCAAGGGGTCTGTGACCACGTCTTGAAGGCCTCTTTCGCCGCAGCGACGGCATCATCGACATCCTTCTGTGTCGAGACCGGCACCTCTGGGTTGGCCTTGCCTGTGGCAGGGTTAATCCCGTGCCTGGTCTTCTCAGTGCTCGTCAATTTGCCATTGATGGTGTTGTAGAAGCCTTCCAGGACATTGAACTGTGGCGCGACGGAACCCATGTTGAAGATAGCGGAAATGTCTAGGGACTACGAATTTTCAATCGTCACAGTGATGAAGAGGGGGAATGCAACGACGCTGGACAGAGATGCGCTTGGTTTTAAATCAACCGCATTAGCAATCGTCATAAACCCGAGGGGGGTTCTCAGACTTAAAGCCTGCGGGGCAGGAAGCATTCACATCCACCTCGGTCAGTTTCGGCGGGTTTCTAGAGCAAGTGAAATCTACGGAGTATGGCGCGCGGACGAACACATGATCCCGCGCTTGTGCTCCTAGCGCATCGCAGGATATCAAGTCATGAGGACCGCAGTGTTCACTTTATGCATGTTTTGCCTCGGATCTCGACCTTAGAATGTGGCGGAGGAAAGTACTTAACACCGAGGTGGGTTGCTGAAGGTGGAGTTGCAGGTTAAGAAACAGCTTCAGCATCTTCTATCGTTCTCACAACCCTATGAACGAGAGAGACGTTGCCAGCGTCTCTCTAATTTGAGCAGTTGCTGCAGTTTCGCTTGGGCGAGTCAGACAGGCCGACTCAAGCACCGGACTGCTCTCATCTCGTGCGGCCGACTCTCGGGCCAATGATCGGTCCAACTTCACCTCTGCCTCAAAACAACTTATGCATACTTTGTACAGTCACAGGAAAGGGAACTTAGGCCATACAGTTGTGCTCGACGCCCGGGAGGCAGAGCAGTCGCATGTGCCTGATACCAGCTTCGACATTTCCGTGAGAAAAACTCGAGTCAGTTGCAATGAATCGTGTCTCTGCATAGCCGACGATTGTGTGAGCGCTCGCCCCCGCATATTTGCACACCATCAAATAGAAGGATGCGGGGTTGGTTGACGAGGCAGCAACCACCAAGACCAGAACGAGCCTCGAGAACTGAGATTGGGCGTTGTGTAATATCTAGGTTGTACAGAAGCCGAGGGCTTGAGGGCTGAAGAGATGAGGCCTCGATGTTCAAAATGCTGGGTACCGGTGAGCTGGTTCACTTTGTTTTTTGTCCCTTCACTTCGAAAGAGCAGTTCTTCTGGTGGCGATGGCGACTATGGTAAGTAGACGCCTGAGACCAGGTAACACTGCTCACAAGAGACGAACAGACAACTAGAACTGCTGCCCAAGTGCAGACTGCGTCTGCCTCCGGCAAAGGCTCTGAGAAATCGCTCGTGGGAGACTTCAGTTGGCAAGGTAATTATACTCCCTGCTCTGACTATCGGTGCGCTGATGGACGACGCCGTCTAGATGTCCTCGTTCCTGAAAAGGCGGGGACTGGACTCACGAAGTGGCATTATCAACGCCGAACCCTTGTCCAATATGCCTGTCTCTTCGCCACTGGTCTCACGTCCTTCTACAAGCTCCAGTCTCCTGCTCTACGGGCAGCTTCACTGGGTCTTCTCTTCCCCGGAGCCGGTCTCGTTGCCGTTTGTACGGTGCCTTCGATTCTCTCCTTCGTCATCTCCACGGCCTTGATTCCCCTGGTTCTCTTCGCCTGGTTTGGCATGGGCGGGCTGATCTTTCCAATCATCCTCTGGGTTGGTACGGCTGCTCTCTCTGCTGTTCTTGCCAAGGACTCGGTCTTTGAACTGTCTGGTCCGCTCGTGTCCGCATTCTGCATTGGTGGACTGGTCTATCTCACGTTTGCGGCTCAACGAGCGAATGCTCGGGCGCGAGAGAAGCGACAGACGCGCAATGAATATCTCTTGCAAGAAGTTCGAAACAACCAGACACAAGCTGCGCCTGCTCCTGAGGCAGGCACCCGAGAAGTTGACGAGAGAGTCCTGCGCTTTGTCCAATGGTTCCTTGAACTCGGCTTGACGCCCAAAAATGATTTCTCGTATCACGATGTGGTCGACCAATTTCAAACTGCTGCGATTCGGTACCAGCTGTATGAGGCTGTCAACTCCTTGGGGCTCTACCAGAGCGTTTACTGTCCTAACTTCCACGGATATCTCTCGCAAGCACAGAGGAACGTCATCGAAAAGAGTTTCACAAAGAAAGTCATGGAGTAAGTCAATTTTGGGCAAGAAGAGGCTAGCCTAGTAGCTGACAGGTGATACTGCGCAGCTTCTGGAAGTACGAATCAATGGCCGGCAAATTCAACGCCCACGACTGGGACCCTATCAAGAAGGACAACATCATGGTAACCGGCTACATCCTTCAAGCCGTGGGGATCTACCAGTCCAACACCGGAGACGACCGGTACACCCTACCCGGTAGCATGACGTTCGAGATCACTGATTCAATCAAGTACCCCTACGACGTCAAAGGCGTTGCAGACGCCGTTTATAGAAACATGAACGAAGCGGCCTATTGCCTGTACCCGTGCGAGCCGAATTGGCTGTACACGCCCTGCAAGTAAGTTGTTCCCATTCCGTCTCACAGCGCCAGCCCTCGAACCGGCTGACCTACTTCATAGCCTCGTCGGCATTGGTGGCATCCTCCTAACAGACCGCCTGCTTGGCAATAAGTACGGCACAGAACTCCGCTCTCGCTTCGAACACGCGTTGGAAACCGAGTTCACGGATCCGGACGGGAGCATTCTCCCCATTCGCAGCGAACTGACGGGTTTCACGATCCCAGGCCTGGCGGGCGCCATGTCCGACGCCGTCAACTCACTCCTCTGCGCCTCCTACCTCCCGCACATCGCGCACCGCAACTGGGCATTCACCAAGAAAGAAACCCTCCGTCGCGATCCTGCGACCGGGAGGATCGAAGTGCAAAACCTCCTCGGCGCAGATAAACTCGACGCTGGAAACTACAAGCCCGGCGAAGGTGCGATTCGCTGCGTCCTCGCCACCGCGGCGGCTGAATACGGTGACGACGAGATCCGCACTGAACTTCTGAGGCAGCTGGACGAGGAATATCACCCTGTCTACACGACCAAGACGGGCGCCCTGAAGAACAAAGGCGTCAGTACGCTTTGGCAGGGCGCGACGCTGCGTGCCAGACTCGGTCGGTACCAAGATTGGGTCAATATGATCAAGAACGGGCCGCCCGAGAATGTGAAGCGCGGGCCCGTGCTGGACGAGTGTCCCTTTCCGGACGTGCTCGTTGCGAAGTGTTATTCTAGGGATGGAGACGGCGTGGATCTCGTGCTGTATCCGGGCCGCGAGAGCGGTGTGTTCACCTTGGGCTTTAAGCGATGTAAACCGCGCGAGAGCTATACGCTGATGGGCCAGAAGGCGGAAGCAGATAAGGACGGCGTAGTCAGGTTCGAGGTCACAGTAGACGGGAGGACCGAGGGAACATTGGAGCGCGTCAAGTGATGCGAACACGAAAAGCCAAGGGACGACGTGGGCGTGCTACGTAGCTCGTAGCATCCAAGTACGGCGTACGGTATACTGTGTATGCAGGTGCCCACTGAGCTTGATTCGATGTGATGTGCAGAATGTCAAGACCTCAAAAGGCTAAAGCCAAAGGGCGCTCAGCGATATGGACTTCAACCCAACAAAGTGCATACCAAGCATGTACTCCGTAATGTGGTGATTCCACGTCGACAGTGAGAGTGCGAGTACCTGTACAGTGTCCTAGCATGTCAGCTATGAACTGTACCGCCTAGATCATCTGCTCAGTGGGCGGAAGGCATCAACAGAGCGAGACAAGGCTAGCAGTAATCCTATAGTAGTAGTAGCTATCGGACTTCCGTGACTTAATTGCATACGTACGCAGCACTGTGTACGTAGTCGCCGACGACCGTGCCTCGTGACCTGTGCTATCTAACGTTTACCACTTACCATTTACCTTAGAGCAATGAAATCGAGAACAGACTCTGGACTTGCACTCTACTCGAATCCGATTCCAGCCGCGTAAACAATTGGTTGGGCTAATCGCTGCACGAGTATTCGTACGAGATACTCCGTTGCGGAGTCGAGTCTTCGGAAGAGTTAGTGCTGACGCCCAACTGACTAAAAGAGTGCGTGGGACCTTGGGTCTTGGATAGACTACGAGTACGGAGTCCAAGGGGATTCATCGTGTGCGCCGAGAACAAGCCAGCTGAGCTTTCTGTAGATAAGGCGTGCAGTAAATCCGGGGAGGCTGGAGAGCATGCATCCATTTGTCGATGCCCGGGTAGATACGAGTTACGCAACTTAGAACGGAACCAAGATGGCTCGATAAACGCCGGATTTGGATCGCGGGGGCAGGGAGGTTGATAAGCACTTAAAGGGCGCAATGCTGGGCAATGATAAGGGCATTTTGCACAATTTCGAGGGAAGATCATTGGTGAAGCCAGTTGTATATTTGTAGCACGAGTACGGAGTAGCGTGTACAGACTTTGACTTACGTAGTTTGGTCCTGCATGTTCTGTCCGTAGCGCCTTGCATAAGATGGATGGGTGTGGACGGAATTCCATTCCCAAGAAGCTGGGTGCTAAGCGTGGGGGGCGGGGGGTCTGCCTTGATTCCAGAATGAAAGGTGAGGCTTTGAAACACAGAAATCAAGGTACTGTGTATGGGTACATTTTGTGTATGTTGCTCCTACGATCATCGCGAAGTTCACTATGAGAACATTGAGAAAATGTAAATATAGCTAAAATGACCGCATACCGGGACCCTGAAACTCGAAAATTTTCCACGCGACATTCGAGGTGATCGTGAAATATGTGGCAAATGTCAATGCCACCACATCACAGTGGGCTTTCTGGAACCAGAACCCGGAGGATCGGAGCTCGGCTAGCAGGATCATCTCCCTGCGCCTCTCGAGCCCTAGAGCAGATGGCCCACACAACCCTCCTGCGGCTCCGCGCTGCGATTTTGCTACTGCATGTCTCGGTGGTCGTGTCATTCGGAATAGGTTGTTGCTGTTTAACAATAGCCTAGCACTTGGCCTGGGAATACGTATACTGTTGCCACAGAGGCTCGGTCATGTTTTCGCCTCTTAAAGCCGCCAGGGAACACTGCACCGATTGACTTGGACTGCTGCGAGGCTCTGCCGAACTGAGGTGCTTGAAGGTCTGTTCGTTGATAGGAAGGCGGTGTGGGATCGTGATCAGACGGCTATTGGTCGTGACGAAGCTGGATATGCAGTTTCTCCGGCTGTGATCCTCTTGGTTTTCTGCAACTAAGTGCTAGAACCGAGCTGCTAATTGGGGCGTAAGTCGAGATCTCAGGCGACATCTCCCGCCGTCTCTCCGCCGTTCTCTCTCAACAGTGATCGGTACAATATCCCCATGCGTAGTCTGTTACGATACAGTCACCAGATCCAGGGATAAATGCTTGTTGTAGAAAGTGACATTTGACGCCGAGTCATAGGCCTCAGAGCCGAACGCAATGTATCCGAGATAATCTGAATGGTCGTCAGTAAGGAAGTCTTATAGAACAACCTTGTGCACGCTTGTCGCTCAAATGTTGGACCTTGCTTACCGTTCACAGTAGGCCCGCCAATCCCTGTCAAGCCTTGCAACAACGGACCAATATCAGCAAAGAAGTTGGTATGACCGTTCGCAGCATCGCTAGCAACCCAAGTCAAGACGTTCTGGTTGAGACCATTGACACCAGTGAATAGACTAAAGGTTGTCCCATTGACAATCTGAGTTGCAACGGCGCCTTCGGCAAGCCCAATCTGCTGTGTGGAAGCACCGTACTGGCCCAGCCATATCATCACTTCGTACTTAGCTTGTGTTGTGTCTGTGGCCTTGTCGGGATCCGAGTCCAAGAACATGTCGACAGCCACATTCGCATCCAATTGGACAGCGGTAAGAGATGCGACATCGACGGCGTCCGGCCTTTCGTCGCCGACGCCGTAGTACCATTCGGTCTCGAAGTTGATTGCCGTTACCTTGGAAATCTCAACAGGAAAAACATCTGTGTCCACTTTGATGTTGGGAAAGGCGTGCACGGGTTGCGTTGGCGGACCTCGAGGATATTGCCACTAAGAATTGCTGTTAGCCAGTCCGCAACGCCTCATGTAGTCACGATAGAAGACCGGAAGACTCACCGTGATTGACCATTGTGCCGCCGACGTATCGGTCGGATAAGTTCCGTTCTGACCATTGTTAGCGTCGAGTGGTTGAGTTGGCTGTGGGCACTTGGGGGGCTCACATCGTAAGAGGTGACCTAGTAATCCTGTTAGCAAGAAATACAGCTCACGTACCCGACATTGCTACTCACGTTCATACACAAACCTCCTGGTCCGTCATAATCTTCAGCTATCGCCCATTGATTGGGATTTCTGTTGTTCCATGGTCAGCCTCGATTGACGTGGTAATGATTGGCTGTTGTTTCCGGTCCGGCTAGACCAATCGGAAGTCAACTTCCAGATGATTGTCCGACGCGCCTGCAGCGGCGCTATTCAAGGAGGGCTGCAGGCCCCCTCGACGCAGGATCCGCGCGATGCCCAAGCAGGCAATAGACCAGGAACACGAAATACCTTGCCAACTTTAAACTCGTCCTTCTGACAGGGGTACTGATACTGCACAAATCGAAGCAGGCTCTCGCTCGAGAGTTGCGCCTGCTGCGAGAGAAAGGGCAATTGAGAACTCACAATGTATATTCCTGGCCATTTGTAAAAGGCGTGATACCAAATGCTCTCTGGCAGTAGTTCTTCGAGCTGATCTTGTTGCTGGTGCTCACGAAGGGGTTGGGGTTCAGTCCACGCGACTCGCGGTATGCCTGTAATCCGAGCAGCACGCTGATGGTGACTGCCACGGGAATGAGCACAAAGCCGAGGGAAACAAGCGATCTGACTCCCATTGTCGCAGGAAGGGGCCTCGATCAGATTGCGAATGGTAGAAGACGTCGGCCAGCAAAGCGTCGAGAAGATATGCGATGGCGACAGCGAGAAGAAAAGTATGTCAGAGGCGGAGAAGGGAGAGCACGCAGCGCGGCTGGAAGCAGCCGGCCAGCTCGCAGCTCGCAGCTCGGTGGGCAGTGCAGGGTTAACCGGTTGAGCAAAGTGGCAAGTGATAATTTTGTTTCAGTCGGGGACAGGATTTGAAGAATCTGCAGGCATCAATTCGCTGTCTTTCAATGGTCGACCAGATGGAGCCTGTTTGAGCATGCTGCGTTATCCGCAAGACAAATGCCTATCAGACGCATCATTGTGTGGAGATTGCAGCCCTTGGCGTGCAGGTGGCGCTTTTTATGCGAGGCGCATCCCGGCCGCTACGAGGTACGCGCAGGGGGTTGCGCTTGGTTGCTCCGGCTATCACTCGCCTTGTTTTTTTGCGTGCCTTTGGCCTTGTTGGGATTTGCCCTTTGGCCTCGAGCTTGTTCCTGATGTCGTCGTCACTGCGTCGCGTGCCAAATTGGCACTCTCCGACATGCCGTGCTGTTGAGCATTGCTTGATAAGGCCTCTGTCAAAGTTGGCCGCGCGCCGTCGCTAACCCTTGTGCACAGCTTCTTCTCCTTCCCGCCGGGGCCCTGCCTTGGTCGCCCCAGCCTTCCGTAATGACCTCCCTCGTCCCGAGTCCTCTTCCTGCTTTGCGATGTCACGATGATCTACGGCCTGCCACTTTCCGGACCAACCTCCCCACTATGACATGATTAAGGTCGGGCTCAAGCACCCACTCGAGCCACTGTCTGCCACTGTCGTACCCGAAAACACGCCTCCTTGCATAGCCAATCCAACCCCTCTGCTTGCAAACTCTTCAATTTGCCAGTGTCCTTCGTGCTTGTTCCTTTCTCATCTCCTTGATAGCAGCACCGTAGCCCGTGGGCCTCATTCACTCACCTACACCTCAACCATCTTTGACCGACATTCACATTCGTTTCTATACTTCACTCGCTTGGAATACCACACGGGCGTTGGAAACACAAGGATGAGCACCCTCGCTCCATAATAATATCACAAACGCAACCGAGCTCTCAATCGTGTCCGAGCTCCTTCACCCTTGCATTTTTCCTCTGCAAGATATCAACCCTCGTTGTTTCAACATGCCTCCTCTTCGCAAGTCAGACCGTCGACGATCTGAGCAGCAGCCTCCCATGACAGAAATCAAGCTCTCAGCGATCGAATCACCGTCGCCATACAGAGAAAGCATGTCACCATACCATGAAAACTATCGGGAGAGTACAGACTCATTCCTCGAACCGCCTCCAACTGCTCATCCCGTATACGGCAACTACAGAGAGAGCCCGCCACTCGATCAACAGACGCTCTCGCGGCGGCCAGGTCTATCAGACCTACACAACCGAACACTGTCGGATCTGATCCCAGAGAGCATCCCCGACAGTACACTGGAGGCCCCCAACGGATCATATCCAGCATTTGCTCCAGGAGCACACTCTTCATATTCAGGGTCTCAGACACGGAGCTCGTCCCCTTATCCAGTACCATCCCCTTTCAGGAGCCAAGAGACGTTACGACCCCTCTACCCTGAATCGCCCTCGACCTATTTTAAACGAGACTGGGTGAAGGAGGGTTTGATTGCTCAGTTACACTCAAGAGATGACAAGGAATTCCTAGCAGGCAAGAAGAGATGGCTTTACCGTTGGTTCGCGCCGTTGTTGTGCCTGGTCTCCCTCGCAATGTATTGGTTCTACTTCGGCTTGCGAATAACCTTCATTGTCGACGCACAGCAGCACTATGGCAATTCCTTCCCTCTAGCATGGGTTTTCGTGGCCATTGAGATATCGATCGCTGTACCCATATTCATGCAGACAATCTGGTCCCTCTTTATCATCAAGAAACGCCACAGGCCAAAGCTGCGGCTCATCGGTAACGAGGTTCCCACGGTCGACGTTTTCATAACGTGCTGCGGTGAGGAGGACGACCTTGTTCTCGACACAGTCCGAGCTGCTTGCGATCTGGATTATCCCCAAGACCGATATCGCATCATTCTGTTGGACGATGGTAAATCTGATCAACTGAAAAATGTGCTCGAGGAATGGCGCGAGACGTGTCCAAATGTCTACTACATGCGCCGTCCGAAGTTCCCTGGCGTCCCTCACCACTTCAAGGCCGGTAATTTGAACTACGGATTGGACGCAGTCCAAAGCCTACCAGGAGGCTCTGGAGAGTACATGGCCGCTCTCGATGCAGATATGATTCCGGAACAAAACTGGTTACGAGCAGTTCTGCCGCACTTGTTGATGGATGACAAAATGGGCCTCGCGTGTCCGCCTCAGCTCTTCTACAACGTTCCGAGAGACGACCCTCTGTGTCAAAGTCTGGATTTCTTCGTTCATGTTTCCGAGCCGGTCAAGGATGCCCTGGGTGTGGCCTGGTGTACAGGTTCTGGATACGTTGCTCGGACAGCCGCTCTGGCTCAGATCGGAAACTTTCCGTGCGGGTCCTTGGCTGAGGATGTCGCCACAAGCACTCTACTACTCGGCGCCGGCTGGAAGACAGCCTTCGTACACGAAGCACTGCAATTTGGGACCGTACCTGAAGATTACGGTGGACATCTCAAGCAACGTACGCGCTGGGCAATCGGTACGGTTGACACGGCATTCAAGCTGAAGTTCTGTCTGTGGGGGGATCAAGTGAAGAAGATGTCCTTCGCACAGCGGTCCTCAAGCTTCATCTACGCGTTCTTGAGCTTGTTCAACATCTTCCTAACCCTCTCGATTTTCGCCTTGCCGATCGTTCTTGTTGCCAACAGACCACTGGTGGCATACTCAAACGACACCCAACTACGATGGTTAATTCGGGCTTGTTTCGCCAATGTGGTGCTCAATCGCTTGTGCGAGTTCGTGCTCTTCATCCCTGCTGGCTATACGACCGGACAAAGAGGCAGCCGATATCAGCTCTGGATGGCTCCCTATATCTCTCTCACCATTATCCGGTCATTCGTCCTACCGACCTGGCTTGGCGGACAACGACAAGCCTTCAAGGCCACCGGTTCAATCAAGTCAGCACTCAATGAGCGAGACCCGAAACGGAGAGCGCCAATGTATCGCCGGCTGTGGACGATCTGTGTCAATTACATGGCTGGATTTCACGTCGCCTACGTCTACTTCGTCTTGGTTGCTGTTACGATATCGACGTATCGGACGCTGGTAGTTCAACATACATTGAGAGGGAAGCTGATCGGTCTGGTCACCCACGCATTTTGGCCTCCCCTTGCTTGGATAATTGTCTGCTCTTCTTTCTGGATTCCTTTCACATACGCGGTCGATCCTCCTAATTGTCCCGACCGGGAGGACCTCCTGGACCGTGACCCAAAGAGTGGTGTATGCCACCCGAAAGCAGAAGCGAAAAAGATTGCTTTTGCGCCGCAAACCGCCTGGTTCGAGCTGGAATACACTGTTACCACTGCTTTTACGGCGGTAGTCTTTGTTGCGGCATTCTTTTACTGAAAGCCATGACACGATAAACCTAATGACGAAATGAATATGTCGATCAACGGCTTCAGTTCAAATCACCAACTTGGGGATCTTGTTCATTGCAGATCGTCTAACACGCATTCGCGACTTCTTGACAACAGCTGGGCCTGGATACTGTACATATAGCTGGGGACTTTGGCCCTCCTAGCTTAGACCATACACATCCGAAATGGATAATCGGCTCTTTTGGCGTTTCAATACACGGGGAAAGGTACTGCCGCAAAATGGGAGTGACGGAAGTATCAGGACGATTGATAGGCACATAGCAAAGGGCAGCGGGTTATCTGAAACACCATCATGAAGACATAATACACTCGACACGCAGGCATCACTGGGCGGTTCGCCGACCATCATCACGAGATACTGCTGTGGGCAAGGCAAGGGTCATGGTCACACCTACGGAGTTACCAGAAGCATGGATGCTCCGTATGCACCTGAGCTTTGCCAATACCATTAATGGTAAAACATGATCATCTTCGTTGACATGAACTTCTTTCCTCTATGTGCCTCGTTTTTCCATCATGCATGCCCTTCTCAGAGCGAGGAGAATCGTCCCCATACTACGTAGTGCGGAGTGTTCAAGCCCGAATTAGAGGTGCCTTGCCCCGTCCATTCTCGGCCTCACCTATGCTGAATCCTCTCGGTTTGTTTTATTAGCACACACGGACGCTCACAGCTTCGCCTGTCCACCCAGCCCGGCTCCACCTGGCGTATTGGAGACGAAGGACCCATCGAGCTCCTCCCACTCGCTCAGAACAGTTTTCTTGCCTTGGATGAAGCGGCCCGTGCCTCTGAACATGGCCTTGAACTCAGCCGTCTTGCCGTGCACGCCCAGCGCAGCCAGATCCTTGTACCGCTCGAACATGAGCACCTCGCTGGGATTCTTCTCACTGACAAGGACATGGTAGGTCAGCGTGCCCGGCTCGTTGTGTTCGACCCAGTCACAGAATTTGCTGGACCACGACGTTAGCGAAGAGTACCAGAAGCACCAGTAGGAACTCTGTCCTGGAAATAACCGGATGGGAATGGCGAACGCTTACCCCAAAACCCCCACCAGTCCATCTCGATTTGCGTTCAAGTCATTATCTTTGAGAACGAACTTGGCTAGCATGACAATCCCCGCTTTCGGACTCTCCTTCTCCCCTTTCCTGGCCACGAATCCGGCGGCGGGAATCCATTCCGAGATCTCCATGTCGCGGGCAGGATCAAACAGTCGCTCCTTCGCCACGCTGGAGTGGAAGGACTTGTACTCGGGCGCTTGCTTCACGGCGGCGAATGCCGCTGGCGAGGACCAGATTTCGATGAGGCCGACGAGGGTTGAAGCTTCGCCGGAGGGGACCATGCCGAGTTGGGCTTTGGGCCGAGTCGTGGGTGTAAAGATTGTGCGCGTGCTGTGCTGGGTCGACGGCCTGCGGAAGAAGGGGAGGTTTGAGCTGTTCAACGCGATGACTCTGTCGCGGTTTTCGCGAGATTTGGTATGGATGAGGACCACTAGGGCCAACGGCTTGCCGTCGGATGCCATGATGAAGCTTCCTCTCGTTACTCTGCTCTTTGCCACGGATAGATGGTGGGCTTTTCCAAGTCTCGGAAGCGATCCTTTCGGGTCAATGAAGAGTCGAATGTCCAAAACCCCGAACCTCGAACGACAGGGAGACACGAAAGTTCTTGGAGCGAAAGATGATTGAGGTGCTGTTCTATTGTGTAAGATGAGTCCTCACCGATACTATAGCAGTATGATCGGTCTCTACCGAGTACATGATTAGTTATAGAGCCGTCATTGTAAGCTTCCACCGGCTATGTATCAGGTCACAAGGAGGCTGGCAATTCACCGGATACGAAGCCTAGGAAAATTGCCTCGGTAGTCAATCCCGCAAAGGTACGAAGTTCGGGTGCGGATTGATAAGATAAGATGTCCGACCACGAGGCTGGCCGGCAGCCTCGCCCAAGGCGGTCGGCCGGTCCCCACCTCCGAGTTCTCTCGGTCATCCACGGTCCTGGAAAGTAATTCTCATTTCTGAGCAAACAGGGGGCATCAAACCACTACCACTTGGCCTCGTTGGTGGTCTGGAGTGCCGGGAATGCCGATCCCCGAAACCCCATCTGACATGGCGACTCTTCCAGGAGAAATTCAGATGGCCGAGCAGGCACACCCTCCGTCGTCGCCGTCGGGGCGTCCGACGTCGATCGTGGGTAAAGTAAATTCTCCGAGGGCGTGCGACAGTTGCAGAGCATCGAAAACCCGATGTGAGCGGTCAACCGACGTGGCACCCTGCCATCGATGCTGGAAGACCAACAGGCAATGTGTCGCTGGTGGTGTTATCCTTCACGTGCCAACGCCCACGGGTCCCGATATGAACAACCTAGGAGAGGGTCAACCCTCCCCTCGAACGTGGTCCGTTCGTAGAACCTGCGATCCGTGCAGGGCCTCCAAGGTGAAGTGCGAACGCGCATCAGAGTCTGGCCAGTGTGATAGATGTTCGAAAACGCGTAGGGCATGCATCACCACCCCTGCCAACAATTCTCGACACCTCTGGCCGAGACATCAGGCACCACCGCTTCAAGCAGGCCCTGATACTTCTCCAGACAGGAACTTCACCGACTCTGCAAACGATATCAACACGCCACTGCCGGTGCCTACCTTAGCCAGCTACGTTGGCGCGGAGACTAGGTGGAATGGCACCTTGGAACAAGACAATTGTGCTGACGAAGCGTTCGACCACCCCGCGCAGGCTTCGCGGAATGGAATCGCGACGAATATAACCCGACAAAACTACCAGTCTAAGCTTGGAGACTTACAGCGGGAGGTTCTCGCGGATCTGGAGCTTGTCAAGTACTGCAAGGGGGCTGACAAATGCCCAGAGTCAACGCTGCCCCCAGAGCTGGGCTACAATTCCTCCTTCCTGGTTGGGCGAATGCTCGAGCAATCCAAGACTTTACTTGAGATCCTGGATTTGTTTGCGCCGACTACGCTGGCACCAACACCTTCATCGAATGGAAATAACGATGTTTCAACTTCTAACGGAAGCGTGCACTGCGATGCTCCCTCGATGTTCTCGCTGTTCTCATGTTTTGTCTGCCTGGTCCGGATCTACCGAACCAACTTCTCGACCATTCTTGATTCGATGCCAATGTTATTGGACCTGCAACGACCGGTGCCTCAATTATTCCCGGGTCTCAACCTTGGGGGCTTCTCGCTGGAAAATCGTCTCGATCTGCAGATCCAGCTCCTCCTCCAGGTCAGTAACGAAATGTTATCAAACCTCGAAGCGAAGTTTGGTATTGCGGAAGGTGCCGGCGCCGCGGGCAAGAGTGTGTTTGAACCGGGGAAAACAAGGATGCTGGCTGCGATGTTGGCCGAGGAGGCCGCCGAGCAGCCTCCACTTCACGAGCCGCGAGGTCACTGCGCACCGTTGAAGGAGATACTGGAGAACCTGCACCAGATCATCCGAGCAGAAAATGCAAAGAGACAGCAGGGTGGCTAGTAACACCCCGAGACACCGACCAAGGCCAAGCCTCGTCAGGCAATCCGAGACTCCGAGCGGTACCCCGAGGTGCTCCGCTAGCTCGCCGACGCCCCGTATGCCTGCTCGTCAGAGACAATAAAGACCGCTGCACGCCTGCTTTGGATTTCAAAACTCGTCCACATTCCGTCGGTCTCCAAACCAACCAGCAGCAAGTATGGGTCACACTCCTCCGCACGACCAAGGTATATCCGCAATGTGGTGGTCTGCACGGGTAACCCTTCCTCGCTCCTGCACCACCCATGCTCGTGTATCTGAGAGACTGACCAAGCGCAGAACCCACCAGCCGACCCTAAGGCCTCCTTCGCAGGCAAAACCATCCTCATAACCGGTGCAAACATTGGGCTCGGACTAGAGGCGGCGGTCAAATTTGCCTGTCTAGGCGCATCCCGTCTGATCCTTGGCGTCCGCTCCCTCCAGCGCGGTGAAGATGCAAAAGCTCAAATATGCCATCGATCAGGCTACGATGCTGCCAACGTGCAGATCTACCAAGTGGACATGAGTTCTTTTGAGTCCGTCAAGTCGTTTGCTGAGACTCTGTCCGCGGAAGAGCCTCGCCTCGATATCGCTGTCCTCAACGCGGGTATGGCAGCTCCGTCTTACCAGCTCAGCCCCGATGGATATGAAATGTCCCTTCAAGTCAACGTCCTGTCCACCTCTCTCCTCGCCGTCCTCCTACTCCCAAAACTCCAGCAGTCAGCCCAGCTGAGCGGATATCCTTCTCATCTCGAATTCGTTGGCAGCGTAGGCCACCGCATGGTCAAACCCACGGCCCTGGACGCTGTGCTCGAGGATAAAAATGCAGGACTTCTCGACCACGTCAACGACAAGAGACACTTCGACATCCAAGAAACTTACTGCATGACCAAGCTCCTGCTCATGTACGTGATGGAGGGTCTCGTGTCAGCCACTCAACGCAACCAGGTCGATGACGTGATCATCACGACCTGCTGTCCTAACCTCTGTCGTACAAACCTCGGCCGCGAGTTCAACTCGTTGATGAACTTGGGGAATTCGCTGTTTCAACTCGTCTTTGCGAGGTCGGCCGAGGAGGGGAGTCGAATCCTCGTCAGCGGGACGACGTTGGGAAAGGCTGCGCATGGAATGTTCTGGAGCCATGATGTGTTTGACATGTAAGTGACACCAACACCACCCAAGCCAGGACCGGGGCCGTGCGAATGAGATAGATAACGCCGACGTGCTAATTACGTTGCTTGTAGGAAAGGAGAGCTCGTCACCAATGAGAAGGGGAAGATATTGCAGCAGAAGGCGTGGACTGAGATTGCGCACCTGCTACGCGGGCATGTCCCCCCGAGTGAGAGGTGGTTGCTAGAATGTTGATTGTTGCATGCTGGTCTATGGCTTCGTCCAGGTTTGGCTGCTGTAAGGGCAAGTCTTTCAGACAAGCAGCCGCGGAAGCACCTGGGCATCTGTCATCCAGCGCCAGCGTGCCACTCGAACCAGACTTGGCCTTCACACTCATCCTGAAGTGTGAGCAAACCGGCCATCTCGCGCACTCCAAATAAATTAGAACTTAGAAGTTCACAGGCGGCTGGTGAAGCGCTATCTCATCCTGAATTGTCCTTTCCGTTCCGCAAGTTGGGCAAAATACAATGCCAAGCCATTCCTATAGGATACTACGGAGAAGCAGAATCGCCCTCCTGCAGTTATGTCCATTGCTTATTCTATTCGTTCACTTCGAACTCACTTAGCTTCATCATCATCCCTATACGAAGCATCTTGACAGCTTGAGACTCCATCACAATCAAGTGCGATTTGCTATATCATCGCCAACCACGATGATAAGATCGGTGAAGACACGCGGTTCCAGGGCTCAGCTTGCCACCTCTCGAATTGAGGGCGCAAGCTCCGTTCAGCCTTTTTCTCTCGGTGCACTCCAGCGCTTGGAGTCTAATCTAGTTGCCTGAAATGTCACCTTGGATCGATGTCGTGGCCAGTAATAGTTAACGTGATGGATTGAGATACGAAGCCCTGAAAGCATTCTTCTGCACATGTCGACTATTCCCATCAGAAGAATGTCAGAAGCTGTCGAGCTGAACAATGTGCAGTCTCGAAGCCTACAAGCGGGGCATTTCTGGCGCGACGGATCGGTACATGTTTCACGATCCCAGCAGATCTATCTGCTGGATGCTCCAGCTGACACAAGGTACAATGACACGCTTCGCATGCTAGGTGTCGACAAGCTCGCGTTCCAAGCTTTGCAAGGAGACCATTGAGGCCGTTTGTCTTCCACGAGGGTTTGGGTGTCAGGGGAAGGATGATTCCGAGAACGAGACGGAAGCACGATGATTTGACCTCCCTGGATGTACAGCAGAACGAACAAAGAGCACAGGTTGGTACGTCCTAGAAATGGCGGCGGCCGTGATGCTAGAAGCGACTGTCGACAACCGAAGATGGTCTATTGATCTGCCAATTGCTGCTGTACGGAAATCTGTTCGAGCACTTCCCCCGCTGATAGGAGTCTCACCACCTTTCACCTAGCAGTGAAGAGGCACACGGATACCGAGTAGTAGACTACGGTTTCTCAGTGTCAAAAGTTCAGACCTCACTTCTTTAGAGTTCGGACATCACATGTGAGTCACTTCACCTCTGGATCACCTCAACTGTAGGTCAATTCACCTCTGGGTAACCTCCCCTCTGCCATCTCACCTCTACATCACCACAAAACCTCTAGTCAGCCTATCCTGGACTGACTTCCGACTTCTCCATCCACAATTGTAAGTAAAGACCTGGTTAAAATGCACCACTCCTATTAACCACACCAACAGTTCTCTCTGATGATCTGGGCGAGACAACCCCGACCAGCTGCTGCTGCGTTCGTGATGCTCAATTGAGCACCGCCTCTCATCTCTCTTGTCCTCCGACAATCCATCTATCTCTCCCCAAACCGTCAGACACGCTGTCCGCCTGGAAGGAGGATCTCTGTTCGGTCGATTCTCGACCATCGCTTCCGGAACCCATTCCACCCACACTCTTACAAATCACTTTCATGAGATGAATGTACCTTCATTTTCCCATCATCCAACGGATCGTGGCCGAGACCAACGACCTTCGTTCCTCCAAATATCAACCTCAAGCGCGGCCAACTCGTCATCTTTTACCCCCTTATCACACTAAGCTACCACTCAGACTAACCTGGCTCTGAGTCTAGTAAAATCGAGTTTCGAGGATCTACAGAAGTGCTGCATACAGCCATTGAGACAAGTCTGATTCGAACCAAGATGGCACGTAAATACAAAGCCAGTGTGTTCAAGCTGGACGCTCTTCCCCCAGAACTACAACGAAACATATCCGGAAGTGAGCTATCTTCTGCACCAAGAATCACTTCTATCCTCGGTTACGGTCCCACATGGGACGCTGATAATCCACTTGGTATGTCTCTGTCAGAACCTGCAACAACCCGGTTGCCAGAAATATTGAATACCAGAGAAAATGTCATAACATATGTGACGGAAGGGGACATCTTCTTTCACGTCTCCGATACCCACATTTCATACCTTCAATTGTCGGTCCATCTCCCAGACGATTCTGCTCCCCAGGGTCTCAAACAAACATGCATTCGATTAACTCGAGAGACATGTCGGAAGCTTGCCCTCCTACAAATTGACAAGTCACTCTATGCAGATCTCCCGTGGAAGATAGCTCCACCTCGTACAAGCAACAGACACTTTGCTCTCTCTATCCACTATGACCCTGACAGCTTCTTCTCTGAGAACCTCTTTTCAGAATCGCCCTCTCAGTCTTTGCTACAGCTGCAGAAGACCCTGACCTCAACCCCCCGCCTTTCCATCCTGGTGGACGCAACAACGGCTTTTTATTTTCGGACAGACCTGGATACGCTAATCGCCAAGTTTCGAATCGGAGAGAGAAATTGTCCCTTGCGAAGCTTGAACGCTTTTCTCAATGCTGAAGGCAGGTCCCCAGCTCCAGCCTCGAACCAAGTGGAGCCAGCTAGAGCATCCTTTTTCAGCTGGGACGATTACTCTGCGACCCTAGGTGTCGGCACCAAGATAGCAAGAGAAGCGAAAGAAAACGCAGAACGCGAGCCTTTCGCGTGTGCCATGCACATTATTGGTGCAGAGAAAGGAGACCGAGGACGGTACTTTGCGATATTTCAGGTTCCCCGGGATCGGGGACATTTGGCCGGCTTTTCTCCTGGTGACAAAGCTAAAGTGACATTCAAAGAAGCTGGTCAGGCAACTGATGGCCATTCCTGGGACATGCATGTCATTGAGCCAATCCCCTGGTCCGGTGGCGGTGTTGTGACGGCGTGTCTAGAAGTTGGGGGACACATAACATCTCCAAGACATCTGCGGGTCACTCCCATCCCTCGAGGCCATTGCCGTTCCGGATTCAAAACGATGCTGGCATGGCCAGGTTTGAAGGCGACCGTGTCTCCAGAGACCCGTCACAGCGAGTTTCCGTATATCATGGGCGCGTTCGACAATTTGCGCTCCAAATTGCCGTATGCCAGCGCCACTTCGATGAAGTCTGCAGTGTGCCAATTCCTTGTGGGCAACAAGCTTGGCAGCATTCCGAAGAAAGACATCTATGGGTCACTAGTGAACAAAGATCTCGCTGCTGAACATTCCATGGATCTCAACGACAGCCAGAAGAGTGCTATTCGTATGGCCAGATCTGCTCCAGCCGGATTTGTCGTTTGTCATGGCGGTCCGGGTACAGGGAAGACACATTTCGTGGTTGAAGCGGTCAAACCGTTCCTTCTCGATTCTAAGAGACATCGCGTTTTGCTTACAGCGCAGGGGAATCGTGCCGCCGATGCCTTGGCCAATGGCCTCGAACGCAGATTACAGGGGCTCATCAACAACGGCCAGGCTCCTCGATCCCGATACCTAGTGCGCTTGCATAGCATCAAGACCGAAAAATCAATCTTTCTCCGGCTCGCACTTAGGTCCAGGCTCGAGAAACTGCGAGCCCAAAAGGCCAAGGCTCAGAGTGAATCAGGAACAACACCCCCCCCAGGTCGTCCAGATCAGGATGAAGCCATCACGGCACATTGTCAAACTTTTGCTGCTTGCAAGTACGAGTTCGTGGATGACAAACGTGTAGAGCACCTAGCACTCTCGGTCGGACACAAGATGCGGCAAATGTTAGGTTTAGAACCGGATGGCCCAAAATTACCTGAGGACATGTTTTCTAAACTTACAGCCCTGTACCAACGATTTAGTGATGGTGTCAATCTATCTGAGGATGGCATGTCAGATCTTCACCTGGAGGTTGACAAGCTGATGGCATACACTATTTCAAACGCTGCGGCTGTTTGCGCCACCATTGCTGGTGCGGCCGACGCCACCTTCACACAAAATTACTCAGAGGCTGAGTTGATCGTAGTGGATGAGGCATCCCGAATTCCGGAGTACTACTGGTGGCCTTTGCTCGCTTGCTTCCCAGACGCAGTGGGTAAGATCATGGTGGGTGACCACTTCCAGCTACCACCCAGGGTAGATGGAGACATGGAGGTGCGAAACCCATGTCAGCCTCAGCTGGAGATGTCCCTACAGGAACGTGCTCAAACAATGGGCATGCCTGCGGCATTCTTTACTGTACAGTATCGGGCTATGCCCGAGATTGCCGAAATCTACAGCAAGGTCTGCTATCAGTCTCGTCTCACCAGCGATTCATCAACATTCCTGGATCATCGACCTCTAGCTAGTGAAATCGTCCGTCACAATACCGACCAATACGGGATAGCCAAGCCGATCATCTTCTTCGATCTTCCGGACGCGGTGCAAGAGAAGGATGCCAACACAATCCTTTGCGTCAAGTACGCCGATCTGGTCCTGCGAATCCTCCAAGACCTTCTGGCAGCCGGGTTTGGGTCAACAAAGCCTTGTAAAATCGCCATCTTGACGCCTTACAAGTCCGAGTTGAACATGCTCTGGGTGGCTAAGAGGGAAATGTCCGAGAGGGTAAAGGGAGCTGCAGCTGCAAAGGATGTGCTAATCGAGACTGCGGATAAGGTACAAGGCATGGAATATGATAGTAAGTTTTTCCTCCGAAGCAGGGAGACTCAGACCACACGTCCAGCTCTCTCCGTCATCTGCCAGTGCAGAGGATAACATCCATACAGTTGTCATCGTCGATCCGGTGGCCACGCACTTTTCAGGGTTTTTGACCATGCAGAGACTCAACGTCCTATTCTCCCGGGCAAAATATGGACTCTATGTCTGCGGCAACCTCGAAGCATGGAGGAAGATGAAAGGAGACAACGCTGAATGGGTTCAAGCTTTCGGCAACGCTTTTTCACCACACGCGACAAGACTGTCAGATTCCGAATTACGTGGGTCGGTTGTGGTCGACACTGACTGGTGAAGCTGAGTGGACGCGATTTGAGATGGAGCGATGTGGGCGGAACACATGATGGTGAAGCGAAACAGCGTCAGTCATCTTCCAGCCATTGGATAAAGGCACAGGAGTGAACAGTCGGATCAGTCTACCATTTGGAGACCATGGAATTCTTGGACAGCGTGGAAGAGAAAAGAGTCTGCGTGACCAATGCGACCTTGGAGATGTCATTAAATGCACGATAGTTTCGTCCAGTATGGGTTCCCTCCCAAATGCTGTACCGCGAGTTGTAAGCATCAAATTGAGAGCTCGCATACAATATGTGTCAACGCAGACAAAGCGACAGTTGCGCCTTGAATGCTGCGTACCGCCCTCGGGCTCTTGCCGCTTACCGTCCTCTGCCTCGCCACGGCTATGAAACGTCGGAGCGTAGCAGTGCCTTGGGTCGAAGACGCCGCCGAAGTTCAAGAACAAGCAGGTAGCAGAACGAAGTTGAATTGACCCGCGAATCACCATTAGCTCACCTAGACTTCATTTCCAATAGACAACTCCCTCCATCAGCCGCCTCGCCGTCCGAAAGACAGTTGCAGACTTCAGCTCGCCATCCTCATCGTACTGCGCCCCAACCATCAACCTCCCACTCGCATGCCCGAGCGTCACACCGGCCGAATCAATAGGGTGGTCGGAGCAGCACTCCCGTACCGTCGAACCGGCCAACTTCGACGCCGCAGCACATGCCAGCGCCACCGTGATAGGCACAGCCTTGTGCGGCTGACCTACGGAAATGGCACGAACTCGGAGATCCATCGCTGCGAAGTCCTCTGCCGGCCGTGAAACGAGACATATCTTCGGCACACTCCCCGGCACATCGGCAGCCGTGCCAGCCAGCCCCATTTTCACGCCCGCTTGACGCCGAATCGAGTCCAGCCGCGACAGAAGTGTCGGGTGCGCGTCCATTTCGTCCGGCGAGATTCCCCCGTCGACGTCCAACGATGCAGCCTGGACGAAACAACATGGATTGCCCACGTCAATACACGTCGCCCTTACGCCGTCAAACTCGTCCACCACGCTCCCCGTGGGGAGCAGCTTGCCTGTCTTCGAGCCGGCAGGGTTGACGAAGTCGAGTTGGATTCTGGCCCCACTGCCCGACACGCCGTCGATGCTAAACGCGCCACCCGCGACGGCTTCCCCGTCTTGCACGTCGAATGTCGAGTGGATGACCTTGCCGGTGTTGGTGTTGTGAATCCGCACCGTCACCGTCTGCGTCTCGGTCTCGGTCTCAGGCTCCGCGTGATTATTCGCATCCTCCCCTCCGAAGGGGGCGAAGATCTTCGCGTCGACCGCGAACGGACCCACCGCACTGGTCATATTCCCGCAATTACTCGAGAAGTCGACGTCCGCGTCTTTGACGCCCACGGCGGCAAAGGTGTAGTCGACGTCTGCGTCGGGGCGGCTCGACGGGCCGACCACACAAATCTTCGAGAGGCTGGAGATCCCGCCGCCCATGCCATCGAGCTGGCGGCCCCAAGGGTCCGGGCTGCCTATCACGCCCAGGAAGATGGGCGTCCACTGCGCCCTGTCTGCCGGGAGGTCCTTGGGTTGGAAGAAGACAGCCCGTGACGTGCCGCCGCGATAGTATGCTGCTGGGAGTCTGTGCTGGCGCATGCTGACGGGCGAAGTGGTGAGAGGTCGAATGCCACGGTACTCACGCGGGAAGTCGTAGCACTTTGGTCTGCGGATCCTGGCTGCTTTGGCGAGGGAGTGCATTGGGGGTTCCCATCGGTGCGTAATTAGTTAATTAGTTAATTACACAATGTCGATGGCGATGTGTCTACAATAAGATGATCATAGTACAATAAAGGAGGAAATCTCCAATACACTTCAAGGAGATGGAGGACAGTCCGTTCCGGCCAGTCGCCGAGCCGAGCGACGATGATTGTGATTGTATTTCCGCAGTCGGCAAACCGCCTTGCACGGGCGACGGGATTGGAAAAGCTCCCAAAGTGGGTTGTTAAAGCAATGTGCGAGTTCGTTTTCAGCTCAAGATTCAAGCAAGGACTGCTGTGTTGCCTACATAGGGGAAGCTTCAGAGGTTGTCACGGTCACATGATCCAATTTAAATAAGGTTTATATTATGTGGTGCACAAACTTCGTCAACAAATCAACCAGACGGGGATGTGGTCTAGTGGTATGACGTTTCCTTAGCATCATGCGACACATCGCATGGAAAAGGTTCTGGGTTCGATGTAAGTTACCATCAGGTCGAGTTCTGATGAGCCAGCTGTCTAACAAATTCCTCAGTCCCAGCTTCTCCACTGATTTCTTTTTTTTGCTTGTTTGCCTGCAGAATAATTTTTGTGTGGTGCGGCAGGCCGTTGCTCAGACCTGCAAGCATCGTGTTAGGCTTAGCGCCAACACGAACACGAGGAGCTGTTCGGATTGCATGATCGAGTCTTTTTGATCCATCTTATTGACTTTCGCCTTTTGGACATGATGGGAGGAGACAGAGCCGATGCTTCGGACGATGCAGCAGTATCATGGTACGGTAGCTGAGATGACAACGACAATGTGATATTGCACCCTGAACGCTGGAGAAACAACAACCCATTCAAGCAGAAGGTGTTACGTCGGCCGCTTTCTGCGCTCTTGAGTATCGACTTTCCTCGACACCGCTATAGGCGTGACTGCGGCGCAAGCTCTCACAAGAGACCGCCAATGACAAACCGCGAAACCAGCCAGCAATTCAACAGCAATATCAGCCGCTACGAGTCTGAGCTCCGTTCAGTTCCCGCCGTGATCGCGGTCGGTGGGTGCTACAGTCCGTCTTATCTTAGCGCTCAAAAGATGCAGGATTCGTCGCTGGACGCAGTCGAGGTAGAGAAATTGTCTCGAAAAATTGCAGAGTCCCTCGGTGCTGAGCACATTGTCATGTCTGCTATACAGCAGTTCTGCATCCTCACGCCGCAAGATTGCTGCAATGCCTCTGAGGAAATACTGCTCAGCTTCCTCTCGCGACAGGGCATGCTGCTCTGATTCTGATGCCAGCGTATTCACATGTGCAGAAGTCATGGCTCCGATGGTGTACACCCACATTAGCCCATCAATGTGGCCCTCCCATGACGATAGCGGATGCTGCTGCAACAGGTCCGCAAGGTCGTTTGCAAGACCAATGGCGGGAAAGGAGTAGCCGGTCCGTGGGAAGATATAAGCCTTCCAGATCCTGACGGCAAGAATAATGACACGGCCTTGAGGAGTGCTTGCCGCCGCCGAGAAGAGTTTACTGTCAGTGCCCTCATTCTTGAGATATAGGTGTCGACAGGTGGCTGAATCCAGCTCAGTCCCGGCCAGGTATGTCTGCTCGAAGAGGTCGATGAAATTGGCAACACCCTCGATCGCAGCCTGCATGTCAAACCCCAGCAATTTCCGATATCTACTGGTCAAAAGGACGCTCCTCACCGCGACGGTTCGCTTGCCTCCGCCCAACAACAGGACTGGGATTCTTTCCTCCACGATTCCGCAGGATGACTGGATCATGGTCCACGCGGTCTGCACTGCCAATTTCTGGACCAAGTTTACTATCTCTGGGCTAATGGACCTGGGCCTAAGGTCGATCAGCGCTTTTGCCCCTCTAACGTGCGCGCAGCTTGCGCCTAAATTTGCGCAGGAGGCTTCGACAAACCACAACAGGCAGGCGACGAATACCAGCTTATCGACATTCGAATCAGCCAACTTTCCATTCAAAGTCTGACGCAACTCCGTAACGGCTCTCTGTTTGTACAGAGCTTTCTCTTCCTCCGGGAGAGACTGCTTCATGTAGATAGACATGGAAGCCAGAGTCGAAAACATTGCCGCAGGGCTGGTAAAGCACTCGTGGAGGAAACTGCCCAGGCCAATGCAGCACCGCGTGCCCGCCCCGACCGGTGGATTACACCACATGATGTTATGGAACATGAGCTGGTAGTGAGCCAACAACCGAGATACCTTGGCGTCAAAATGAGTGGGAAATGCTCCGAACGGATCCGCTGTATCAAGAGATGCGCGGGGTAGGGTCGTCTGGGAGGAAGTCGACGGCCGCCGATTTACAATGTCGTGACGTGGTCGACGATTCCATTCGGCTTGTTCTCCGATATTATTCGATGCTTCGGTCGGCTCATGGTTGTGTGGAAGGTCTCCGATGCTATTTAAGCAGAGGGGATTTGCCTCAAGTATTCCCGTCTCGTACTGGCCACGATCGAGCGAGGACTTTGGCTCATCTTCCGAAGCCTTCTGAACCTTGTCATTTTGTTGTGTTTTTCGCCGTCTCCAGCGACCTTGGACATGGCAGTGGATCAAGAATTTCTCGCGCTGGACACTCCGAGAGAGATGGTCTGACCCGGTAGTCTTGTTGACAAACAGCCACTGTTCCGTCCCAGGAGTCTGCCCCCTTTCGAGGCTCATGGCATCATTGCCTGCTGAGGATTACACTCGCAGAGACAAGAATGGTTGGGCAAGGAATGTAGAGTGTCTGCGAAGGCAAGGCCGGCGGCGACTTGCATAATATGCGTAGATGACAGTCCGCATTTTTCGCTTCTCTGAACTCTACTGGAGAGTAGCTTCCACCTGAAAGCTATCTGATCCAGCCATTTTGGACATTGAGGACCCGCACATCTGGACATCAATTCTTACTCAGCAAACTCAAGTCCCCTCTACCAAGTGTATCGGGGGGTGTCTTTGTCCCTGAGCGCAGCTAGCTGATCAGAGCTCAATTGCGCTGGCCGGTCGAGTGATTCGAGTGTCGTTGACTTGGCACGCAGACACTTCCCACATATTGAAAAGCTAATTGCTGCACGATACTTTTCTATGCCTCGGACCAATCGAGGATGACCCTTGCAAAACCAAACAGTAGCCGAAGTGGAGTGGCTCGTTGGGGCTGTTCGCTGAGTAACTTCTATCATCGTTTCCGCATCAACCACAAATTATCCCTGCATATCCTTTGCTTTGCCAAGGGGGAATGGGTGAGGTACCTCGCGTAAGGCGCGATGTCACGATGAGCAACGGGCCGTCTGGCTGTTTTCATCATATGCCGACAACACCGTGGGCTCCTCAGCAACCACGGGTCGAAGTCACGCAAGCTCCGACGGCAGAAGAATGGAGGCGCATACACGACGTATTTGTCGACCTCTACCTCACCAGGGGCCTGAAGCTTGACGCCGTTCGCAGTATTCTGGCTCACCAATATGGCTTCAATGCACCGTAGGGTTTCGCCCTGTAGCTAAAGCTGCACAGGCTGACGATCTCCGGCATAGCATTCCATCCTACAAAAGGAAGATCAAGCAGTGGTCCCTTTTCAAGAACAACAGACGTGACGATAGTAGGAGACCGGCACTACGGGACGAGTCTGCGCTGTCCTCATCACGATCGAAGCTCACAGCAAGGTTAGAGCGACGGCATTCCGTCCGCCACCGCAGCAAGCACAAGGGTCTCGAATCAGCGATTCGACCTCTCCGCCAGGCCCTACTCCTTCCTGCCCCTCTGCCAGGCACAAGAGGCACTGCAGAGCTGACTCTGCTTCAGACGAGAGACTACCTACGCTGGAACGCATGGTCCTGGTCGAAGCTCAGTGCTGTGGAGCGACAGACATACGGGCACCAACCCGGCTGTGGGCAACTCGACCAGTCAAGCACGTTGGCTCGTCTTCCATTCACAAATAGCTTCCACGACGCTTGCCATCTGTTAGCGTCGGGACGAAATGTCGAAGCCTTCGCGCGGCTGAACGAGGGATGCGGATACGTGAAAGCATACTTGCCAGAACGATCCTTCCTCATCTTCACCCAAGTCCTGAGACTGTATTCCTACCACTTTTGGGCCAAAGTGCCCGATCTGCAGCGCCATCTGCTCCAATACTTCCGGCTCATGGCTCATCAGACCCTCCCGAACAGTCACCCCTGCCGCACCCTTCTGGACACGTTGTGCATGGGCGATGCGCTGCCGACCGGCATCGAGCATATCATAACGCTTGTCGCCAACGAATACGGGCCCCAGGGGTGTCTGCCCGTTCGCGACTGGATCTGGGTCCACGATGAGATTGCGTTCCGATACTATCAACTTTCGAATTTCGACGCAGCTGTGCGCGTGTCCATCACTCTCGCCGAAGATCCGCAGGTCGGGCCCGAAGTGTCCAACAAGGCAATGTGCCTGATGGGGCAGTGTTACGTCCAGCAGCGGCAGTATGACGATGCTGTCAGGATTCTCTTACGCGCCGTCGATTTGTGTCGGGTGCATCACGATCGGCCAGGAATGGGAATGTGTCTCTTCTCCACGCTCTTCGATCTTGGAGTCTTATTTGAGACGATGGGCGATCGTCTGAAGACCTTTGATTACTACTGCCGCGCTTTGGAGGCTGCCATCGCCGCGATGGGTCGTCAACACTATGCTGTCGGCGATCTATACCGATACGTGGAAAGATTGTGTCTGCGCCTCAACCTGTCTGATCAACTGGTTTGGCTCAAGCTGGTGTTTGGAAATCTCGCTGACCGGGGCGCAGCGTGAATCGGCGATTTTGCTGAGATTGAGCCGGTAATTATGAGGCCTAGGCGCTGTAATGTGTATGGAGCCCGAGGACGAGATGGAGAATTTCTACTGCAGGGTTCTATTCTGTCGACTCCCCTGTACTGTGTGTGTCCGTCGTTGCGAGACCGCGGGACAGATGGCCATTCCTCTGATCTCATGTAGATCCGATCATCCCAGTCTCATCGCCAGCTGCTCACTTGCCATCTCTGTCATGATTGCCAGCACATACAAGGCGCCCCGAACCCAATGTCAGCACCCACCCCACATCAAGACTAGACCTTGACTCTGAGGTAGGACGGGCCCGACGCAGACCCTACTGTAGACACGATACAACTTACTGTACGCCGTACCTCGGACCAAAAATCTACGGAGTTGCGTGCGAGTTACATGTGTGTACTGCCGATGCTCCACCCCAAGATACGTAGCGCGATTCCCTGCAGCAATCGAGTCACGTCTTCGGGCCTTTCCTATTCACATGCAGCCATGTCGCATTCCGCCTCGGCCAAGCCAAGTTCGACATTTGCCGCATCGGGCACGATACCCTCTTTCTCATGCACGCGTACATTTGCAGGCAGACCAATCACAACCCGTTCGTTTACCAGATTCGATTATCTGATTACGGTACTTGGTTACATGGACCTCGGGAACGACTGCCTCACGCATGTGTCGAAGGACGGGTGAACGAGCGAGCGAATGAACGGATACTTACCACGTCACACGTTTACGGGGTCACACATACACACATACCAATCTTGGAAGGGACGCTCCTTGGATCTAAGCACACGGGAGAGAACACGAGACGACGAGATGGCATACCGTCTATACCCGTACCGGGGTGAGACGGCTGATGCCGCGTGCGTACCTGTATGTACAGTAGTTTTGTACGTGGTGGAGAGACGTACCGAGTCCTCGTGCTGTCGATGTGCGTGGGCAATGTGGGTACCTGAATATACGAGGGCCCGACACTGTCAGAGTGACACTGGCAGTCTGAGTATATATAAAGGCTAATCTCATCTATGCTCAGCTCGCTTCCTCACCCGACCGACAGACGACCCAGATAGACGAAGATTCATCGCCCAACACGACGCCCTACGCGTATCTACAATTCTTATCCTCCTCTACCGTCAACAATACAGGGCAGTGCAGTGCAGTGCATAACAGTACGTACTTTACGTGTTAAAGGATGGCTCTCAAAGAACCGTTCTACGTTGTCGCGACGTTGAATCCAGTGCCGGGAAAGGCTCACGAGGTATGTTACTCGGTTACTCCGTCACTATTCTAGTTTGCTTTATTACTTCGCTTCATATATTTCTTTGTATTTTATGTACTCTCTCTATTTCATGTACTCTCTATTACATGTACTCTCTATTACATGTCCTGGTGGACGCTGGTGAAACGATGGTGCACCCTTAGATTGAGCTAGCTACCTTGGATTGAGCTACCTTGGATTGTCTCGGATGCCTTGCCACGGATTTGATTTGATTTTACTCTGATTTCATTTACTAACATGCCATCCTCTGTCCCACGCGCGTTCGTGCACGCGCACAACATGTTACAACACGACTAACCTACTCTGCCACCACAGGTGATCGCCGCGATCCAACCCTTCACCGAACACGTCCAGGCCACCGAGCTGGGATGTCTGCATTATGAGATGTTCCAGCCCGCGGGACCGGGAGTGGACGCGGCGGACGCGCCTATTGTGTTTATTGAATTGTGAGTACGACCGAGAGGAACGAGAGCATGAAACTGTCGGCATGCTTTGCTTTCCTTTGGTTTACTACCTACACCGCCCAGCCTGTCCCCTTTCCCAGCCAGATCAACGCCCAGCCCTCACAGGCTAACACTATCCATCTTCGCACTCTAGATGGAAAGACATGGCCGCGCTAGAAGCTCATAGAAAGGGAGAACAATACCAGGCTTTGATGGCCCGGGCCAAGAACGAGGGCCTGTTGACTGGTCCGCCGGATATCAAGGTTCTGCAGTCTGTAGGGGGGTTTTCGCTTCGAGCGTGAGCGTGGATATGACGGATCGATCAACATCTGTTAACTGATTCGGTCTCGCGCAGCTTTGATCGCCGAGAGGTCAATGAGAGTAGAATGCCTCAGTCTGGTCTGCCTAGGATAATTCCTTCACGAATTTGTCAAGGTCGGGTAATGGTCAAAGATCCATTGCTGAAGTCTCTGAGATGCTCAAGGAGAACGACCGTTTGGTCTTTGAGCAACGGCACAAGGATCATATACCTGGTAGCCGCCAGCCAGATGGCCCGCATAGATACATTGAGCAATGTCTGCGTGAGATACATGATGCTGTCCGCAAATTGCGGCAGCCGCCGACATACATCAACCTGCTTCATAGGTAGATAGCACGGTTTAAAGTCTCGGCTAACCACCCCGAACTTAGACTGAATACTTTTCGAAAGTGGGAATATGCAGACCTCTCGGGAGATATTCCTGAGAAGGAGCTGAGTAGGTTGGCAGCGTCTTTCAGGGGGAGCAACTCCCTTCCACGGCTGCCTTCCTAGTGTCCTGGCTCCTGCTTTGGCTTTCTTCGACTCGACTGGTCTTCTGCAGCCAGTCAAGCGGGAGCAAAATATCTGCCGGAACTTTGGCGAGGAGAAAGACAAGAGCAACTTGTACATAGCTCTGACCATAGCAGATAAGTCTCACTCCTGGTCATTTGTCGTGCGCCCAGCTTGACTGCACTGTAACATTGGGGGGTGAGCGGAGATGCCATGGGATTGAAATAGCAAATGATGTGGCATGATGCTTTGGACGAATGCCCTGGTAAACAATGGTGGAGCGACCGTCGGATATTCCCAAGGTTGGTTGAACAAGCTCTTCAACAGCTGAAGACTCAAGTGTTTGGACTTTTAGAAGAGCCCGCGTCTCGTCTTTCCGTATCGATCCTCACTCACAATCCGGCCATTCCAGAGAGTCGTCGCATCGTCCAAGAACAGAATCGTCTGCAGCTCGTGTCCCCGGATGATCCGACAACGTAGATAGATCGAGTTCGGCGGTTTTGTCAATCACATAACGACGCACCTGCTCGACTTCTTCCGATCGGCCTGCATTTCACGATAATGCTCCATGAAGACTTTCAGCCTCAATTCGCCGAGAGGTGTAGTTCGTCGTCTAGCTTCCAGGACGATCGACCTACGGACCGTGGGAAGCACCTGGATCTGTTTCCGATTATGCCAGGTACAGATCTTCGTGTCCAGCCGGCCGTTCATATGCAGGCTGTACCAGTTCAGGAGTTCGAGTTCTTTCTCGTCCCAGGGATTTCTCTTGCAGAAGAGGCAGCTGCTGAGAGTGGCCATGCTGTGGCGTGATTCATCGGGGAATAAGACTCTTTGGGGAATGAGAGATCGGTTTGAGGTCGATGGGTAAGCAAGCACGCAAGGTTGGGGAAAGACTCGGGTGCAGGAGCTGGTCAGGTGTAATGCTGTAATGAAAGAACGACGCGTGGCTCTACCACAGACATCCGGAAGCAAGCATCCCTGTTCGACCAATGCTGGCGAAAAGAAGATTTCAATCTTACCCACGGCACTGAAACAAATGGAGATGGTGGAAGAGCAGAACGTCGTGAATGGCTGCACAAGATCACGCGTACCTGGCTAAACTATTCCTGGACGTGGCCTTCTTGAAATCTGGGGTGTGGAAAGTTGCTGGGCATTACGGAGCACCGAATGGCGTCTGGGCGGGCGAGGCAGGAAAGCGAAGGCACAGGCGTAATCTTTGGCACGAGAAGCCTTATTGCGGTCCTAACCAGCTTGCAGCACAAGCCTGCCAGAAGGTATACTACCTACGTACCGAGAGATGGACAGCCCTCTCTCTCATATAGAGTCTAGATCTTGCTCGTGCTCCCGTCAGCATATACTCTAGTCACCAACCCGGTCTCAACGTCAAGCCAAAGCCCAGCAACGCCATCAATCAGATCCTCTCTCAAGAAGCCATTGTGCTTCACCTTCTGCAGATCGTCGATCACAGACTTGTAGTTGTCCTCCTTCATGGGCAATCTAGCTTCAAGCTCCTTGAACTCCGTGAACTCGGGTCTCTTCTCGCGAACACTGTCGAGAGCCTGCTGGTTGGTGATATGCGAAGCCCCGCAATTGCTATGATGAACCAGGATGATCTGGGAGACATGGAAGAGAGTGTCGAGTGCGGCGATCTGTTCTGCGACGCTGGAAAACCGGCCTCCTATGTTCCGCAACACGAGACATTCGCGAGGAACGAGCTTCAGGAAATCGAACGGGTCAGAGCGAGAGTCGAAGCATGAGACTGTCAAGTGTTAGTTTTCTCGCGCGGGCCATTTTTTAAGCCTGTTGGGAGAGGGCCCTACTGATCAGCACGTGCGGACCGTATGCTTTGGGGTTGTTCTTCATCCTTGTCATCAAGGGCCCGAGGTATTTGTGGGTTGAAGCGTATTCTCTATGGTTCGCGTCAGTCCGTCTAGTGAAGTGTCTGTTGGAGGCTACTGACTTGTTGCGTTGAAGCAGCTCCTCAATGGTCGGTTTGTATTCGGTCGCCATGTTAAGGGACAAGTCACAACGGGGCTTTATCTGGGACTGATTTCTGTGCTAGAGAGACGTAGGACGGAGTTGATGGAGCGATCGCTATGTGTAGCAAATTGTTGAGGGGACAGGAGAGAGGAGGAGCCTCACTTTATACCTAGTGCTCTGTGAGATGGCTTGGTTGAATGCTCCCGCCATAAAAGGGCAAAATCACAACTTGACCGACCCGGACTCAATCTCCCTTACTCTTTGGCTGACAATTCTGGCGGGCTCATCCCCCATTCTGGCGCGGAATTAGAGAATGTTGAGATATTGTTTACTCAAACCATCCTTCAGCGCGGGCTCCTCTGACGTATTCCACTGCGGCCAGCAGCCCCATGCCGGCAGAAGACATGCTGTTTGCAGTTGTAGAATCATGGCTCTGACTGGTCGTCGGTTCAATCTCAACAATTCCTTTATCGATGATGGATGTGGATGTGCTTTGGCTGACGAGGATGCTGCTCCTTGTTTTTTGAGGCGCGTTGCGAAGAAGCGAGTGTTTGTTGAGTAATCATGAGGTCTCGTACCCTGTAAATGCCTGAACACTACACCTAATGTACTCTTCCCGAAGTCGATTTTGGCAATCGTCCCAGGCACCAGGCTTCAGAGTCGTGATTAGAAAATTCTGTCGGTCTGTTCCCGCCGCTTGAAGCCATGCTTATTCAACAAGAGCCTGGTGTTTCAGTCTGCGGTGGATGTGCGAGCCCATTTCCAGTGGTCAAGCCACCGGAGCAATTGTGGTCCTCTTGCCGCTCTTATTCCGCCAATACCTTGGGCATCCTCCTTCAGCGCTCTTTCGAGGCCAGTGTTGACGTGCGTGACGGCCAGCGAACATTTGCACCTCGGGTTGCTGTCCTGAACGAGGATAAGGTCACCAGTAGATGCTGGGCCCGAATGCACAGTTCCTGACCTGACGCTGTCTAGGTGGGTATCGGTAGTTGGTACGAGGCCTAGTACGTCAAGATGACCCGATTCCAATCCTTGAAGGGGGAAGAAAAATGTTGAGATCTAGCCAGGTTGGCAGTAACGTTCACACCCTGGCTTAATCTTGCATCTCCGTCTGCCTGTGTCGAGCTTGACTTACTTGGGCGTCGAGTGCGTTCTCCCTCGAGCTCGGCACCAGCCTAGGAGTGGAGAGCGACCATCCTAACACTGAAAGAATGAGTGCTCGGGAGAGACGCGATGGGCTCAAGGATATTTTCTAGTAGAGACCGTAGAGTTTTGTTTGGGTTCGACCTCGAGCTTCCGATGCTCAAAGCATTCCAGCAGCCAAAGCAAAGATGATTCCTTCGGCAGGTAGAAGCTTTTGAATGTTGTACGCGGGAGTAGTGCAACCCGGAGCAAGTGCAGATGCGTAAGAAAGAGTAATCAGGCTCTTGCTTTGACCCAATGAAAATGCTTCGATACTGACAAATCCTGTCTGCGATCCTTGTGAGACAATGTTTTGCTACTCACGAGTTTCGCACAGCTTGCACGATTGAGCCAGCATCGCCCTGGTCCAAGCCATTCAGAGTGTCCATGTCTTCTTGTGATAGCTGGAAGTCATACACATCTGCATTCTGCTTGATCCGGTCGGCGTTGTCACTCTTGGGTAACGGCACCCAGTTCTTCTGCAGACAATATCGAATGAGGATCTGTGCAGTGGTCTTGTTGTGCTTCGTGGCCAGGGACACGAGCGTCGCATCGTTGGCTTTGTAGTTGCGGACCAGGGGCGAGTATGCCTCGACCACGATGCCGTTTTTCTGGCAATACTCTACACAAGTTCGCTGCTGACAAAAGGGATGGAGCTGCGAACGTCGTCAGTACGGTGCCTCAGCCTTGACAGAGGCCCAGGGCTGTTCATACCTCGATCTGATTGACATGCGGCGGCCAGACCTTTGCGTATTCCTTCATTTCCTCGATATGGCCAACCCCGAAATTGCTCACGCCAATGCTTTTTACCTTGCCCTTCTCATACAATTTCTCGAGTGCTTGCCACATCTCTTTCCGCTTAGCGCTGCCTGCGTTTGGGCTGTGTATCAGGAAGAGGTCGACGTAGCCATCGTGGCCGGGATCAATCTTTGACACGCTGTCGAGACATTTCTTGTAGGATTTGTCCACGCTGCCACCGGCTGAGAGAATTTTGGTGGTGATGAACACGTCGGATCGAGGCAGACCCGACTTACGCACGGCCTCCCCGACTTCGCGTTCGTTGGCGTAAAACTGGGCAGTATCAAGGTGTCTGTATCCGGCCTGTAGCGCAGAGAGACATGATTGTGTGCAGACCGAAGCTGGAGACTGGTAGACTCCAAACCCAAGGCGGGGTATGCGGATGGAGGAATTGGGTAACGGGAGGGTGGCGTCGATCGTGAGTGTGGACATGTTGGCAGTACGGCGAGGAAGATGTCGAGCAGAGATGAAGTGACCAAAAGCTGGAAGCAATCAAGTTCGCGAATTGGTGTACTCGTACTCGTGCTCATGGGAAGATCACAGCAACGGGGGGTTTCGCGCTGTATTTTTCTGGCAGAGGACGATGACGGCGATGATGCAATGCCAATGACCGAGCAATTTCAGCCGCAAATTTACATAAGGCCGTGATCCATTGAGTGACTCCATGCTATTTAGCTAGACCATAGCGGGGAATCCCATCGGGTCAGTGCGGAAGTCGCTACTACAGGACTTATCACAGCCCGGAGCACACCATCCAAGGCACAATTGAGGTCATACAGATTTCAATCATCTATTTCGAGTTGTTGTCGCCCTATGCTGGTTTACCACGGTCAAGAACCCAAGACTGCGTCACTCTGGACGCTGTATCAAGAAAGAATGGACCGCTTGCAATGTTGCTCTCGAAGGATTTGCATCGGCTTTGGAGGAGGTGATCCAGGCAAGTCTTTGCTTCACGAGGTTTTTGTCGACAGGAGGACGTTCGGTCGTTGCTCTCAAATGGCCTGCAAGTCTCGTTCAGCCTAAGGCGCAAAGGAGGGAAAGGACTTGTTTTACCTTGGTCATCGTAGAGCAGGCACAATACCGCAGCTGCAACACCTACGCTGAGGTCCTTCCCTGTGGCGCAAGTGATGAGTATCTGGCTTTCCGGGTGCCGGCAAAGCTTGTCGCGGACGGCACTGACAGCGACGGAGAGATTGTCACGGAGGTCCTTGCTTCCTAATTTGCCCGAGCGACACTTGAGATACACAACCTTTGGTGTTGAGTTTTGCGTGCCACCCTGACAATTGATGATGAGGTCGAATCCATCCAAGCTCTCTAGGGGTCCCCTTGCGACGGACATGGTAGTCGTGGGAATGATTCTTGTCGATGCCGTACCTGACAGGCGGCTGTTTTCGTCTTGTGCAATCAGTTTCTTGATCAGAGCAGGGAGCTCATCCTCGGGAGTATTCATCAACAGGTCTCTGTGTTGCCAAAAGAGCTGAGCAGTCAGATCATGAGACCAACCTTCACTGTCGTCACCGGCGCCTTGAATGTATCCGCCTTCCGAAATCTCAGCTCCACGAACTCGACGAGAAGCAGAGCAGAGCACTATATGATGACAAGGTTGGTGAAGGGCCCGAGAGGAACCAGCTCCATCAAAGTCATCCCCAAGGTCATATTCAGCGTCAACTAGTCCATTGATAGCCCAGGTGACCCTGATCGGACTTCCCAATTGGCTGCGCAGGCTCTGCAGGTCTAATCCGAGGCGGCAGAAGGTCTTGGTGAATCCATCAAGACGGGCTTCAATTTGAGAGATTTCGGAAGAAGGAATATAGTCGGGCGGCGGTGGACTCTGAAAGTGGTGCATGGAGGTGACTTCAGGAAATAGAGCTCTGTTGACGACGGCAACCCATATCGGCACTGTCTTGCTGAAAGCGTCTGGCAGATTCTTGCCTCGGCGGGTAGAATCGACCAAGATGGCGCCACCATACACAGCCAGTATTGGGAGCAGCTGAAGGTTGAGCCTTCGAGGCGAGAAGTCCCACTGTCCATGATGCCCGTCGGTGCTCTTGAAATATGTACTGCCAGCTTTGTCAGCTGGGTCGATGTACCAGCTGCCACAACGCTCATTTGCTACTAGCGGCAAGCCCTGATGCCGGGATACCTCTTTGACGAACTCAGCATCTTTCAGAATGGAATTGAGACGGTTCGGAATCGAGAGGGTGGACTTGCGGATCGACTTCAGACTGGCATACAAGGACGGGTTATGGCTCGAGTCGTTTAAGGACAGGTCAGCTAATGTCGTTGGAAACTCCGATGGAGTCATCTTTAATGACCAGGGAACAGAACCAAACTCAATTGTTCGGATTTAGAGTCATGCCGGAAGCTCAAATCCAGCTCATTACCATGGTATTCGTGGATCATGAGATCATGCGCTCGATGTCAAAAGCGGGATTTCAGTCATTCAAACTTCAATAAGTCTGATGATCGCGATGGTTCTGAGACCACCAACAGCTGTCGCAAAACTGTGAGCTCAAGTGAATGGTCCTTAAGTCCCGTGGAAGGGTTTGGCATGCAGACAAAATGTCACCCGAAATTTCTGATGCCAAGACCGAAGGATTCTCCATCATTGGTTTAAAGTCGTCCAGCTCCTTGCTTGTTGTAGCCCGGTAGCTCAAGCTACGGGAACAGCACCCTCGATGGACACAGCGTCTGGGATCATTGTCGCTCCATTCGCGCTCATCATTTCCATCGCATCCTCATTGATCGGATGGATTGAGAAAAGCGTGGCCGTGAACTCTTCTCCGTCGAAAAGAAGCCAATTCTGGAGCGGTTGCTCCTTTTGTCCCAGCACATTGATAACATCTTGCGCCAAATAACCTCCCAGATATGCAACGACCGGGCTGATCTCCGACCCAAGATTCTGCAGAAAGCCGCGGAGGAAATCCGATCTCAGGGTTTCAAGTGGGAGCGAGAGTTCCAGATGCTTCTGGTTGGCCAGTCTAGTGAACAATTCGAGGTCTGCTCTGTTGTGGGAGGGCAAACGGCCACTCTGCTGACTCTGAAAGTCGAACAGGGCTCGTAGGCAGGAAAGCAGGGGAGTGACTTTCATTCGACTGCGTCGCGTCTTCCTCACTCTCTCATGAAGAGGAGACAGATTAGCAAGCTGGATGGGCGAGTAAGTCTCCTGGTAAGAAATGATCTCCTTCGTCTTTTCGCCGTCCTTCTTTGACTCGACCGCGATGACACACTTTGTCGAGCTCTCGATGTCCCCAATTTTCGTGGGCTTGTTTCTTTCCTCCCTCTCGATAACGAAGTCGTGCAACAGAAGGTCTGCAAACACGTAGCCGTACATTCCATGCGTGTCCGCGGCGTAGAATTTGCGACCATACATTCGGCAGGCCATGTTGATGCTGCCCAGGACATCCATGATGAGCCCCGTAGCAATTGTGATGTCGAAGTTCTGGAAATATTCCGGCTCCTTTGTCACCGCTGCATGCGGATCTGTGTATATTTCCACTCTTGGATTCAACTTTTGCAGTTCGGGGAGAGCTGCTTCAGCCCGGTTTTGACCGATCTGAGTCTCGCGGACGAAGAATTGTGTTCCGAGATCCTCTGCTTTGACAGGCTCGTGATCCAGAATTGTCAACACTCCTACTCCTGCTAAGACGAGGTTCTTCGCAATCTCACTTCCCAGGCCCTTGATTCCGATCAAAAGAATATTGGCTCGGCGGAGCTTCTCCTGCACAGCCATCCCCCACAGTCGAATCTGTCTGTCGTAGAGAGCTATCTCATCAGCAGAGATCGGATGCTGGGGTTGCATGGAGAACATTTCTGTTTGCATCCCATTGATCGGAAGGGCCATCCCACTGAAGGTTGGGTCGTGCAGCTGAGGGTAGCCGTTGAGGCCGTTCATCGTAGGGACGGTGGTCATGTATGCTGATTCGTCAATATCCCCATTGACAGCGTCGTTCATAGCAGCGTTGGAGCCCGTGGCGACAGGCATTGTAGTACTGTTTCCGTTCGTCGAAAGAGAGCCACCAACAAGAGGATTGCCGTCCATAGTCTCCACGATGTTGGGCAAGTGAGAGAAGTGAGACTTGTGGCGATGACAGCGTGAAGAATTGAAATTTAAAAAAAAAATGTCACATTGAACTCCAGGTGAAGCAGGGGTGAATATGGGTTGCGAGCGGTGGGGGAGGGAGGGATTGTTGCTTTTCGAGAAACTACGGCATGTTGGAAGATGCCCAATTTTCAGCGCTCGCGAAGCCTAGGCGACCGCTATGATGCTGCAGGGGCGCGCCTGGGAGCGAGCAAGTCATGCCTAATGGAGCGGACGGCGCCTTATTTCTCCGGGTAGTCCCTTGTGTTCCGCGCGGGCTATCTGCCATCACCAAGGCCAAATCGTGGGGCAAAAAGCAAGTGCGCTGTTACAAATGCGTGACGGGTGCCTCTTTCTGAGTGGTGAACACCCGACTACATCCCTTCATCTCATGGTCTTGTCCGACACCGCCCACTGCCTGCTGCAGAATTCGGTCTGTACTATTGGAAGCCGTAGGTTGCTACAGGCCAATACCACCTGAGCTGGACCGTATTCGGCCCATCGTATCCCCTCAGCCGCTGCGTTGACTTTGACAGCAACTTGCGGCCGTTCTTTGTTCAGCCATGGTACGACCTCTGTTACTGTCCAGGAGTCTTGCGATTCTACCCATACTGGCGGATATATACTGACTGTGGCCAGTCTGACCAGAGTGACCCTCGAGCGTGGTCTGACATTTCCGCACGTCTCCAGAACCTCAGGAACCTTCTCGGTTCGGGGCGACATTTAGGCGCCGAACAAGAACGGGCCTTTGACGCCCTTGACCGTGAGATGAACGATCAGATGGCCGAGCTTGGGGCAATCGAACACCAATTGGAGCATCAAACTGCGGGCGAGGGTTCAGCCACCCAGGACAGAAGAAGGAGGGACCTGGAGGCACATTTACAGGAGCAGGATATTCCCTCTGTTTCTGGGAGCCTTCCTCAGACCAGCAGCCCGTCGAGCCTCATGCGAAGCCGACGGAGAGCCTTTCGACCAAGTGAACGCTTACAGAGGTATCAAAGGGAAAGGCTTGCTCAGAGTGGAAGAGGCGCCGCTTCGGCCACTTATGTCCCGCCTTCCCACTTGTCGCCTGCCTGGCAAGAGCAATCCACCAGCAACCGCAGCGACCGACAGAGAGCGAAGCGAAGGAAGTTGGATGACGGCACTTATGAAGAGGAGCCTCGAACGTTCAGTTACGGCGACAAGGGTCAGGTTGTTCCTGGAGGACTGAGGTTGGACATCATCAGTTGCGATGGTGGAGAGTATTCGGATCCTCACACACCGATTAACTCCTACCCGCAGAACGTGCTTCAAGATGATACCACCGTCTACTGCACCAAAAGCAGCCGATGCAACCTCCTGTTGAAGCATGTCGGTGGGATGCCCTTCGCGTTGACCAAGATAGTCGTCAAGGCACCACGATCAGGGTACGATGCCCCAATCCAGGAGGGACTGGTTTTTATCGCAATGGAAGATGACGCTCTTCTCGATCGCACTTCTCGATACGATATGCTCTGGTCCCCCAATAATTATCGTCACGAGCGGCGCAGGGGAGACCGATACCGGCCCTCTTATGAGTATATGCATTCCACGAGACCTCCTCTAACTTCAGTTGAGCGTACGAGGTATCTCAACCATACCACAAATCTGGGGGATGATCCGTCTCCGGAAACCCCTTTAGCGCCCGGCTTCCAGGTGACAGTGGGAGACCCTTCTGACGAAGAAGAGGTGGTGGATGGGCCACCTTCACCACGTCCTTGGCACGATGATGAATATTCACTGAGGTCGTACGTCGATCGGTATCGACCACTTTACTTAGGGGATGAGGGGAATAACGGCCGCCCTTGGTCAAATTCCAGTGACTCAGAAGGCTCAGAACTAGACATACTGCGGGAAAGCCGAGGGCCTAGTGAAAGAGAGCGCTTCTATCGACAGCAGCGTGACCGCGATAACACGCTGGCACATCGAAACCGCATGCTGGACCTAATGCGGGCCCAGCAAATCCGTGAGAATGATGAGTTCTTTGGTCGCCATGATCGCGAGCGCAACCACGATCCAGAGCTGTCCTACCTTCGCCGTTCAGCTTCAAGTAGGGGTATCGTGCGAGCAGTTGCACCTGCTATCAGAGCAGCTGATCCGGGTCGTCCGTCAGACGAACGGTCCAATACGTCGACACCGTTTGAAAATTCAGCTTCTAAGACCATTCCAAATCGAGCAGAAGCTAGTTCATCCACTCAGTCTGACGATATTATGCCTCATGCTCGCTTCTTTATCAGTCGAAGCAAATCAAGCACAGCGATCAAGTTTGACCCTCCAGTGTGAGTGATGGCCGTAGAAAGTCGGCTTCAAGCAAGAGCTAATTTGTATGCAGCTCTGGCCGTTATATTCTGGTCAAGTTGTGGGCGCAGTATCCCAATGCCAATATCGACATTCAGGCTATACTTGCACATGGGTATGGCGGACCTCGATTCTTCCCAGCTCTAGAGATGAGATGAGACGCCAGATCAGCTTGTGAAACGGCCTACTGCAAGCTCGCAACATCGTATATCCGCATGTCTCTACCAGGGAAACAGCGCCCTGAAAGTTAAACGGTTATTGTGTGGGTTTCACGAGGGTGTTGTTGATCCGCGCTTGTGGCCGGCCAGGCATTTCGATGGCAAGGGAAAACATAACTCCGCCAACACTTGTCAGTCGATGTCAGCGTATCTCGTCAAAGCCACTCGGTGCGCCCTGAAATACTATGGGATCAGCGCCAGGGTATACTTCACAGCAAGGCTCGAAGCCTTCCTGAGGAAGAACGACTGACGGTGATGGGCCTATGTGGTTTATCTATAGGCTACCTTGGAAAGCAGGCGGGGAACCTCTATCCCTTGCCATTATTCCTTTCTGGTTTTCGGCCTAGCCTGCTCAAACCACTTATTCAAACTCGCTTGATCGACGGTAAGGGCTCCTTATCAGGTGAGACAGGGTGTAACGGCCTGAGCGGCTGAAACAGTACCGGCCCTTAATCATTGAGCTCTGGGAGTGAGTCCCATTTACACGCCGTAAGGCACCGACGCATGTCATGCGGGATCGCCTTGTTGAGCGATCAATCTCGCTAATCGACTGAAATGGCGCTTCGCCATTACGAGCACAGGTCGCCAGCCTCGCCAGCCTCCGAAAGTGCTACAAGAGTACCAGAATGTATCGAGTTCTACCTTTCCTTTCAGAGATATGTCTCTTCTGTGCATCAGGAACTCAAGCCTTTACAATCGTCCTTGTGGGACGAGCAAAGGAACAGGTGCTTGTTGTGCTCATCCCAATGGAAGCAAAGTACCTGGCAGTACGGGGTTTCGATGCTGGATGGCTCTCGACTTTGCAGTTGCCATCGTTCGGGCGAAAGTTCTCCGGCGGCCCAGCTCAGCATGGCGACAGTCACCAGCGCGCCCAGACTATTCCCATTTACAGCAAGATGATGCTGACGTTAACTCCAAATGCATCAGCTTCGACCTCTCCAATAGCTTCGGGCCCGCACACTACATCACTCTCACATACAGTCTCCCCATCAGCAGCTTCATCTTTGCCACCAACACATCCCTCACGCCGAGACCTAGCACTTTCACTTCCGTATACAATTGTTCCAGCAGAGCTCTGTAGTGACAACCTCTACCTACGCTGCAGCCAACGACATATCAGCCACGGCTCAGACTATTAGACTGCATTTGGATGGAGTCTTTCAATGGCTTGGCAAGTTCAGGCTGGATATTTATCCTCTCTGGCATTGCCGTCCTATTGGGAAATGTGAGCAATGTGGTCTGTCTGGATATTGTCGATGCATCAGTTTGCGGATGCCCTTATTTGACTGTAAGACATCAAGGTATTTATTCATTGTACAGGTGCCGATTGGCTCAGTCGAGCCTTGCTTTAGCCTCATGAAAAATACAGTATCGATAAGTGCGTATGAGAGGCATAGTTGTCATACAGGCCATAATATGAAAGACTCAATCATTGCCGGCACTCGTCCGTCTTGTTAATCTCGACGTCGCGATTCATTTGAGTTAGACCTTTGCCGCTCACAGTATCACCTTGGGAAGTACTGTAGTCTGAAGCGGGAGGTCAAACTGTGGTACAATCCGGTACATTAGACTCGGAACGTGCGCCAACGACCATCCGCCTCTATGGAGGGCCTTACTCGTTCCCATGGTTGCAGTTTACCCAGTCGCGCTCGTAGTCTCAGGAAAATAAACAAGAGTTGGTATCGTGGAGAGGGAAGGCTGAAGTAAATGCGGTTATTTATGCAGTTTGAGTAGAGGTTCAAAGGCTTATCCTTGCTTGTACTCAACAATCCCATCTTCCGCGATCCGGTCGTTGTAAGGTTTAGTCGACCCGGAAAGCTTTCTCGTTCCTTGACGTCGGTTGATGGTTGCAGGTGAATTCTGAGCGGGGTAGACAACTATGTGACGTGCAGGAGAAGCCCAGGCTGACTGAGAATATGCAACTTTCGAGCCCAGAGTCAGCCATGGAAAACACCGGATTCTGAGGTCCCAATCACAACGTTTGCAGGCTCGAGAAATCATCGAGAGGTTGGACAAGTCTATTACCTGTTTCGGCTAGATACGTTGTCGCTTTACTGCACGTCATGCGGAAGAGAGGTGACTCCGCTGACGGTGGGATGGGAGGGTGGCCTCGCAGAGGAGTACTTGACGTCCAGCTGAAAGACCAAAGGACTTCGTCAGACAATACCAAGGCACTAGTCTGGGGAGCTGTTGCTCGTCATGCGAGGACCCTTGAGACTCTTTCTGATTCTCCAAGCAAAGGACATGGAGATGGAGGACATCCAGCAGCCTCAGTTGCTCAGTAATGGAGCCGAGAAGCCTTGCTCGATGTGGTAGCTTCCACAAATTCGGGTCCTTCTTTGAAAATCACTTTAACCCTGTTGAGAGGGAGCTGAATCTGTGGAACGCCTTCAAGCCATTGACGCTATCTTGACCAACAGACAGCTTCGAGCAAGCGAGCTTCTCCAGCCTTTACAACAACAGATGCAGCCATCTTCGAAACATGGCTGCTGCCATGACCAAGCGGCTGGCTGAACAAGCCCTCAGTCCTCGCTCGATCTCCCTGATTCGATCAATCGATTTCATGATCAATGCCATGAACTGCATGTGAGACCGATCCGAACGAGGCGGGGTCGAAATGTGACGTGCGAAAAGGTGCGGCTTCAGGCCCTACCGATCACATTGGCAACACTCGCAGAGATAAAATGGTGGAAAACACTTTGTTTCGAGTCGGGAATGCTGAGTATTCCTCTTTCCTCATTGCCTCAACCTCTGTCTTGTCAGGATGGTTTCCATCTGGGCCAGAATTGTTGCCGTGTTTCATTTCATTCTTCTGTCTCCGCCCAAAGAACAATGGCCCGATCAGCATCTGCTGTCCGTCTCTACTAAGGCGGCTGAGCCTGCTCAACCCACTTTCCTGGCTGACGAGCGCTTGCCCCCGAAGCCGTTTCTCCCTCCATCGGCACCAAGAGGCTCCGACTTTCGCTGTGAGTATCCAAAGTTGAAAGACTACACGTTCTGTTCCACGTATGGCGATCGCTCCTGCTGGCTCAAACCCTCGGATCCCGCCAAACAAGGGTATAATATCAATACCGACTACGAGAAGGTTTACCCTGAGGGTATTACCCGCAAGTACTATATCGAGATCAGTGAGAAAACTATTTCGCCAGATGGGGTACCGCGGGCCGCTATGGTTGTGAATGGCACTTACCCCGGCCCCTGGATCGAAGCGTGTGTGCTGCCTCGTTGACATCCTACGCTCACGAGCTTACCTGTGCGCAGCTGCTGGGGTGACTGGTTGGAGATTACGGTGAAAAATACTCTTCGAACAAATGGCACCACGATCCATTGGCATGGAATCCGCCAGTTGAATACAACCGCCAACGATGGCGTCAATGCCATCACACAGTGCCCCATCGCTCCCGGCCAGACCTTCACCTACAAATTCAGAGCTATGCAGTACGGGACGTCTTGGTATCACAGCCACTATAGTCTGCAGTACGGTGAGGGCGTGTTGGGCCCCTTGACGATCCACGGTCCATCGTCAGCAGACTTCGACGAGGCACAACCTCCAGTTTTGATGACCGACTGGTCTCACCAGTCGTGGTTTACTGCGTGGTGGGACTCGATCATCAACGGAGGAAGACCCGCTGACCCGGTCAACATCCTCGTCGGCGGCAAGGGCACATGGCCAGCGAACCGGTCGAGCCAGGAGTTTCGGCTTGATTTCGTCAGGGGAAGACGTTATTTGCTTCGGCTCATCAACACCTCGGTTGAAGTGACCTTCGTTTTCTCCATTGACAACCACAAGATTCAGGTCGTCGGGGCCGATTTTGTTCCAATTGAGCCATACATGACGGATCATGTGGTGGTCGGAATCGGTGAGTTCCTTGCGATCAACAACCGATATGGCTGACCATGAGCACAGGGCAGCGGTACAATATCATTGTTACAGCAAATCCCATAGACGGTAACGATGATGCCTCTTATTGGATTCGAACCATACCAGCCGACGGCTGTAGTCCCAAAGCGATGGAAAGTATCGACAGCCGGACCGGCGTTGTCGTCTACAAGAAAAAGGATCCCATCATCGACTATCCTCGTACCTTCAGCATTAAGTGTCGTGATGAGCCATACGAGAAGCTGGTCCCGGTACTCAAGTGGACGGTTGGGTCGCCGTCCAACATTGCGGCCAATAGTCAGTTCGACATTGGCAATGACAACATCACCGCAGGGGTCCTCTGGCCGGCAAGTATCCAAAGGCCACGCTGGAACATGTACAGCGACACCATGTGGCTGAATTTTTCCAACATCACGCTCTCGCAGAATCTCAATGCCGATCAAAAGTCTTTTGATACCCATTCAGTGGTCGTGAAGCAGGTTTCGGCCGAGGACAACTGGGTCTATTTCCTCGTGTCGGGCACTGGCATTCCGCGCACAGGCCGCCAGTATATCCCGATTGCACATCCCATCCATCTGCACGGTCATGATTTCGCGATTCTGCAGCAATCCAGCACGCCGTACCAGATCGGCGGACTGAATCTGAACCTGAAGAACCCGCCGCGGCGAGACGTGGCATTGATGCCTGGCAACGGCTTCTTGGTGCTGGCGTTCAAGGCCGACAATCCCGGTGTTTGGCTGATGCACTGTACGTCCCTCTCTCGGTAGTCTATCGTCCTTGGCACATGCTAACCCAACCTAGGCCATATTGCGGTTCACGCATCAGGCGGGCTGGCAATGCAGATCGTTGAGAACGGGGGCAAGGTGAAGCTCGATCCGCTCGACCAGAAACAGCTGTCGGACACCTGTCAGAAATGGGACGAATGGGTGGCCAACAACCACTTTCTGCAAGATGACTCTGGTATCTGAACAAGACGGTGGAAAAGACGCATGCAGGGTGACCAGTCCGCGTCCGAAACGCGGATGGAGGTGGAGGCTCTCGCAGCCGTATGTACCCATGTACGCACGCAACACATAGCCGTATGGCCTGCTCGGCGGAGACTCTAAGTCACAGTACGAGGCAGCTGCTTCAATGCAAAACTCAAGGACAGCCCCAAGCTGTGGGATCGCCCGATAAGTGAAAGCTGTTACAAGCCACGCGCGTGAACCCTACGCGAGCCATCTGGGCCCAAATCGACCGGAACATTAAATGGAGGCGCTCGTCGGGGGGTATCGCCAGTTATCATCTCAATCTCAAGAGGACAGTGCAGAGGACGAAGTACGGAGCCCAGTGAATTAATTGTCTTGCCAGCGAAAAGTCAAGCCATGTGCTACTGTGCCGCATCGGCGTCAATCCATCCCTTCCGCTACGGTGGATGATCGGCGTCACTTTAGCGCCGAGCAAGCGCATCCGGGCATGAATGTACCTCGTAGTTAATTGACTTTCCCGATCGTCGGCGAAAAACAAGGCTTCAAATACAAACCCTCATTCAAGAACATCGTCGCCCAGAATGCCCCTGCTCGCAGAAGGAACGGAAGTTCCCCTCCCCAACACCAGTGGCGCAACAGTCCCCTCCGAGACGACAGATGTGCCCGCCCGTGTGCGCATCAAAAACCGCCGCAAGACCTATCTCGACCTGCACCCCGAATATTTCGGTCCGGAGCTCGAGCTGGCAGGTGTGCCATTAGCCTCCCCCTAAGCCAGGTAGGTAGGGCGCAAAACTCATCTCCTCCACCCACAGATCCACTCCTCTACGACCGTCTCGTCCGCCGGTTCCAGACGCCCGCGGAGCGCGAAGCCGAAGGCCGCCGGAAGGGATACTCGGGCGTCTTGGAGGCGGACCTGTATCGCAGCGAGGCGAAGCTGGAGGCGCTGCAGCATCCTGACCCGAACGCCTTGTTTACGTATAGACGGGGCGCGGACGGCGAGATCCTGGCCGAAGAGAGGGATGAGGTGCCTGCGAACAAAGAGGAGGGGCTCGATAGGTGGAAGTGGGAGATGGAGGCTCGGTTCTTACGGGGCGGGGATGACGACTTCGACTATGACGTCGTCGACAAGAATTCCGAGTACGATGATCGGGTGGCTGAGGAGAGGGACGCGCAGGATAGGTATTTTGATGAGGAGACGCCAGAGTTCGTGGGTAGAGAAGGAGACGGAGACGGAGAGGAAGGGTATGTGAGGAATAGGAGCGGGAGCAGGGGCCCAGATCTAAAAGGTGAGACTGGGGTGCAGGATTTTTGACAGGATAGGATTGAAATCCGGGGTCAGGAACCCGGTCCTGGTCCTCGTGGCTATCAATTCGCGCCGCCCACAGATTCGGCATACCCCCTTCGGTGCTCTTCAATGCACTTGGCCGAGCGAGGAACATACGCTACGAGGAATTCGATCACTTCTCGTAACTACCAATCCACGCGGCTGCAGAGGCGGGCATGAGCATGGTCGGTCGCTGCACAAACGCGAGCCGACATCCGGCATAGCATGCCGTTGAAGAGTATGCTTTCCGACTCCACAGGTACGTGCGGTCGATCTGTGTTGGCTCCGACACATCCTGGCTTGGCCTCTCAAGCAGTCAGGATATCCATTGGGTCCATCAAGCCTCTGACGCTACTGGCACATCGGACATGGGGCATCCTCCTGAAGACCTCCTGTCCCTCTGTATTCCGCATGAACTCCTGCCATTCCTTGGTCGCAATCCATTCCTGCTGGGCGCGCTTATCCCGGAATTTCATGATCAGGACGGTGTCATGAACTTCTCCTGAAGGAGGGGCTGGTTTCCTCCGTCGAGAACTCTCTGGCCTGGGATCCGGAATCTCTGCTGGATATGTGTCGAATTTGGAGACCAAAGGAGAGTACGCGGCTTGCATGCCTAGTCTTGCAATCATCGAATCCAGCCTATGTGTCGGCTTGTCCTCTATTCTGCCTCTTCGTACGAGGTCCTGATCGGCGGGTTGCATGTTACGCTTCATTTGAGAAGCGAAGAAATAAAACATGCAGGTCAGCGGTCGTTCGCCGTCAGCAGCCTGACGTGCCTGTTGTTCTGCTGTGGTCTTGCCTGCGGCGTGTTGTTCGCCGAGACTCGTTCGCTGGAGAAGCATTCTGTTGTCCTGACAATGAGATCAAGGATGCAATGGCGATGGCGACGAAGGGCTGTATTGGTATCGATATCCCATCATCTGCCACATGAAAGCACAAGGAGAACGGTCCGGTGGTGTCTTACGGAGGACAAGGATGCTCGCTTCTCAATCTGGGCACTGCCACAGGCGCTCGTAATGTGCTTTCCCCGCATCTTGGGCTTCAATCGGACTGGTGACGATCACCATTATTGGTATTAGCTCAGATCTCAATCCAAACTGGGGGGGGCGGTGCGAGGAGACTCACTCGCCGGTGCGTTTACGCACTCCCGACTTGGTGTGGTTGGTGACTGATCTTGCACTCTCTTTCGCTCGCAAGCGTACAAGAAAGCAAGGTCCAAAACTGTGCACCGGGGCATTAAATTTTGTTAAAGTCTCATCGTCTTCCTCTGATGCTTCTCACTCCATTTTCGGTCTACTCCTACAGACCAGACAAAGTATGCTCAGAATCTAATGGGCAAATTGATCATGTTGCTGGTGCCTCGTAATGACACCCCGTGGGTTTCGTCGGGCGCGAGTCTGATGGACACAATGATGACCATGTTGCGAGTGCCTCGGATTGATACCCGGCGGCTTCATTGGGCGCCCCGATCTGATCTGATCTTAAACCCCACAAACTTTTCTAAGCTCTCCCCGCTCCTGCGGCAAGATACGAACGAGTCAGCCGAAGCGTTGTGGGAGCTCGGCGTCACAGCGATGAATCCGACCGCCGAAAACCGCAGTGTTCGTCCGCTCGTCCAGATGGTGCGTTCTGCACAGCTTGCCTCCTGTCAACTCCAACCAGGCGAAGCTTTGGTTCGAACTGCTACCTGAATGGGGATTATCGGCCGCATGCTGCCACGACGACGATATACACTCCGGCAATAAATAGTGCGGGCTCCAGAGTGCAATGCCAGAGTCATGCGGGCATTCTTCCGACCGCGGTCATCGCGATGGCCTGGGCGACCATCATACCTCCAAGCACGACGAAGCCTCCTGACCCTAGCCAAAGTGAAGGGGCCCTCAGAACCTCCGTTACTCGATGAGACTGTCGGCGAGAACTTCTCACGCATCGTCTCCGCCAACGGCGACCGCAACGCTGTGATTTCGAGGCATCAGAACAAGCGCTTGACATACCATCAACTTGACCTTGACAGCAATGTGGTCGCACGGGGACTACAAAGTTTGGGAGTCAAGAAGGGAGACCGAGTCTGTGTGTCTCTGGGGAACAGTCTGGAATTTGCGACTATCACATATGCCTTGTTCAAGCTCGGAGCCATCCTGGTGCCCTTGAATCCAGCATTTACAGCACCTCAAGTGATCTCCGCCTTTAATCACCTCTCTGCCGCTCATCTTGTCATCGGAACCGAGACGAATCTACCGTACAAGCCGCCGCGGCCCAATGTGTCGCTTCTCAAGGCCATCGTGCCTGATCTGGAAAGCTCAACGCTCGCTTCGGAAACAGTTCCCTCACTTAAGAACATCATCCTTGTCGACAACTCTGCGGGACGGGTAGACCCGAATCCTTTCCGGGCAACGACACCATGGGGGTCCATATCCCAAGACTCGGACAGCAGTCCTCCTACGCCTTTGGCTCCTTTGCTGAACAATGAGGTGGTTAACATTCAGTTCACCTCTGGGACGACCTCCATGCCCAAGGCTGCATGTCTGTCGCATCGATCCATCCTGAACAATGGCAATCAGATAGGTGACAGGATGCTTCTGACGCCGGAAGATGTTGTATGCTGCCCGCCACCTCTATTTCATTGCTTTGGGTGTATCCTCGGGTACATGGCAACCGCCACGCATGGCTCAGCGATTGTCTTCCCCGCAGAGGCGTTCGACCCATTAGCCTCGCTCAAGGCCGTACAGGAGGAAAAGGCCACAGCTCTCTACGGGGTTCCGACCATGTTCCTGTCGGAGCTAGAGCTGATCAACGACGAGAAGATTGCATACGAAGGCTTCCAGTACCTGCGCACGGGGATCGCAGCAGGATCGTCAGTCCCAGCTGAATTAATGCGGAAGCTGCACAAGACATTGAATCTGACGGAACTGACCATCTGCTACGGCATGACCGAGACATCGCCCGTATCGGCGATGACCACGACTGACGACCCGATTGAGAAACGGATCAACACTGTAGGCCGCCTTCTCCCACACGTCGAAGCCAAAGTAGTTGACCCATTCGACCACGATCGGATCCTCAATGTGGGAGAGCGTGGCGAACTTGCCGTTCACGGGTATCTGGTCATGAAGGAATACTGGGGCCAACCGGAAAAGACCGCCGAAGTGATGAAAGCCGATGGAGAAGGCAAAGTCTGGATGCACACGGGCGACGAAGCATCAATCGACGAAGACGGCTACGTGAGCATCACGGGTCGCATCAAAGATTTGATCATTCGGGGTGGCGAGAATATCCACCCTCTGGAGATTGAGAATTGTCTGTTCGCCCACGACAAGATCGCCGAGGTGAGTGTGGTGGGTTTGCCTGATAATCGGTATGGAGAGGTCGTAGCAGCTTTTGTGGTCAAGAGACATCATTTACCACCGGGCGAGAAGGATATTACGCCCGAAGAGGTGAGGAGTTGGGTCAAGGAACGGATGAGCCATCACTTGGTGCCGAAGCATGTGTTCTTTGTGCAGGACTATCCTAAGACGGCGAGTGGGAAGATTCGTAAGTACTGACAAGCTTCCGTGATGAGGTTCTTTGGCTGACTAGTGTGCTCTTGCAGAGAAGTTCAAGCTCAGGGAATCGGGTATGGAACTGCTGAAGCAATCTGAAAAGGAGGGCGAAAATCCTCGCTGAGTTTTGTTGTTGCCAGCAAGTGTTTGGAAGGGTCTGGATAGCTCCTGAGCATTGTAACCCTGATCTTGGACCGTAAATAGCATATCAAGGAGCACACCAGGCATCAATCATCATCGCGGCGTCTTGAAGGACGATCTCGATCTCGATCTCGGTCTCAGGAGAACCTCCTCTCCTTGCTATCCGTGCGCTGATGTCTGTGACGGCGCTCCCTACTCGTGTCTCGATCCCCACTGCGACGACGACCTTCGTCATTGCGTCTTCGGTGTCTATCATCGTCGCCGTGGTTCCTTTGCCGCTCTTCGCTATGCTCGGTGTCCCGCTGTCGTCTCGTTCTCTCGCCGTCATCTGGATCTCGTTCTCGATGTTTGTGACGGTGCCGGCGGTGTCTGTCCTCCCCGCCATTTCCATCTTCTTCTCGATCCTCGTCATGTCGATGTCGGTGTTTCCTCTCACGCTTTCCACTGTCTCTTGCTTTCGCCCTCTCTAGCTCCTCCCTCTTCTCCCGGATGAGATATTCCCGCATAGGGTCTTCTTCCTCGCCCTCCTGCTTGATAGCCAGGATCTCCTCCAATTCTTGCTCTTCCTTCAGTACATGGCGTCGCTTCCTCCTCCTGTGACCCTCACCGGTATCATCCTCGGTATCGCTCCCTCTTTTTCCATTGGAATTCATCCTCTCTTCCGCCTCCTGCAAAGCCTCCAACCTCTCGATGCGATACGTCTCCTCATCCTCGTCGTCCTTCTTCTTGTATCTCGTATGGTCGACCCTCAATAGCCGGCCCAACACCTCCGCTCCACCCAGATTGTCCACCGCAAGATCACAACTTCTCTGGTCCTCATATTTCAAGAACCCGAACCCTTTACTTTTACCAGTCTCTTTGTCGCGAATCAGATTAAGGTGAGTAGGGTTTCCATACTGCGAGAATATAATGCACACGTCGCCTTCGGTGAGGTCAAGGTGCAGGCCGCCAATGTAGATCCACGCAGTGTCGCGGTAATCGGCGTGCCATGAAGCGGAGGGAGGTGTTGCGTTTTCGAGTTCGCGTTTGTTCAGGAGCTGGGTTTGACGGATCGCGTTCATGGTGACTGTTGCTTTGACGAATCAAAGAGATAACTTCTACACGGAGCTCCCAGATGCCAGCACGTCCATCGTCCAAGGTGTCACAAGTGCTGTTAAGAGGCAGAGCAAATTCTGGCGTTCGCTACCTGCGGAGAAATATCTTAAGCGGCGGCCCATGACGCTTGAAACTAAGCTTAAATTTATACTTAGGGGGGATTTTCCACGCTGGTGCGCCAGCCATGCGGAGAAAACGCGATCTGCGAACCCCAAAAGTTCATCTTCAGTTCATCTACGCGTCCATCGTTTAATTGTGTGTACGGTATTGCATTGGGTACCGAGCTTCCAGCTGCTCGCATCCTCCTACACCTAATCACCAACGCGCAGGAGTAACTCTCTCGTTCATAATGCTGGCAGCGTCTCAACCAACTTCTTCTGCATTTCCTCGCTTATCGCCGTCGACTACACCTGCTCCCTCTTCCCTCCGCCGCCCTGGCAGCAAAGATGGCGACAAGCAAGCAATATGGGTTCCGATGCTCAACAGAGCCTCCAAAGGCAAGGATCTGTCTGAAAAACAACTCATCGTCCTAGGCGGCACACCCGACCAACAGCGCGAATTCCTCGACCATTTAAACCCTCCTAACCTCCGTCCCCGATATGCCAACAACGACAGAAGGCGGCAACCACGCACGGCACCGTTGTCGAATCGCTACGCCCTGGGATACACATACCATGACGTGCTTGACGCTGATCAAGAGGATGTCTTGGCCAGGCTGAACGTGTACATGCTTGCTCATGCGTCCGCGAGCTTTGCACCACTACTCCGGCCACTCTTGACGCAGAAGACGGTCAAACACACCTTGATCACCATCCTCCTCGACTGGTCGGATCCCTTGAAATGGGCCAGGCAACTGCGACAGTGGATTCGCCTACTCCGAGCCGTGATCTTGACGCTCGATGAGCAGACGAAGATGGAAATGGAGGAAGTCATAACGGCGTGGAAGGAGAAAAGAGTCGGTCCCGATGCACCTTCTGCACAACTGGGCGGCGGTAGCAAGGATTCCGTGGAGCAGAAGTCAGTCGCACCGCCGGGACCGGGCGAATGGGATGAGGGTCTCGGGATCCCCCTGGCCGTGGTGTGTATACAAGCCGAAAAGATCCAGAACCTGGAACGCGACTACAGCTGGGGCGAGGATCAGTTTGACTTCCTGATGCAGTGGCTCCGCTGCGTATTACTCAAGCACGGCTCTTCGCTGGTGTACACGGCGACTTTCGACTCGAACAACGTCCGGACGTTGATCCATTCGAGCTTGAGCATCCATTCGCTCCTGAAACGAGAAGTCGCAAAGCACAACATCGTGGACCGAGACAAGATCCTCGTTCCTCCAAACTGGGATTCGTGGGGCAAGATCCGTATCTTGAAGGAAGGATTCGACCCTGAGGCTGTGGCAAACGCCTGGTCCGTCGAGATCCAGTCACCACCTGACGAGAAATTCGATCTGTCATCTAGACCGACGGCCGGCTCCGAGCAAGATAACCCTACGCAGAACGGCGACGACGCAGATTCAGCAGTACATCTCTTCGAGTCGACTCTCCGCCATCCCAATTCGGCGCCCCCGACCTTCCAACCGCGCTCCCAGGACGAAACGATTTCGGTGCCCACTGTCCAAGAGTTCCTCCAATCCCAATATGAAGTGCTTGAGAAGCTCAAAGCCGAGGATGAGAAGGCAGAACGCAAGTCTCGCAAGGGAGCTCCTGCACCAACGGGGTCTGGCGTGGCGGGAAGTGTTGACGGTGGCAGCGAGGATGTCGGGCACAAAGGCGTGAGCAACCCGAGGATGGCGGAACATATCGGTCCCTATCAGATCAATGTGAATGGGATTGATTTCGACGCCGAGGAGGCGACGAGGCGATTGAGAGAACGGGAAAGTGAGCGACAGAATGCGAAGAACCCGGCTTCTACTTCCGGCCCAGCAGGGACGAGTACGCCCATGAGGAGGATGGGGAGTGATCACGGCGCGGGCGGCAGCGAAGGTACACAGACCCCTACAGCGAGCGCGGCGGGGAAGCAGAGTAACGAAGCGATGTCGCAATTCTTTGCCAATCTGATAAACAAGAAGGATAAGAGGGCAGCTGGGGCTGCGAATGCCAGTGCGAGCGCGAGTCCCACGCGTGCACCGCATGGGGGTTCCGGTTCGCTTGTCAGGGGCGCTAGTTCAAGGGATATCGGTGGAGAGGGGAGGAGGCAGAGCTGAGGAGGCGAGAGGAGGTGAGATGAGGTGAGGGTGAAGGTCTGAATCGAGCGTCCGAGCATCAAGACTGAAAAGGCAGAGCGAGCGTCCATCCAGCTCGAGTTGGGTACAGATTCTACGGCGGGCACTAGTAGTTACCTTTATCAAAACACAAACCGTCACGCAAGAGACATCCGTTTCCGTCCGTCTCCAAACTTGGTCTACGCCCAATTCGTTCTCACAACCGCGGAATACTACCTAGGGTACAGAGCACACAGTATGTAGGAGACGTACTCGGTACAAGAAGTCAGCTAGTACTTGCTTGCATGTGTATCGAGGCCGACGAAAGAGTTTTCTAGAATCCATCCTCTATAGTAGACGCGAGACTCTCTACCTCTTTGCGAAATTGGGCGTGAGCACCTATGTGTTTTCCTAGCGTTTGACAAACATACTGTCAGAGAGCGGGTCTGACAACCTGGGACATGTCGTGCTTGGATTGGCTTGACCCTCATTCTTCGAAATCGCTCGTATGGAGATCAGACGACCGCCGGAGTGACGGAGACACATACAACCCACGTTGGTCTCTCATTCTTGGTCCATGCCGGTACGGTCTGAGCCTCGGTGGATTTTAGTCCACGCACCCGCCCTCGGCCGTCCAGCCTGCGATGTCCACCTGTCCGAGCACCTCCTGCGCGGGGACCTCGTCGATCAGTGCCTCCCTCAGCCTCTGCACCTCGTCGGCCGTGAACCCGCACCGGTCCGTCAGATAGGCGTGGACGCCACCGAACTCGCCCTCCAGCACGGTGCGGAGGAAGGCGCGCATGTTGCCGGCCCGACTGCCGCAGATGCGGGCGGCCTCGTCGCGCGAGATGACCGGCCGGGAAGGGGGGGCGTCGCCGTGCTGTCCTTCTTCGCCGGAATTCTGGTGCTGCGGCTGGGGCTTCCCGCCGCCGCCCCCGAGGCCGGTCTGGCTGATGCGCTCGATGAATTCCTTGCGCCACCCGCCCAGCCCGGGCTCCGTGAGCGCGTACTCCCAGCAGATGGTCTCCTCGTCGACGCCCACGAGCTTCATGATCAACGCGCCGAACACGCCGGTCCGGTCCTTGCCCGCCGTGCAGTGGAAGACCAGCGCGTCGCGCGGCCGCCGGAGGAGATGGCGGAACATGACTCGGTAGGCGCCCGCGCCGTGCGTCGCGATGTCGCGGTACGCGCGGACGAAGCCCTCGCTGTACGGGAAGTCGTGGCCCGAGTTGAACGACTGTTCGGCCGTGTACCATTGCAGCTTGCGCGCCAGGGCCACGGGGCCGTAGTCCTCGCTTTGGTAGACGGGGACGAAGTGCCGCGTCAGGCCGGGCAGGGAGTCAATACAGCCCGTATGCGGGTCCGCGAGCGGGTAGATCGTCTTGCCGCTCGAAGCGACCGTTGCCGCGAGGCGCGAGATCTCAGGCGCCGAGCGCAGGTCGTACATGTCGTGCACGTTGAGGGACGTCGTGAGGTACGTCAGGCCCTGGGGGGTGAGGTGCGTCGGGTGCGCGCAGCGGTAGAGCAGACCCTTCCTCAGGACGTACGTCTTGCCGTCCGCGGCGATGCTCCCATCCCTCGGGGCCGAGCATTGATAGCCGCCTAGGTCCCTGAAGTTTGGGACGCCCTCGACGTGCAAGAACGGGGGGGTGGGCAGGTGGTCCGGGAACGCAATGCTGAAATCCTTGGGCTCGGGCGTTGTGTCTCGCTCAGCTCGGGCCTGTTTCTCAAAGGATTCGATCTCTCGTTCCGTGAGAGGCATGCCGTTGGCGGCAGAGAGGCCCGAGTCCGGTGGGGGGTTGGTGTCCATGTAGGGCTGGTAAGGATGTTCCGGCTGTGCGGCGTGGTTGTCGGCGGGATCAACAGTGGCAAGATGGCTGGCGGTCTCTGCCATCGGCTGACTAGAGTATGTGGGCAGATGTCGGAGATGCCTGGTTTCAAAGTCGGCTGCTTCGTCGGATGTGGATTCAAGCCGGCTCTTTTCTGGTTCCGAAATGAAGCAGCGTGGTGGAAGCCTGTCGTATTAACACTATTTTGCCCAGTCGACGGCAAGCAAGGCGTTCTGTGATCTGCGATCTGCTCTTCAATACAGAAGAGGGGTTTTCATCAAAAGGGGATATGACGTCTTGTTGTGTTTAGAGAGCTTTTCACCAAATGGGATATAAGGTCTTGTTTGTTTCGAATGCAATGATCTCGGGAATATCGAGAAGATTAGACGATAGTGGGCCTAGATGATGGGATACGAGGACAGGCAGACCTCGGCCTATCCATCGCCGCTATCGCTCGCCCCGTGCTCTGCACGTTTCGCTTTGCAATGGGCGACGTGGCATGTGTCGTGGTCAGTGGCTGTTGTGGCTTCGGCAATTCTCCCGATGGAATACGAAATACGAGCCGAGGGCACGTGCGATGACACCATCTTTCGGCATGGAAGAACCAGATAATCCGTCACTTCCACAGAGCTGTCGTCTGCTCCTTTTCGCCAATCATCCACCCACGTCCTTTTGTCTCTGGACCTTTGTATGCAAGTCTCCCTTTCCGGTCGCCGGGGTGTGCCTCGTCGTTCCACGTGGAAATGCTCGGCAGACATGTCCATGACGAACACGGATTGTGTCTGCGCTGGCAGAGGCGGTCAGTAGGGAATGTCTCGCACACTGATTACCATCGCTATCAGCGTTCAGCATCTCGCTTGAGGTTATATACGCAAATTAACACAGCACGCAACCTGCGGCATCTCAATGTCTCTTGTTTGCATAGCCGTGGCCCCAGCAAGTGCTTGTATGTGTCCCGTTGTGGCCGTTATGGCAACTGTGAATGCAGTCTACCACCCATTTTGAACGTCCCAAAAGCAGAGAAACCAATAATTTTTAGTACTCCTGATGGCTGCAAAGCCGAACCCGACTTGGACGGAACACATGGACCCTTTACTCCTGCGCTTCCGAGCACTTCGTAACGCAAGCAAAAGTCGGTGACACATTCAGAGAATGCAGGGAAGGGACATAGCCCCTCTCGCGGAGGATCTCTTCAACACCTTTGACAACCAAAGCAAGTCGATACAATTCCCCATCAGTCATACCGCGATGTCCCATCACCCATGCTGAAACGGTGCTGAGGCAACCGCTTGATTGGTGGAGGCATATGGTCATGCTTGGGCTGGACCTTCATTCTTGCTGCCACCATGTGGCACCCTGTCTTGGCCACATCGATCGCCTCGACCGTGGAGTCGGCTTCTTCCCGCGAGCAGCACTCAATGACTCTTACCCAGCGGTCGTTCAGCGCATCATTGATGGTACATCGCTTCTCGGGGTCAGGGTGCAACATCTTGAGAATGCACCTCCGGATCGAGTCTGATGGCAGAGCATTGAAAATTGACCCGCACCGAGGATGGCAATTCTCATCAATCGAGGCTTCTCCATAGCGCTCCAAGAAGGCCTTCCACCCCTCCAGAAAGCGAGCATAGTTCACCTCTTCCTTGCTCGCACTTTGCCACGGGTTACCACTGAGAGTCATGGTCATGAAGAGAATACCACATCCCCAGACATCCAGCTTGGTAGGATCGTACTCCTTGTCCCCCAACAGCACTTCGGGCGAGATATACGGCCTCGAACCACAGATTCCAGGAGCCGATTTTCGCGGGTTTCGCATGCCTTCTCCGCAACGTCCTCGCGAGCTTGCAATCCCGGGATGATCGCCACAAAAGACTTCCGAGACGCCGAAATCGGTGATCTTGATGTAACCATCGTCGGTCATCAGCAGATTCTCCAACTTGATGTCTCGATGCGCGATACCATGGAGGTGCAAGTAATCGACCCCACGAAGGACTTGCTTGAAGAAACAATTACGATCAGAGGCCTTCCAGTATTTTCGTTCCAACAGGCTGAAAAGCTCCCCTTGCTGGCAGTACTCCATAACATGGTTCCACCTGCCGTTGCTGGTACACAGTCCCACGGTCTGAACGATGTTCGGGTGGCTGAGGGATCGTGCAATAGTATATTCCGACTTCACCTTACGGACATACTCCTCCTCTGTCTCCCTGGGGGATTTCTTGCGGAATTCTTTGACCGCGTACAGCGTCGTTCCTTCGGCTTTCTTACCACCCTTTCTCTGCATGATCTTAACCGTCGAACTTGCACCTTTACCAATCTCTTTCCGGCGACCGATCTTCGAAGCTGACACAAACTCGTCGTCTAATGAGCAGACATTCACAACAAAGTCGTCTCGAGGATCCACACTCAGCCGCCTACTCTTCACACCGGCACCTTCCTGTGCGGGAGAGGAGAAAGGAGACGATGTAGTCGGCTGGTTGGAGTTGCTGCCATAGCTGCTACTCCGGCGGGCGTGGGCTATCGCCGGGCTTGATTGTTTGGGTTCCTTGTGAGATCGTATCTTGGCCAACAGGCTGAACCCACTAGAAGTGCGTGTTGGCAAGGGTGGCTCACCGGCCATCACCGACATGGTCTACGGGCGAGACCAACAAAAGTGGGAATGTTGAGAAACCCCGATCAAATGAACAGAATGCAGCCTGAGAGGGAGCCAGCGTGAATAGCGCACGATGTCTGAGCGTGTGAAGACAGATTAACAGAGGTAGGCGCTTCAACCTGAGGAGAACCAAGAAGGGTGATTATCGAGTTGGAGTCCAGGAGAGAGCCGGATGTCGTCCGAGGTTGAAGATTTCTTGTGTTGAGTTTAGGTCCTCGTGGTGGGGCTTCCCGAGCGAGGGTGACTCTGATATGCGTGATGCGCTCAAGGCGTGATCTCTACCCTTGAGGACCCAGGTGGATATACCACCAACGCACAATGAACGAATAGTGCAGCAAATGGAGTCTCTCGCTGGGTTTCGAGATACGCCCGACGCACTGGGACAAATGGCGAATGGCCGCAAGGTGAGAATCGACCGGCACAGGGTAAAATGTTGCGTCCTCCAGGAAGCGGGTCTAGATTTTATTAAGGTTCTTGAAGATAAGCTTGTGCTCGTTGGGTCCCACGGTTCAACGCTCAATTCCCAATGATAACCGACCGAACTGGATGTTGTTCGTCTGGTGCGTTCAGAGAAGTCCCGGCCCTCGTGGCTATCACTCGGGGTGTCAGTGGTCGGAGTTGAGTACCCAGGGCGGCTCTTTCCTTTCCGCGTCTGGCCTGTTCTGGCTGCTCGACGGGTTTGACGTTGGTTTCCCTGGTGCTCGGACGAGTCGGGGCATTATACGGCGCCCTCGCTTTGTGTCGATCTCGGCGGTGAGGACGATACTGTGCCGGGTTGGACCGATGATCTACCGCGAAATCCGAGCAGCCAAATGGCAGGAGGACGAAGGTTGGGGTGATGATGGAGTCTTGATGACGAGTTGGAGTAGGCTTTCAAGCAGCCCTGTTCTAGAAAGCAAGGAAATCGCCGTCAAGGTAAGGCACGACTATGCTAGGATCAGTAGTGGAGGATTTAGAGAGAGATTTAAGCTACAGAGAGAGGTGCTGGACAATAGAATGAGGCTCCCCTTGATGGTGGTTAGAGTAGACAAGCATCGAGGCTTCTCACCTTGCGTTTGGACGTTGGCTCGACTGGCACGGAAGCTGGAAATGCAGGATCGGCAGGTGTAGCTGAGAGGAGTGCAGAAGCGTGGGGGATGATGCCAGCCTGACAATCGCGTGCCGGATTTGCGGTGCTGCCAAAATGGGCTCGTCGATCACGAGAACTCGGCTATCGAGGAGGAGCAGGAGCTGAGCTTATATCAGGATTGCCCGACCTGTTGTAAGTGTCCTCGTAGTAAGATCGCTGATACAGTGGGAAGCATAGGGCGCAACTTCAGCCATTATGGACAGTTATATCAAAGGTTCCTTCCTCAAAGTGTTGAGGTCTTCCTCTCGTGTCCGCCCACGGTCCCTTGCTGCATCCGCCCTCAGTTCGCTTCGGGACAAGGCTACTGCAGCCCTCCAACTTGTGCATTGCAGTATGCACTCCACGCTGACTGAATCCGAAAGGTGTTGTCCTCTTTGGTGTTGCTGCAAGAGCTCACCCCGCGCACTAGACTGGGAAGGTGAGAGCCACAACCATCCCCCTCACTTTGCACGGAAATACCGCTTCATTGCGGCCCTCAGTCAACCACCGGACAGTTGCCTCTTTGTGAGGGTGACCTCGAGTCATAGGCGTCTGAGTGCTTGTGAGAGCACGGCCTGGGGTTATGCCAGGACTCGACTCGACGCTCATCTTTGCCTCGTTATGTCGTACTTCCCAGAAGACTTGTCACGCCTTCCTTCATCCTGTGTCTAACGTCTTATGGCTGAAACTCCGAGTGAGGTTTGGCTGCAAAGTGCGCGATTTAATTCCCAGTGTATTCCCTAGCAGTGGTCAGACTCAAGGGACCGGTGTGAAGAGTGATGTCGTTGTGCAGCTCCCAGGTGAGACAGCAGACCTTGAATATCGAATCAAGCCTTTCTGTCGTGCGACTGGCATGCCGGAAGCTTTTGCGGAGGAGGGGGTATCGCGCTTCTAGAATGCAGTGACGCCCCGCGACCAAACGGCTTAACTAACAGTCGTCCACCACCCAGGTCATTGGGGAGTAGTCGTTGAACTACATGCACCCCACGCTGTTGGCACCAAAAGACATCCTCGTCCCTAGGTGATGGCTGGTAGCCAGGGAGCCCAATAGGCGTCTCCTTCCGGGCATCCGTCCATGCGCTTTGTGTCACCAAATGAAGTCCGAATCGGGAGGCGGCACTTGGTCAGGCGGTCCCGTCAGGTACCGGCGAATGAGATTTTGGCAGAGCTTGAGGCTGCGGCAGGAAAGGTTCGGGCCTCTGGGGGACTGCCATGCCAACAATTCAAGCATCCTGCACGCCTGTTACATGTTCACCATTGAAGATTGCAGCATGCACGCCCGAGCGGAACAGAAAAAGGAAACAGGACATCTCATCATTTGCCTTTCGCATTCACCGCTAATTAGAAGAATGTACTCTGCTGCACAAGTATCCATCATTGACAAGCAATTGAGCCACTTACCCACTGGCAGAGCCTGACCGCTTTGTCTCTCCGCCAAAGCCTCGAAGCCCGTGTGGCCAGCCTCACCTCCACTGCTCTTCTGCTCAAGCCTCACTCTGCGTTCGACCCATGCCTGCATGAGACCGCCTTATTGACACGTCTTCCGTCTTCCGCGGCTGCCTCTGGTGTGTGGCTCTTGCGCCTCTTACTCGCCATGGCCGTTCAGGTCTTCGCTCATTCCACCTGATTGCTCACGCTGCATACGGGCTTCGATCTCTCTGAGTTGACTCTCGCGTGCCAGGAGCTCTTGTCGCTTCTCGTTGATCTCGCGTTGTACCCTGCGGTTGCTCATTAGCCTCTGCTCAATCTACGGAACAACGACAGTCGTCGTTCAGAGGGTGGGTGGGTGACTCACTTCACTTCGATCTCCCTCAATTTCTCCTCTTCACGTCGCAGCTGTTCTTCCTTGAGGCGAACTGACTGGTTGGCGAGGTCTTCAGGATTGATGGACGAGTCTTGGGCCCTGTGGCACAAAAGCGTTAGTCAAGCGGCACAAGAAGAAACGAGTTGTGGGGTACATACGAGACGCCTCCTTCCACGCTCTTGCTGAGTTTCTCCGTCCGGTAATTTTCGTAGAGGAAGTCGTGGGTGATTTCTTTGAGGTCGGCAAGATGGGAGTGCAGGAGGGCGCTACGAATAGCCAGGAAATCCGAGTGACGTGGGTTGTCGACTTCAACAATACCCCAGGGATATTGTCGTGCACGAACCCGGCGCCCGCCAATCTCGATAATGTCCTCTGACCCTACAATGGCGAAAGGCATCAAGCCACGTAGCTCTGCGTTCTCCTCGACAGTATCTTCATCGTCTTCCTCAATGTCGTAGGGGAAGTTGTAGACAGGAATTCGGTAGTGTTCGATGTCTTCCATGACCAGCTTCTTCGACTCAGCCAGTTCGGCAGGGGTCAGCGAGTCGGCCTTGCCAATGACTGGGATGACGTTGACACGTGGGGAGAGTCGTTTCATCAACTCGATGTCGAGCTCGCGCAGGCCATGACCGGTGGGAGTGATGAAGTAGAGCAGAGCATGAATACGATTGTCACGGAACCGAGGATTTCTCTTGATACGAGACTCTTCGGCCAGGATATCGTCGTACTGTCTCTCGAGGTGGCCAACAATCTCGCCAAAGGCGGATTCGTTGTCAATCTGATCGCCGAAGCCGGGGGTGTCGACGATGGTCAGAGACACGCGTGTGCCCTCCTCGTCCAACTCGAGCTCTGTACGCGGCGGTCAGATCCCAAATATCTGTGTGTATGTAGCTCTTCCTTGCACGTACCAACGGTGACGGGCTTGATCCTAACGCCTTCCTCGAGGTGGGCATTGGCCGCATCGTCTGCGTCTTTGGGCTGGAGGACTCGCTTTCCACAAAGGGTATTGACGAAGGTGGTTCGGCCTTGTTGCACGGTCAGCACAGGTACAAATGAGAGTTGGCTGAGGAGCACATACCCGTTCCACTTGCGCCGCAGACCATCAGACAGAACTGAATGCCTTTCTTGACATTCTTCTTCCGCCGCACCTTTAGTTGCGCAACACGCATGCGGTTAGTTGAATTCATGGTGGAATGAAGAGGTGATGTTGGTCGCGTTGGTCAGGGGGTCGAGACGAGAGCGAGTACATACCGCATTCATAGGGGAAGACATGTTGGCGAACGACTAAGCGATCAGCTGGGCGCCGGCAGAAAACACGACGCTGCAAGATGATATCGACACGGTCAAGCGACTAAGCGAAGGTGTAGAACAGAAGGATGAAAGAGAGACGCACGGCGCTGAAGGTGAAGTGGAGGACGACGACAAGGTGGACTTTTCAAAAATTAAGGGGAAACACGACGAGATCGACACGCCAATGGGCAATTCTGGGGTCGCGCTTTCCCTGTTTGAGGCGCCGGCAGCTTCTTCAGCCTCGCCAGGGTGCGTCGACTAGGTCCAAATCTTCAACGGCGAAAGTGATGTTGCTGGAGTCACTGCGATCCTCTAGATGCCCTTTCCTGTAGTCGTGGCACCTTCTGTCACAGGTCCTGAAACCCAAGGCAGGTACCTACCCACTAGGTAGGTCGCTAAGTTCCATATTGACCTTGTCCTGCATCCCCAGCATGTCGCATTCCAACCGTCGCGCCGGACATTCACGACGGCAGCAGTCTGTCGACTTCCCCCGCTACCCTCCCATGTCACAGTCGCAATCACAGTTGCAGCAACCAGTACACACATCTGCACCGACAGCTGCAGCTGCACCTGTCCCTCCGCCTGCGCCTGCTCCTTCAGCCACTTCTTTGCCTGCTCCGATGCCTGTCGTCGTCTCGGATTACGAATCGGACAATCAAGGCTATCAATCAGACTATCCTACAAAGCCCCCCCCTCCGGATCGGACCAACGAGGAGCTGAACCTCTCTGTCCTCAAAAGACACAACCCGCAGATCAATTCCATCCTCTCAATAGCTCCATACGCGGTGGTCTACGAGTTTTCTCCATTGCCGCAACCCGAATGGACCAAAACAGGGATTGAGGGCTCATTGTTCATCTGCGAGCTCACGCCCGGACCATATGGCGAAGACAGGTACTCAACAATCGTGCTGAACCGGCGGGGGTTGGACAACTTTGAGGCCGAACTGAGGGAAGGTGAAAATGCCGGTGTTGAGATAACAGGTGAATATGTCATCATCAGCTTCAAAGAAGGCCATGAACAGAAAATCTATGGCGTCTACATATTCCATGATGGTCCTGGAACCTCCACTGAGAATGCCATGCAGTTGAATGGCGAGCTCATGAAATCTCTCGCCGACCATGCTGGCGCCAGCCGTCAAGCTGCTGAAGCCGCTGCATCGGCAGCCACTGCCCAACATACAAATGGACACATCCAACAAGCGGAGGAGGCCTTACACAATCACCAAGCGAATGCACCTAGCGCTGGCCACCGGACTACTCTACAACAGCTCTTCGGCCAGCAAAGGGCAAATGATGCTGGTTTCAGCGTGAGGGGGCACGAGTATGACGGACAAGTTCAACAGCCTCCGCAGTCTATATTCCCCCAGCAGCAACCTGATATTTTGGGCGACCTCTTTAGGAGAGCGGGTCTTGGGGCGAGATAGAGTGCAGTCGTTGGTTTTGCTTGGTGGCTGGCTGAATGACATAGGAATCAAGCAGCATTCCACACTTCTTCCAACCAGTGACCAATCCCTTTCGCCACGATCTCGCTCTGTCCCAAACACCATGCGTGCAGCAGCCCCTCTGACTCCAGGATATGAACTTTTGGATTGTCCCTCGCCCCGGATTTTTCTATTGAGCCGTTGACTTGCACCGCAGTACCTTCGATCTCCGCTCTCTCTGCGGGTTCAGCAACATGGCGTCGTTGCACGACAGCCCCCGGAGCTTGAGCTTCCATGATAGCCTGCCTGGTAACATCCGCAACCCAATGATCTTCCTTGGTGAACCAGAAGAACAGTCTCGGAATTGGGAATTCCTCTTCTTCAGCAGCAACCATGGAAGTCTCACCGTGGCTCGCTCCCCAAACCTCCTTTCCCCACCGATTCTTTCGGATCTCTTTCATCTCCCAAGTGGCCATGTGCAACGCCTGCTCGACGCCTCTCTCACTCTTCAAGAATGCCAAAGTCGCTTCGAGTCCATGGCTACCGGCTTGCATACCCGTCACTCGTGAGACGAGCGAGGCAAACCATGATGCAGGAATGAGTCGCAAGAGGACGGAGTGGACCAGGATGTGTGCCAACTGCGGCAGGAATGGGAGGTTCGTGAGAAGTGGCGTGGCTATCAGCCCAGAAGGCGAGAGATGTATGTCTTGGATCGTGGGCGTGAGGAGAATACAAGCCCAAGGCGACCACAGTGGCCTCGACCTTGACCTTGGCCCTTGCGTGTGTGTGACTGAAATAGTATTGGAGCTCGTCTGAGGATCTCGTCCTGGTGCACGTCGAAGAGACGTGTCGTCCAGTGCATGCCGTTCGTGCCATAACCTGACCAACTCCAGACAGATGTAAGCTCCAACACTATGACCCACCAATACCACTTCCACGGTCTCAGCATCCTGCTCATCACCGCCCAGCGTGTCCCGCGTCGACAGTATTCTGTCCGCCAGATCCTCGACCCTCGCGTAGCTGAGCTCGATCTGTTCGCGCAACGTGAACAGTTTCCCCCTCGGGCCCTGGAATTTCGCGGGATAAAGTAACTCTTGCTCGTCTCGGTCGTGCAGAGTAGAACGTGAAGCTGAGTCTGAATCCGAGTCTGAGTCTGAAGCCGGTTCAGGATCCAAACCCTCACCGCCTCCTCCTCCTCCTCTTCCTCCTTCTCGCTTCCTCATCCTCGTCCCTTTCCCGCCACGCGAACCATGCGTACCCTTGACCTCGAACCCACCAAGACTCATCCCCGCGACGACGACATCCGCGCGGCCCTTCAACCCCAAGTCTCGTACCACGAGGGATAAGAATACGTGATAATATGCCACCAGGCCAGGATTTCCCGTCACGAAGAAGACGAGCTTGGGCTTGGGCTTGGGCTTGGATCTTGATATTGACGGCGATGATAACCCCCCCGCGTCCGATCCAGATCCAAACGAGCTCTTATCACAAGCTGCGCTGCCTGCATGTAAGAATATGTTGGCTGATATCTGAGACTTGAGCCGCGACGCTACCGTCATCTTTGATCTTTTTGGGGGGATAGTAGGCAGATGATCTAATTACACATCCCACAGCACCGAGCGGCATTGAGAACAGGAAGGTGGTTTAAATCATGAAAAGGGGAATGTCAGACTTGTGATTTTTGGATTTTACATGACGGATCCTGACAACCACAACCACTTGACTACCACAGGTTACCGTGTTTCGTCTCCCTCAAGAGTTCTAGTTCATGCGAGACACGATCTATCACATCTTAAAAGAGAACAATGAAGGGGATTTGGAGTCTAACTCTCAATTGGCGCCTTGTCAGCTTTATTCCAGCGGGAGGATTTCTGTGCAGCAACCGCCCATGCCAGTCCCAATACCAGGCCCCAAACTGTACAGGACATCGCCCTCACCCGCTGAATGACCAAGGTCGCGTGCTCTAGCATGTTGATAACTGAAATGGAAATTCCTTTCGGCTCCGACCGTCCAATTACATGCATGCATGTCGTTCCCTCATTTCACTCGTCATGCGCCATAATCCATGAAACCGCAAGGGAATGCTCAAGGGGGTATCTCTTGAAAACCATCGCAAAATCCTAGCAGGGTCAACGCAGAAAACAAATGAAATGTCTCTTGTAAAAATCCAGCTTCACTCATTGCTCCCATGTCTCCCATGTCACCTCTTTGTCATCACTTCCCCAGAAGCAGACTGACTAAGACCGAGTGTCAGGACCGGCACTGGGCGGACTGTGATTGAGCCAACTGAAGTCTTGGTAGGAATCGTCGAATGACCCACGCACGCTCGGGCGGTTGACATTCTGGATAGGCGGAGGTCGTTGCGGCTGTGCCAGTTTCCTCACGTCCTCCCTGCCAAATGGTGGGCGCACAAGACTGTTCTGTGCAGATCGCGGAACGCCTGGGATGGCTGACACGCGGAACGGGGTAGTCGCAGAACGGTTCGGCAGGCTCGGCATTGTTGGAGCTGGGGTACGGAATGCGGCCTGCTCTTGCTGTTGCTGTTGCTGCTTGCGCTCTTGGGCCAGTCGAGCCGTCTCTTTCGCTTGCCACGCTACAGGGTCGTCTCGTTGGAGACGCTCATTCTGATATTCTTCTTCGGCCGCCTTTTGCTCCTCTGCGTCCAAGCGCTCGTCGTCCTCCTTCTGAAACGTCTCGGTCAAGACAATGCTCCGAATGAAACCAAGATCGGGGATGATGGCATCAAGTACTTTCGCATCCTTGCCGCGACTCTCACTGAAATCCTCTTGTGGGACGTCCTTGACTGGAAACAGATATTGCATGTCGGTCTTTCTGCTGGCGTTTGGTCTTGGTGCCTTCTTGTCGACCACCCGTCCAAAAAGTTGGGTCTTGAACACCGCGGTATTGAACAATTTGTCCTCAAAGGTACCTCCAGCCTGAAAGCGATAGACAAAGACTGGCCTCTTCTGGTTCAGACGGTACGCCCTGCCGATGGCCTGTTGCTCCCAGATCGGATTAAAGCTGAAATCAAACACGATAACACGATTCGCACCCTGCAGGTTCAGCCCCAGGCCTCCAGCTCGCATTGAGATCAAGAAGACTTGGTAGCGATTCTTCTCGTTGAATTCTTTCACCTGTGCTTGTCGTTCCGAGACCTTTGTCTTGCCGTCAATGCGGGAGAATGAGCAATTCATAGCTTTCAGCATTTCCGCAAGATAGTTCAGCGTGGGGATACTGTGACTGAAAATCAAGGTCTTGTCTCCGGCTTCCACAGCCTTTTCCACAATGCGCTGGACAGCAAGGGTACGATAGGACAAGGATGGATCGAAGAGAGCTGCGTGGTCGCTGACGTCGGGCAGCATCTCTAACACGGCTTCCATCGCCTGACGCATCGGGCCCGTAACGTCGACATCGGTATCCTCCTTGATTGCCTCCGGTGTTCTGCCTTCCTCAGGTACTGGTGCTTCGTCTGAGCTTTCACTCAGCTCTTGAGCATTGTCGGTTTGAACGCGCTCTTCCTTGTCCTTTCTCTGGCGCTCTTTGAGTTTTGTCACGAACCCAGCAGGATGGTGGCAAAGCCATGACAGCATTGCAATCCAATCCCAAAGCCTGGCGTTGCTATTTCCTCCGCCCATGAGAACATGGGTTTGCTCCATGTGCTGCACATAGACATTGTATGCTCGAGTCTGCAGTTCCGTGAGGGGTATTGTGATGAAAAATTCAGTCTTCGAAGGCATATCCTTTTCAATGGCAGTGATATCAGCTCGGTTGATCTTAGGATCCAGATCTCTCTTCAACACATGCAGTTTGCGAAGCGCGAGCCGCTTTTCGTTTGCAGTGCTGTCAGACCATAGACCATCTCTGATAGGCTCCGAATACTTGGACCGGAATTGAACCATAGAGCCCAAATATCCAGGGGCGATCCAGTCCACCAAGGTATGGTACTCCTCAAGATGGTTGTTGAGAGGCGACCCCGTCAGAGCGATGCGACTGATCGTCTTGAATCGCTTCGAATATTCGTTGATCTTCGACTTCGGGTTCTTGAGTGTATGTGCCTCATCCGCGATGACGATGTTCGGCACTTCCAGCAAAATTTGCTCAAGATCGATTGCAACAGCACCCTTCTTCTTCTCCTTGATACTGTTTGTTATTGACGATCTGAATCGCTCGTAGCCCATAAGCAACACGCCTCCTCTCTTCGACCAATTCTTGATGGCTCGGATGTTGTCTTCTGCCCTCGTGAGGTCACATTTGTGGATAGCGCCGAGAACAGTGGCTCCTTGAGGAGTCCACATGAGAAGCTCATCTTCCCAGTTGTTGAGTAACGATGCAGGTGCAAGAATCAGAGTCTTGTTGTGGCGAAGATGATCCGGAATGAGTTGCCTGACTTTCGGATCAGGGCTTTGACCACATAACGAGATGGTCACAAGCAGTGACACCACCTGCATCGTTTTCCCAAGTCCCATGGTGTGTGCCAGGATGCAGCCTTGGTGTTTCGGGTCTTCGATGATCTCTCGCCACATGAATTGTAGCCCAGCGACTTGATGGGGTTTGATGCGTCCGGCGATATGCTCATGCAGCTCGACAAGTGGTTCCTCCGTGTTGACTATGACATGAGATTCGGCATTGCCGTCCGGCTGCATCATTGCAAGCTTCTTAGACATGTCGTTGCGCCGCTTTTCTTGCGCTTGGATACGCATCTTGTCGTTGTACTGCTGGGACATAGCTTCTTGACTCTGTTCGACTTTACGCTTTCGCTTCTTGTGAGAAGAAGGTCGGATAGCTTCTTCCAGGTCATCCGTCGACATATAGTCGGCGATTTCTGCTTCTGTGTCGTCAAGCATCTCGATATCCGACAAAGGCTCTTGGTCTCTCTTTCTCTTTGTGACTTTATGCTGTGCTTCATCATTGAAGCGAGCCCGGAGGAGCTTTCCAAGAGTTTCATAGAAAGGGCGGATGGCCGCATCTTTGTCTTCATAGGCCTGATGTCTATGGATCTGGGACACAGGTTTGTCCAGAGTGTTTTCGCCGGTGCAATGTGTGATATAAAGCAAGACCAACACCTCGGCACTGAATTGATACTTTTGTTGGATCCCCGCGATGATGAAATGTTTCAAATGAATAAGCGCCAGTCCTTCGACGATGCATTTCTCCCTGCTTTCCTCGGTGGACAAAGTGTTCACGAACGAAGCTAAATCGGTAGCAAACTGCAGTTCAAGGCTGTAGACACTCTTTGCAAGCGCTCTCCGAGTGTCTGCAGGCTCTATGTCGGACCAACCTGTATGCATAATTCCTTGGACATCATCCCACTTTGGCAGATTCGTATCATCCTCTGAGGAGGCATGACGAGGGCCAGAATCCGCTGTTTTAGAGACATGACTGGGCGTCTTTTTGCGTTTTTGCATTCCGACCGGATTGAGCTCCGGTGTGTGGACGCTGAAATCACTCGAAAGCCCACTGGAAGTTCTCTCAGGACCTGGATGTGGGCTATCAATAGTCAGGTCGATAGGTGCGGCAGTAGATCGCCCATGATCTCGATACTTGGATTTGGGAAGACGTGGTGTGCGGTCCAGGTCAGAGTTATCTGAAGATTTGGGTTCTTCGGCCAGAGAGGGTTTTGGTATGGTAAGACGGATTCGGCGTCTATAGATTGGCGTTTGAGGTGCCATCTCAGCTTTAACGTGCGCAGTCCTCCGTCGGCTTGGCGTGATGATATCGTCCTCGTCGTCAGTCTCTATATCCGCATCGTCTGCATTGACATCAGGCACTGTTGAGTCATCAGGGGGAGAATATTGTGTGCTTGGAGGAGGCTCTTTGTTGGCGATAGTGGGTGCTGGCACTCTCTTGGCTTGGGTATCGGTATGTTTCCAATTTTCCGGGTTCCATTCCTCTGCCTCCGGATCATGGTGAATGGATCCGAAGTCAGAAGAATTATCATCGATAGCGTTGTCGTTGATGAAGCTCTGATCATCATCATCATCTGAGACAGCCTCTGGCTCCGACTCAATGATTTCTTCTCCCTCCTCCAGATCGTGTTGCTTCGGCAGGTGTACCTTTGCCAGAGCTTCCTTGCTGGGTGTCTCCGGGGGTGTATTTTGCAGCATGACATGGACGTAATAGCTGTATTCCTCGTGCTGATGGACAGTCACCTCAAGAACCTGGCACTGTTTCTTGACTTCAGCTGAATTGCGCCAGGTGTTGCCGGCCACCTCGTGCCTAAGTTTGATCATTCTCTGCAAGCAATGATCCTTAGACTTTCTGAAGTACTGAATCTTAGGCTGCCGGTTCTTTATGCGGGCTGCTTCTGTCCAGTGGCGGTAGGCTCTCTTCTGAACTGCAGTCATTTTCGTCTCCCTCCACTCGTGTTTGAAGTCTTCAATTGCCTCATCGATTGCAGTTTCCACTTGTGCAAGAGTCAGGTTGACGGGTCGATTCCGAGTTTCCACTTCCTCCGCCCTCTCCTCTTCCATCTCCCTCCAAGTATCTTCATCGTAACCACCTTCATCCCCAGAATCTCCATACAGCGGAAGCCCCTCATCCAAGTCTTGTGGGGGATACTTGGCAAGAAGATAGTCCAGGTCAGAGATATCCACTCCTCCGCGGGTTTTCCCAGTGCCGTCACCTTCGTTATGGGCATGTTGTGTCTCCTGAGCGGTGACCGTGACAGGTCTTTGGCTCTCATTGGCCTTGGTCAATTGGAGAGCCTGCAACTCCGGGTATTCTGCGACGCTGCGGACCTTTGGTAGCTGCCTGCCCGGCAAGAACAACGTAAAGTACTGGCTCGAGGAGGGGCCCTGCACCAATGACTCATCGTACGGCATCCTGACACGCAGTCCACTGCTAGGCAGTACCTCTGTTCCACGACGGAGGAATGATTTCATAAGACGGGCGACTGCACGTCGATGGCCACTTGGGATTCGGATTGAGACATCAAATTGCTGGATGTCATCAATAGGAACACGGTATGTGTCGTCACTGTCGACGGTTGTCGATACTTTGGAGTAGAATAAATCCTGGATAGGGACTGCATCTCGTGTAAGGTAACCTTCGTCGCTCGGTGCCAGAGGAGTCCTCTCAGGTAGGTAACCAATGAAAGTGGGTGCGATCCTCTTCTTGCCGTTTACTTTTGAACTTTGTATCTCTGCGGGTAGTGGGGCGGAGGGCTGTGTTTCGTAGTCTGTTTTGGAAGGGGGTTGGCCAGGAGGAGGTTTTGTAGTAGAACTCGGTTCTGGTTTTGGAGTCGGCCTACACGGATCTGTGGTGGGAAGAGCTGCACCTGAGTTGGATTTGTCCGTAAGTCTAAGAGCTGTTGGCTCCGGGCCAGGCGGCCGTGCTGGATCCGGAGGAGGTGGAGCTCGCTGTCGCCCGAAGCCACTGGCAAGCGATGGCGAACGAGTATGCGGCGTCTCAATGGAGGGGTGGATGCCGATACCATAGGATGCGGGTGACTGAGGAACCACCGAGAACCGTGGGTGCGTGATCTGAGGAGACGGGAGAGTGATAGACTGCATCCTGGCAATATTATCTACTTGGAACAACATCTGCTGATAGCTTCTCGACTTGGCTCGGAAGAAGTTGATCGCCTTCATGATGATATTCCGTATGCCATATGAGACAATCCCCAGGTCTTCCTTCAAGGCTTGCATTTCCAGAGTCAAGAGACTGTCTCCATCAATATCGTTCTGCCGGAAAGTAATCTCAAGGGCCTGGCGATTGTGCTTATACTGAGAATGGGCATTGGGCAACCATTGTGGGGTTGGCGTGTGGCACAGTTCATAAACAACTTGGTCGATTGTCCAGGCTCTCGGGTCGTCGTCGCCGTCTGCGGAAGTCTCCATGATGTGCGATAGTCGAAAGGAAGCGCGTGGTAAGTCGTGAGGCAGTAGGCAAGATGTCTGCTGTGTGGGAGGTGAGGGGGATTGAGTGGTGGGAAGTTGACGAATGATGAACGTTGGTGGTTGTCAAAGAAGACAACGCAGGCAGTAGAGCGCAGCCAAAGTCGAGCGAAATCATCTCCTAGTAACGACTAGTCGTGGCAGGGAGCAGAAATGACTGTACAAGTGCTTCTTGAAAGAGCGGCTGTGATTGAAACAAAATAGAAAAGCAGATGCCCCAAAGAAAGGGCAGAAGGTCAGCGGTGCGCTGTTCACATAGTACTAGGTTCCGTGGACCGCAGTCAACTGCTGCGCTTACTTGGAGAGATGCTCATGGAGGATGTATCTCAAGAGCAATCATTTAGAAGTGATGCCAGGTTCACAGTCAACAGCGAGACAGTGCGGGCAAAGAGATTAAGTGGAGTTCGGGTTCAGCCTCCAGATCCGCGAGCGCGAAGCACTTTACGCGATTCCGAGATAGGCAAGTAGACCGGAGATCAACGTGCTGACTAATGATTCAATGATGCCACCAACGCTATAATTCTGCCAAGCTCAAATCATGTGTTTGAGATAATTCGTTGTGACTGTCTTCATCTCACCAGCACACCACGATATCGAAGTGAGGATCCAAGATTCGAGTGCTCTCTGAGTCGTGCTCGTAAAGAACAATGGCGGATCATGCAGAAACGAAAATTTACAACGACTATCCACCGGTAGTGACAGTGGAGCAAGAAGAATATCTTGTCCAGACTGTTAAAAACTGGGTGGTAGAGCATGCGCTCACAGTCAGGCCGTCGTCGGCGATAGTGCCAGAGGAGACGAACCCGGCCAATGTTCTTGCCACGAGTGCTCCCGTCACGCTTTTCCCTAGCCCTTTCCCTAAGGCGTGCTTTGAACAGGCAAGGGGTCTTCAACAGGTCTACAATGAACTTTACGCTAGCATTGCCAGTGATGAGCAATGGCTCGAAGATATCATGAAAGAGTGAGTCAACTATGTTAGCATCCATACGAACTCCGTTGCTGCGAGCCTGGCATGTTTCAATGGCTTGACTTGCTCCGAACACGGATTAACTAAGTCGATGGTCAGGTTGATTGAGGTCGATGATTTCCTCGCCAACCTCTGGAAGATTCATCTCTCGGTCAAAGAAGAAGGCTATGTTCAAGACTTGTCATTAGGCATGTTCCGATCTGACTACATGCTTCATACTTCGAAGGACGCGCCGGTGTCACTAAGGCAGGTGGAATTCAACACGATATCTTCATCATTTGGAGGTCTTGCCTGCAAGGTGGCAGAAATGCATACACACCTTGCAACATTTCCCTCAGCAAAGCACCCATTTGCATATCCAGCACACCCACTCTTCGCCAATTCCGATGACAAAAGCTCCATCGACACGGTCGGTCATCCTCCTCCAAATGAAGCAGTATCGACCTTAGTCGCGGGCCTCGCTGCCGCCCACGCAGCATACGGCCGCTCGCGCTCCGACCCTGCGCTTCCAACCTGCATCCTCTTCCTCGTACAAGATACGGAGCGCAATGTCTTTGACCAACTCGCCCTCTCTTCGAATCTTTACGACCACCATGACATCCCCTCCTTTCGACTTCCCACAAGCAAAATCCTCGCTTATACGTCCATTCCGGCCAAAGACGACAACCCCGCTCGCCCGCTAATCTACACCCCACCCTCCTCCCCTTCGACGCCATATGAAGTGGCTGTAGTCTACTTCCGCGCCCTCTATGCACCTACAGAATATAACACCCCCACATCCTGGGCCGCGCGCCACCACCTCGAACGCAGCGCCGCGATCAAATGCCCTTCGATCCTGTTACACCTTTCCGGCTCGAAGAAAGTTCAACAGGTCTTGACCTCTCGGCCTCCGGATGCAGACCACTTGAAAGCGTTCCTGCCAAACCACCCGGAAACTGCACTGGAAAACCTGCGCTCGACATTCGCCCCGCAGTACTCTCTCTCCGCCTCGCAATTTAGTGCTTCGAGCGAGCCGGAAGGAGTCCGTCTGGCTCTCGACGAGAACAGCGCAGCAAACCACGTCCTAAAGCCTCAGCGCGAAGGCGGGGGCAATAACATCTACCGCACGAACATTCCGCCGTTCTTGAATTCCATCCCTCGGGATCAGTGGAAACAGTACATCCTGATGGAACTGATCCATCCGCCTGCGGCTGCCAAGAACACTGTACTGAAAAGTGATGGACAAGTCGTGAGTGGGAATGTTATATCTGAGTTGGGAATCTTTGGGACCTGCCTGTGGAAGAATACACCAGGCAGCACCGCGCCGGAGATCTTGCATAACACGGAGGGTGGATATTTGTTGAGAACCAAAGGCAAGGACAGTGATGAGGGTGGTGTTGCGGCAGGATTCAGCTCGTTGGACAGTCTGATACTCTATACCGAGGCTTAGAATATATATTCCGTGGGTAGAAGGAATTGATAGAAAGTTGGAAAAGTAGACGTTTTCGGTAATGGAGGATAAGATCGCTAAGCTGAATACGCGAAGGCGAAGACTGGTGGCCCGTCCATTGCCAGCACCGACACAGACTTGAAGGGTTCATTCTTCTCTCTCTATCTAGGGTGGCACTTTCGGTCTCCTGTCACGTTCGCCTGACCGTGCTGCGGTCCCCTTTCTCGGCGGCCGACCCTCCTTTGACGGCGGGACCTTCGACCCCTTCGTCAGGTACCACCTCGGAACAGCGAGGACCGACATTAGGGCTTTTGATGGAAGACTCGCAAGGTACGACAGGTATTGGACTGGCACGACAACAGCAGCACAAGCCCAATTCGTTAGAATGACGATGTAGTTATTCGGTATCCGATCAGCATTCCGTTGAGCCGCCGCAGCCAGCGACACCACGTCATGGAGCCGGACCTCGAGGTCCTGTAACCGTGCTTCGATCTGGACTGATGAAATAGTCGACCTCTTCTCGTACCGTCGCATGGCTCTGTTCAAAGCATCGACCTCCGGTTGCACTGTCTTCTTAACCTCCGACGCCACGGTCGCAGTAGTTCTGGCCACGAGTGCGTCGACGTTGATTCGTTCATCTTTTTGCTTCCCTGAATTGGCAGCACGGTCCGCCACGTGCGCCTCCAGCTCGTCTAGCCTGTGTGAGAGGTCGCGGAATTGCTGGCTATCTGCCCGACTTGATTCCTTCAGGAACTCCATATTCGCTCGTCGTTGCAAAAATAGAGTTCTCCGCTGCACCATCTTGATCAGGTGAGATATGGGTCGGATCTCCGCGACGAGAACGAATATGCTGAGATTATAGTTGGAGACCAGGCCCTCAGAAGGCCTAGAGAGTTGTGACCTGATGCTGTGGAGGAGCCACGCAGCGATGAGGGGAAATACAAAACAAGACAACAACGCAAGAAGCTCATGAACACGAAGCTCCTTTTGCGCAGCCGCCGCGTCTGCATTGGTCGGTTTTGGACTCGACTTGCTGGTGTTAGGCCTATCTTTCGCTGCGCTATCCTCACCAATACCGCTAGCAGACAGGGGATCCTGCTCTTCATCCTCCTCATCGATCGGAGTGACGACAGCTGGAATTGTCGAGTCCATCAATACAGGCGTCTGAGCTGCACGATACCAATCCCTACGGCGGACATCAGCAACAGATTGGGACGAATAGGTAGATGAGTCCTCACCAAGGTGACCTAAGCGCCCAGTTCATGAAAATCGCGGCCAGACCCAGCAGGGTCACGTCGGTAATGAAAGCACTTCCATTCTTGAAGAACAAACCACCGACAGCGGGAAGTAGTGCAAGACCCAAAGGCAGCGATTGCCAATGTGAACCATCATCATGGTCGTGGAAACCGTCTTCATCCTTTGCACGAGGCAGCAATATATCGTCCGTGGATGAGCGTAGGGACTTTCGGGTCTCGGAAAATGTCTCAGAGAGGAACGAACTTCGTCGCCGGTTGAGTGCGGGATTTCCTTCCGCGAATGTAGACGCTCGTCCGAGTGGCCGTTGTCTCAAGCCCTGCGGCGAGGGACTGATTTGGCGACCGGACGTTGTAGGCGGAGGCAGAGTAACTGAAGACGGCTTCTCGGATGCCATCGAACTGAATTACGCTTTTCCTGAAGGATGCGGGTAGAGAGATGAAACAGAAGCAACAACGGAGGTGACGTCCGCTATTCGTTTACAGCGACATGCTTTGGGCACCAAACGATGATGGAAGGCGCGGTGATGAACTGAAGGAGATTCCGCTGATCGTTGTAAGCACCCAGATTCCCTCTATACCTGCACAGTGGTGAGAAAGAAGATTATTAGAAAGAATACAAGAACTTGGAAAAGGCGACGACGAATTCGTGAATTAGCTGGATGATTGATGATCGATGAAGAGCCTGAATGCCCTGGTGCGGCTGGCGGAATCAGGATCCCCGAGGCCTCACACCTTGGAGCCGTGGATTTATGTTCTTCCGGCCGGTGCGCGCTTGAGCAAATACCGAATACCTCGACTCCAATTCGAACGCGTCAGGCTAAACAACAACCGGCCACGCCACGGACGACGTTGTGGGACTGACAGATCGCGACAGACTGTGATTCTTGTATTGCTCTGCTAGCATGGCACAAACGCTCACTCTGCCTTACAGGTCAGTTGTTTAAGAGTGCTGGAAACGTGCACATGACCATGTTCATAGCACACCCGGAGGGTTTGTGACGAAACTCTGCTCATATTACCTTACTCGCGTTGACAGGAATCCTCAAAAAGCAGACTGCAGGAGCTCTGAGATCCAGGATGCAGGCCTCGTCACGTATGCCGGGTGCACTCTATGGGATCTATCCCTTTGGGCAGAGCCCTATTCAACACCTCTTCTGGAAGGATGTCTCTCAGATATCCCGAGGACCCCACAAATACCTCCATCTCTACCAATGCTTCATGGTAGGTTGAATCAAGGTGAAATGAAACTTGAAGGAACTGGACTGCGAGGACATGGATGCAGCGAGGGAGCTGGCCTTTTCTTCACTCTCCTGGCTCTCCCTCTTCTCGTTGTTCGATGCTCTTCCTCCATCTATCTCATCCACAGACATGGCATGGGTGGTTTCTTCCTTGGTCCTAGCACCACTGGCTCTTCTGGCAATCCTTCTAGCTATACCTCCCCTCATCATTCAAGTGCGCGCTAGGAACTTTCCAGCCTCAGTTCTCGTCATCGGAGTCACCATTCTCAACATCCAAAACTTTGTTAACGCAGCCATCTGGCACTCGCTCGACACCTCCCGTTGGTGGGATGGGAAGATACTGTGTGACATCGAAGTGAAACTCTACCTTGGGATATTCCAGGCTATGGGCGGAGCCATAGCGAGCATATTTCGGCAAATCTCAATCATCCTTCACCCTGACCATATGGTTGTGGCGCCCAGTCCGCGACAGCGCAAATTCACCTTGGTTATCGACCTCATTCTTTGCATCTTGTTGCCTGTATATGTCATGATCGGCCACTACCTGACCCAGCGAACCAGATACTGGCTCCGGCCTTCGGCTGGCTGTATAGTAACATTCGATATCAACTACGCCGCACCATTCCTAACCTACCTGTGGCCACTCGTCGTGTCGCTCATCGGCAGCACTTACTGTCTGATCTCCATCTTTCGCCTGAACAAACACCGCAAGCAAATGGCATCAGTCCTCTCCCATACCCCGGGAGCCACGACCTCGCGATTCTATCGGCTCTTCGCACTCGCCTTCACCCTGCTGGCAATCTACTGCCCATTGTCAATGTTCAGCTTCGTGCAGGACGTTCGCATACCAATGCATAAATATTCATGGTCGCATATCCATCCTCCCGACTGGTCGGAGAGAATTTTCTTGAGCCAAGGCGCAGCGCAGAGCGAGCAAAACATAACCTTTGACCGCTGGGCACAAGTCCTCACGGCGTATCTGGCATTCATCTTCTTTGGACTAGGTCAAGAGGCAACGCAGATGTACAAGGGTTGGATTACACGAACATGCAGGCTCCTCGCCATGCACAGGAGACCAGTGCGCAACGTGTCAACGCAGCCTCCCCAGGAACTCGTGTTGCTTGAGGGAGGACTTGCCGCAGAGTGCTCGGCCGATCATCACGAATTTGGTGACGCTCAGCTCACGCATCCGCACCACTCGAATATATCCGAATTGAGCGGCTAATACGGAAGCGCCAGCAAATATTCGGGTCCAGATGAAATACGAAGCGATGGTAAAGACATATTACAGACCTGGGGAATTGGGATACCTGTAGGTAAGCCTGCTGGTTCTCGACACCTGGCCCCGCCAGCGTCGCGCAAGAATTCATTAGAGTGGCGAGTACATATGGAGAAAGAAGCCGACCACCCCAATACGCTGAAAACACGGCACAAGACACTCCACATCGTCTATGGAGGGTTTATTGTACACAGAAAGATCGTCGTCATCTTAATCGGAACACTCTTGCAAATGCGATCAAGCCACAGCGTCCTCCTCTTTGGATTGCGGCCTTTTCAATACCTCAATTTTCGTCTGTACAAGGCTCAGCGAGCTCTGCCTTTTGCCGTCTGCATCGTCGTACGTGCGCATAGTAGCATCGCCTTCCAGGTAGACCAGGGTGCTATACCACCAATATATCAGCGTCTTGCCTCCAAGACTCCGGCCACAGACATTCGCCTGAACTTACCCTTTGCTCAATCCCATTACATAATCCCTCTGCGGAGTCCCCTCGGGTGCAAAACTAGCAACCCGAAACCATGATGTCTGTCTGTTGTCCTTTGGGCCGTGGCTGGTTCCAACAACGTACTTGATCACCTGGCCCTTGCCGGTTTCAGCGAGTTCTGGGTCTGCGCCGAGGCGACCGACTAGTGTCATTCGTGCGAGCTGAGAGGGACGAGTTGTCGAAAATGCGCGCGCAGAAAAGCCGGGGACGGCTGAAGCCGTGCGCCGGGCTGGGGAGAGCAGGAAGGACATGGTGAGGGTATGGAATTGAGGTGGTTGGGATTGAAGGTTGCGGAATGCGCAGGGGCGATGCGGTCGGACAACAGTATCTCGGTGGTGAATTGGGCAGTACAGGACAACAACAAATGCAGTTGAGTAACTATGGTTTGGGTTGCAGAAGGACGTCTGCGGTTTGATCAGTGCTGAGGTGTCGAATGCTCGCTGCGCGGTGGACGCGATTTCTTGCGCAACCCTTGCAGAAGGTCGCGGTAGGGGAGCAAGGCTAACCGTATCTGTCAAAGTGCATACGCTAAGTTAACATGGTTGTGCATTTGATTTCCATCAGTTCAACTTCATCTCTTCCTTTCCGTGACTCTGCTCAGGAAGAGCAACTTTGTAGGTATTATACAGGAGTATCATGAGCTCCAGTCAGAAGGGGACCACCATGATGCATTCTTCCCTATCGATTACTTTTCACGAGGTACACTTTCATCTTCCTCAGTCCCGTTCTTCCTTCTATAGGCTCATTCTACTACCATCGCAGCACCATCATAACTCAATGCCAGCAACAGAAAACTCTGTGCACCTCCTAATGTTGCCTAGGGGTTTCGACAGTCCATACAACAATGATAGTGTGGCCTTGTCTTAGAACCTTTGAACAACAGACCGACCTCCGTCGCCGCAAATAGCCACAAAGAGTTCACGCACGACCGACGGCTGAACAAGATTCTGCATTGGTGCTTAAAGAAGGGGAGCAGCCTCGATGGCCCTTTTCAATTGTCCAATTCGTATTGCTTTTTCTCCTACCATCACTCGATCGGAATAAGAAACTTACAGATGGCCGTTTCTGATTTTACTATGCGCCCCGTTGCTTGGCTGTTCATCTCCCTGTTCGCCGGCATTATCCTCATACTTGCCATTGTATACCTCTTCGCACTTAAGATCAGGCGTGACAAGAAAAAGGCTGAGCGCAAGGCCGAGGGCGACGAGATCTTCGGGAAAATCATCAGGAATTCAGTTACAGCACCTGCAGTGTAGGAACGCCGAATCGGATCACTTACGACTCTTGTCACAAAATCCAATTGCAGATTTCACAGAAAACCGGCAAAGACTAAGACACCTGGATTCGCGGGCTATAGCCGTTCATGACTTCTTTGTCGTCTGCGAACACTTCTGAACGCGCCCATTGAACCCAAACCAGCATTTCTTTGTGCTTGGAGTCACCAGGGCTTCCACTCCTCCAGTGTCGACTCTTGGTTACTGTTTCCATCACCCGACTATTGTACAAGTAGAACAGCCTATGTTCTATCGTGATGGTGCCTCTGTCCGCTCTAATCATCCTCGGCACGGTGGCAGTCTTTGCCACGGGCACATTCATCTTCGCGATATACTTCACAACCAAGACCGGGCTTGAAGCAAAAAGGCTGCGGAACTCCGAAGCAGAGCAAGAACTACGTACTCCTCTTAGGCAAACGGCAGCAGAGCCCGGCCTCAACTCGGGAAGTGCAACACCGCTACCACCGCGGCCACCAACGCCGGAGGCAGAGTCTCCACCTCCGCTCCTGGATGACCCAGACGATCAGATGACTGGCGCAGGTACGGCTGTATCTGTCCGAGCAGAGGCACCACCCCCGTTCCTTCTCCCCGCAACAACTTATCGCCCTAAAATTCCGCCACCACAAAACTCTGTCCGACCGCCAACCCCCGAAGCAGACTACCCGCCACCTTTATCACAAGACTCCCTTGTCCGAGCAATCTCTCCTCTATCACCTCACCTGCCTCTCCTTCCTTCCCCAGTCTCCCTCCCAGCACCAATTAGGGGTCTACCGAAAGCGAGATCCAAGAGCAGAGGCAGGAATCCAGGCCCACGTCCGCCTTACCCCACAGACACAGACAGACCAGATAGCATGCACGAGATTTACGAGATTTACAGTAAATTGCCTCCCACACCAAAGATCATGCCAAAGAGTGCACCGTCGACGGTTACAACGTTCGCCCAGGCGGATAGTAAGTGGGCATATTTTGGGCAGAAGAGGGCAGACAGTCAGGGTAGGGCAAGGCAAGTGAATATGGTGTGAGTGTGAGAACGTGTTAGTACCGCGTAGAGTTATTACGAGAAGGTATGTCATCACGCACTGAGTCGTGAAACCTGATTGCACATATTGTCTAGAATACTACTAGTATGTATCCTATTCAAGGTCTTCGACGAGATATCATTTTCTGTACAAGGATCGACTGTGAAATCTGATCGAAAGCGAATGCATGACGTACTTTGACAAGCCCATAATCATCTGTCGGAAATGCAATCACCGAAACATTGGTTTTGGAAACGTGGCGATTTCTTGGCTGGGAAGACAGTACGGATACTCGGACGGAGTGCGTTTATGATTTGGTTTCGAGGCCGATCCAGGGTGGAAGAGGCAGTGCAACTCTGGCACAACTGGGTCGCCTGCGAGTAAATGGTGACGAAGACTTTGATGACCATCAATATGATGTCCTTCTTGTCGGTCGACAATTGCCTCGCCGGAGTAAAGTCGAGGTTAGCATTCAGACCACTCTAGCTCGCATTACTTCGATGCATTCGGCTTCCAAGCGTATCGTGCTTTCACCCTACCCAACTCCAAAGGTGGGACATCGCCGCCTCGAAATCCCAGTCTTGACATCAATTTGGCGGAGCGTAGGTGACGACTGATCGAGACTGGCCCCTTGTGTGACTCCAGTGTGCTCAGTCTATGACTGAGAGAGGTCTCGGGTCGCACGCCGGTACTATTCGTCCGATCTTCACAAGCTTTTCCAGGGTCCGACAGAGACGACGCACTGAACATTCGACAGGACGGCTACTGTTGTCCGTTTGCGACACGTCACTTAGGCTAATCCCACCTCCAGGGGGAGGACACCCATTTAAGCCGGTTGTGGAATTCAAGTGGAGGTAACTGTGGGTTTATTGTTCCTTCCAGAATGGATACCCTCCCTACCAAGCCGTTCTTTACTCGTACATCAAGGATTGAGAGCAGCGCACCTCAAAAGGTAGCGTCTCTATGGATTGTTGGAGCGGGCAAAACATCACTTTATACTTCGGAGGACCCTTCCACTGGGCGTGTCTTTATCCACATCCTACGATCTACGCACGGTTGTGAAAGTATATCCACCAGGTGAATTGTCTAAGCCCGATTCCGTGGTGCAAGAGCAGAAGGCTAGCGGTTCGAGTGGAGGCATGATTACAGTAGGAAAACACCCTCAAGAGTATAAAGATCAAATCAAGAAGCAGTGCATTGGATCTACTCCTCCTTGGTCGCATATTTCCTGCGGAATACCCTCCGCAATCCAAGAAGCAAGATACCTACTCAGGGCAATACCTGCTCCATACACAGACGAACCGCCCGATGGAGCACTCGAAGCTCCACAAAACGGCTCACTCGCACAAACGGACCTCCCACGCCTGCGACGTATGTAGGACGAAGCGAACGAAATGCTCCGGCGGCACACGCTGCGTGAGCTGTACCAAAGACGACGTTGTCTGCGTCTACGGCGACCGAGGCATGCAGAAACGGAAAAAGTAAGTCTTCCGCCTAACTCTCTTCCTCCCAGTGCGAGATCGACACGATAGGGAATCCCGCCGCCGACACGGCAAGCCAGGCATCTAGAGCGAAACATCCGACGCATCAGAATGCTGGAGGAGCAGAATTCGATCCTCACCGACGCGCTGTGCAAGATCGGCGTGACTGTCGACGGTATCGGCAACGCAAATAGCAACCACAATAGCAGTGGCAATACCAACAATCTCACCCACAGCGGTAGCTCCCTGGTTCGCGATGTAAGTACTTTAAGACAACAATGTTTAATTCCCTACAACGTCAGCCCGTAGGGAGCAATGCTGACTCTGATAGCCGCCGAGTCCGGACGGCCCTTCGAACCCACCCTCGGTGCACCATCAGAATCCATATCAACATACGGGAGACCAGGTCGGACCTCCCCGAGAAGCGGATCACGGCGCTGGGTTTGGAAAGGGCAAAGGGATGGGAATACGTCCGAAAAAAGCCGTCGAGACTGTCGCGACCACGGCCCGTGGCTCGAGCGTGCTGTCCATAGATGACATGCTCTGTCAGTGACAGCGACAGCGATATCGACGGACGGCGATGAGACGAGCTAGAAACCGGAGTATATACGGGTTTGCAGCATATTTGCCGCAAACGTACGCGCGGAAGCTCGTCGTGTCCGTACTTCGCGCGGCTCGCAGCGCGGCACAGGAAGAAACCCTTGGGGAAGACAGGATCTTTAAATTGCAGGATCGAGCAGCACGGACAACGAACAAACGGCATCCGCCACAGATGAGATATTAAGATCCGTCAAATGGACATTCAACCTTCAATGTTAGGGCCAGGAGCAGACACTCGAGCGTGGACTCCGGTTAGCAGCTCTCGCGTGCTCTTCGGTCTATCACGCCAGTCTTACGGTATGCTCTAGGCCTCAAGTCCTCCGGCCGAGGAAACCTTGCCGGAGCCTTGCGAAGCCTCGTGCGGGGGGGCCAGCTAGCCGCCGTCGCCACCCCCGCCTGTCACTGGCCCTCGCATGGATAATATGCCATCATTCCACCGGTATATGCTTGGGACGGCAAACTAGAACCTAGATACTACGGGCAGGCGTAACGGTATACACACCGCACAATAACAAACAATCCGGACTCACCATAAACATCCATCCACACCCTCACACCCTCTCCCGTCCTGGAGAATCCAGCAATGGTCTCGTCGACGCCCCATCTCGACGCCCTGCGGCGCGACGGGTTTGTGAAAATCCCCAATCTCCTCCCCCAGCACGTCCTTCTGGCCATGCAGGCGTCGTGCAAATACACGACCGACCGGGCCCGACAAGGCAAATGGCCGTACGTGCGGACGGTGCCGAAACAATACCCGCCCTGGCGCGAGTGGCAGCCCGGCGACAACATCTGGGGCGTGCAGCATCTCCTCCACCCGGACATGAACACGCGCGACACCTTTGCGGAAGTCTACTTTGGGGACCCGGTGCTGGACGTGGTCAAGGAACTCCTCGGCGTGGAGAGGGAGGAGGACGGCGACGACCGCCTCGTCATGGAACTTTTCAACCTGCTCGTCAGCCCGGGCCAGGGCGAGGACTTTGAACTCGCGTGGCACCGCGACGATGTGCGCCCGGACGTGACGCCCGAGGAAGAGGCGCGGCAGTTGGCCGAGAAGAGCCCGCAGCAGGACGGCCAGCAGCAGTTGCACGCGCAGTACAACATCGCGTTGTTCGAGGACGCGTCGCTCGTCGTCGTCCCGGGAAGTCATAGGCGGGTGCGCACGCCGAGGGAACGCGACGCGCCGCCCCACGACCCCGATCTGCCGGGCCAGGTGGTCGTCGAGCTGCAGGCCGGGGACGCCGTGTTTTACGACAGCAATATCTTGCATCGCGGCGTGTATCGGGGCATCGATGCCGGGAGGGAGCTCGGGCGCATGACGCTCCATGGGTCGGTCGGGTTGGCGGGCCATGGCACCGAGCGGGCGAGGCAGGTCTTGCAGCACGGCGTCGGGGAGTGGGTTGGTCGGGCGCAGTTCTCCATCGAGGGAGCCAAAGGGGAGAGGGCCGAAGGGATGCGGAAAAGGCTGGTCGAGATGGGGAGCGCGAATGGGAAGGCGAGCGGGAAGGATTTGGGGTATTCTCTCGTGGGATGAGTTCCATGGTACGCTCGAGGAGGAGGGTCTGGGGCATTCTCTGGCGGGATGAGTTCCATAATAGTTCGCTCCGCTCGGAGCAGTGGATCGGTTCTCTCCTGCGCACCATTACCGAGCGATACGAGTCATCTGATTCGCGGCGCTTTAGTACATATGGCATTCGAGCTCGATTTACACGGTTGGAAGGATCGGCCAAATGAGCGGGCCCGTTCCAAAAGCTCGTCAGTAAGCGCCTTGCCCTCTCGCACTCAGCCAAAGCCCCGCCCTTGAACGTTCAGATCCAAACATGTCCTCCCAGCACTAGAGCTGACCGTATTTATATTCCTTTTCCACGTCGTTCTTGGCCGCTCGCTTCGACATCCTCAACAACCTGAAGCTATCGAAGATAGATATCAAGAACAAAACCCTGGGATGAGCAATTTTGTCAGCAGGAAAACACACAGCAACCCTTACAGGACGCCACCGCCGAAGAAACCCACACGATGACCCCGGTGACCGCATCCAATGCATAGCTGCAGTACAGCCCGCCCATGCCTAGGGCCGCGAACTGATGCGTCACCAACTCGTCTGTCAATGCGATATTGTGGTCGACATCATAGTCGTACTCCTTTCTCAACTTGTTCAGCCGGACGTTCAGGGCGACCAGCACGCCGGTCGCGACGACCCAGTCGATCAGCGCGAACGCTTCGAACGCAAGGTGGACGATCTGCTCGACGACCGAGCGAGCGAGGTCGTGCGTCCACCATCGCAAACATGCGATGACCAGTGTCCACCCGAACTGTAGATAGTCATTTATAACGCACGGTCGGAAGAACGGATGATAGTGGTAGTGGTGTTGGCCACGGTGATGGTGATGGTAAAAATATCCAGAGACGACAGGAGGAGGAGGAGGAGGAGGAGGAGTGGGCACTTGGCACTCACCGACCACCATACGACGCCGTATGCGAATTCGGCGCCAAAACACACGGCACAAAAGGCCGCGAGGATCAGGGCCACGAAACCCAGTAAGAGCTGGAAGATGATAATCGCAGTCAAAGTCCCGGACGCGAGCATGGCGCAGTTCAGTGTGAACGAGGGAATAAGATGCAGTATAGTAAAATGTCAAAGCACCTACGTAACTTCACCTGCACAGTATCAGTACGCACCATCTCACCTGCTGACATTTCATTTCTTAAGGCCTTCGAAAAGGTGCAGCCTAAGTATGTACCGCTCCAGCGCTGACGTCGAGTGAGCTTATTGGAATGCACGGTTCGGCTCCAAGTGTGACCAGTGAGACACGTTACTGTCTGCATCCGATCCGAGATGGCCGAAGGATTCTCTGGGTCTGCGTTCAGATCCTCCACGGGTCGCGGCTGGGAGAGAGAAGGACATCCGGTAGAGTGCCCCTCACCTGTATACCCATGCTCATGTAGTGTTGACGTGCCTTTACGCTTCTGTATCTCGTAGTTCTTGATTTATGCTTGCGGCGAGGCAATATGCAGGACCAGCCGGACAGGGCGTTACAAGTTCGTCATCTGCACGAGAGCAAACAGCATACGAAGCAAATGGAATCGAAAGTGCTTCGCGTGAGGGGCGAAAGAATAATACGAGTACGAGTACACAGTATGCTTGCCTTGCAGGTCGGCATTAGCACAGGAACAAGATTTGTGTATATTACACAGAGCGTTCACTAGAATGCACCCTCTCTCCAATTGGGCCTGGTGAAGGTGGCTTTGGCCTTACTGGCAGGACTTCTCTACAGTACTCCGCACTTGCCATTTATGCACGCTGTGATTCGGGCTTGGCAAGGCCTAACTCCCGCCCAGCACAAAAAAATGACATAGAAGATCTCCACCGCCACTTCAATTCTTTCATTCTAAATTTTTTAGAGAGCAAAAACAATCAACAGTCCGGATTCCCAAGTGGTCACCCACCTTAGTACTAACGAACCGGCATGTGGCTTAAGTACGGCTGAGCGAACGGGAAGCCCTGTTTTCCACATCCTATGGTCGATTGCGAAGGTAGATGTGCCGGAGAAAGATATATCGTTTGTGTGAACTGTCTTGGCCTTTCATAGGGGTTCTTGAGAACATGGTTCTCTCAAGACCTCAGTGTGTTGACCAGGCTCAGTTATTACACGACTAGGTCTCCAACAAGATTGATTCTTTGTTTCTCATTCTTCACTCCTGAGACCGATGCTTCAGGGGGGAATTACGGCTGAATGGGGCTGAAGCTACGCTGGAACCTACGTCTCAACTACTCCGTGAGGTTCCCTGGCAAATTCGCCTGCAACGCGAGCTCCTGGAATCGGTGTCACACTTGACACACTCTTGCCTTTCTCGACAGCATCATGATTGTTAATGGCGAGTATCGAGGTCCTGCGAAGTGGCTTTCCTCGCAGTTTTCTTCAATCGTTTGAACACTCGGTTCTTTCTTGTGATGGAATGGATCCTAGACAGAAACCACTGTCTTTGTCGCGTCTGCACCTCGCGCTTTGCGGATCTACACCACACTGCTTCCGTGTTGGACGCAGTACAGTCCCTCGACTCCAGCTTCGCTTTCTGTCGCCGAATTCAAATCTTTCAACCCCACTCCCACATGTATCCCACCGCTTGATCGGAGCTCATGCCTGAACTCAAGCAGGCGAAGATCGTGCAAAGCCATCGACTTCATGCCAGGCGGGCATACCTCTTATCATGGACCGACCGAGCTCCTCTGGAAGAACCTCTTCAGATCTTCTTGACAATCATGCTCTCACCCCGTCACATGTGCTGTAGCACAAACACGGTAAGTCTCAACCACAAAGAGCAGCTGACTGTCTTTCACTCTCATGGAAGCATCATTGTCAAACCATGGTCTTCAAGTGACAACGATGAACGCAATTCCTTTGTCGCTCTTTGAACTGGTCACGCCCTTAACAATGAGCCCTCCATGATATAGCAGAGAAAGAACACCGAGGAGAGTCTTGCATGCTGCAGATGTCTCTCTCCACCTTCAATTGCTCCTGTTTGAATTCACACTCATTATGCATACACCCGCCGCCGGGAGCCACATCCAGTATCCTGCCATCATCCGCATATATTACCAACCACAAACAGTAGCTCCACAGCTTCAAACGTCATGGCACCAAGAGGCTCGAAGTCTGCCATACCGGTTTTCCTCTTCCTGGGCGTTGTGCTGATCTTCCTGCCCATCGCTGCCCTCGTCTGCGTCTGTATCCAGCGACGTCACCAGCGCCGACGATCCGAGGACTCTCGAGCTGGAACCGCAGATGCGGTTGCGAGGAGCATGCACCGTTGGTCCAAGTCCGCAGCTATCGAGATGGGGGATTTGCAACCACCACCGCCGTCCGTGGCGATCAAACCTATTCGCGGCATGTCAGTGGGGAAGAGACCCCTACACCACATGATGCACGGCGCTCTAGGAGCACACGAAACAGAATTTGACAAACCACGTGGACCGACCACTGAAATCATCGCCGCCCCGACGTCCGCCAGATTTGACGACGAGTACCGAACCCCCAGCCTACCTCGTTTGGAAGCCACGTCTCCTGCTACCGGGGGTCCCTTTGCAGATCCCCTACCACTGCACAGCCCGCGGTATAATCTGCAATCAGCGCTGGGAAGCGAAGAATCACCAGCCAGTGTGCGCATAGGTGGTGAGAGAAAAGCTTCGTTGGGCGATGCGCCCAGAGTGAAGAGCCAGAAGGCCAGCCCGCAGACATTCCACGGCGCCCAAGGACCGACTGTGCCGGATTTTGAGGCCACCCACGAGTATTCTGCACACGCACACCAGCAGCTGCCCAGGGGATGGATATGAAAGGGGGCTGCCAAGCAAGGCTTAGGTACGGGATACAGAGAGGATCATGCATGTTTGGGAGGAAAGGATTCATCATATCACGCATCAGGCATTCGCAATCAAAAATCGTATTTCTCGCCAACATCGATATCCATCTTGTTAAGGTTTGCGAGATCCAAGGATGGATAGTCTCGATTCTTTAAGCCGTGTGTGGCGTGCGTGTACTGTCTGTTGTTTTGTCGCTATGCACATCAGTCAATCCGCTCTCTGGGCTAATGTGCTGTGTATCATGCACCGAGCGCTCCAAAACAGTGTGCTAGGTCGTACCATCCACTCTCCAAGCTCCAGTAATGATATGTCTCGTCTGAAAAGCAGCTGGGACGGTAGATGTCTTGGGCCCTCAGCCAGCCGGATCAAACACAGTGACATGCATGCTTCCCAAGTCCCAGAGGACTAAAGGACAGACGGACGGAAAGACTACGATGATCAAGTTGGCGTCTCACGGTGTCTCATCTCATCTCGTCTCGTCACTCTACCCAGTTCCATATTCATGTCCAGTAGCGACCACAGCGAGTCGGGCTGCGAGATCGTGTCCCTCTCGAGGACAGTTTCAAGTTCGAGTTCGAGTTCGAGGTATTTCCTCTATGAATGGCATATTTTGCTGCTCACAATCTGTGAAAAGTCCCGTTATGTCTCGGCCGTCATTATAATCTTTTCCCGGCCCAAGTCTATTGCAGAGATACGCTGTCCATGATTTCCTTTTTTTTTTGTCCCAACCCACCCTTTCGCTGATATGCAAGAAGAGACGCTAACAAAAATTATGTCCGAGAAAGAGAGAGTTCGCCATCGTCAGTATCCGTCTCCTTCGCGCCATGGCCGTCCCACTTCCAAAGCTCTCAGGCGCGGATCGGTGCCCCGCTCGAAGGCCTCCTGCTTCGACTGCTCCAGGCGGGCCTCCATGTCGTGAGCCCTGGCGCGCGCGTCTTCAGCTTCGGCCAGCACGCCCGCCCCCGTATCCGGCACTTCCTCCGCTTGGAGTCTCCGGATCTCTGCACGCATGTCGAACCACTGTTGGAACTGCTCGGCGCCGCCGAAGCAAATCCCATAGCCGTCGCAGTAGCAGGCGTGCATGGCAGGACACAGCTCAGCCACGCCAGCGAAGAGGAATTGCCACGAATACTCCATCACTCGCCCCGAGAAGGTGTCGCTGAGCTCGGTGTGGAGGACCCAGTCCCGGTAGCGAACATACTCCTCTCTCGGGACGGCTCGGATTCGGTCTCGCGAGACGGCGAACTGCGCACAGCAGGGCTGCGAAATGGCCCTCGGAGGGGGCACATTGGGGTGCAACTCGGCCCAGACCGCGGGGGAGAAGGCTCGCTCCTCCATCTTGCGGTGCGTGTCGAGTTCCTCGTCCGGCCGGTCGAGGTGTAGCCAGTCGGGACAGCCTGGCTCGTGGTGGCATCGCAGGTTGAAGTACCCTGCGCGAGTGACGTGGGCGTCGCTGAGGTGGTCGATCGTCTTGATCATGTCCGAGTCGAGGAGGTCGTTGTTGTGCCACGTCGTCCTGTGGGCGTGGACGAAGATGGAGACGTCGGATAGATTGTCATAGTGGTCGATGATGTACGACAGATAGACCATGGCTTCATGGCCCTTGTTCCGTGGCACCTCGTAGCCCGGGGAGAGGGCTGGCTTGTCCACCACGTACACGGCCCTGGTCACGTTGAGGCTCGAGTTCTCCAGCCAGGACACGTCTTCGGATTCCTGCCTGGCAACCACGACTGTCTTGGTGTAGGTCTGTCCCTGTCCCTTGGGCGTCCCGGGCATGTACTTGATGGTGACGCCCTCCGGAGTGTCCTGCGTTGGAATGGCTGGCAGAATCTGCACATCCTGATATCGAGGGAGATGCCACCAGAGCAGGAGCACCGACACGGCGGCTATGACTGCAATTCCGGGCCGGAATCGCGACATGGTGGTCTCGAGAGCGCCAAAAATCCAGACAATGGGACCCACCAGCACACCTGAGCGAGGCTCCTTTGAGCAAGAATGTTCAGGTCTCAATCGCCCCTTTCACCAGGCAATAGATACGTGTACGTATTATTCGTCTGCATGTGAAAAGATCTCAACACCAACTTGTGTAACCACCTAAGACGGCCAGCGTACAGCGTTACCATTAGCTTGCCACGTGGGGCAAACATGCGACTTGCCTCCCGGTGATGTCAAAACGAGGGCAATGGAAAGGGAATAGAAAACAGGAAAGAGAATTGAGATTCTGAAGAGAAAGGCTCCGTCATGAGACTGGGACATAACTTGAATGGCTGTTAATTACTTAACGGCCTTGCCTTTCCCGATTCTTTCACCAAATCACATGCAATCGAACCCAAACAGTGGCGACGAAAAGGTGACTCGGGGAGCTCGATCGAGCAGAACGCACCGGCGTGACAAGCACACAAGCTTTGAGAGGCCCATCCAAGGACTGTCCACCGTTTGAAGGTGACACGCCAGGGGGCTGATTCAGGGCTCCACAGGCATGGGTTTCCGGGCGTGATTGGGCTTGTCCCAAGGTTGAGCGGGACGCCTACACTACTTGTACGAAGCAGGGAAGAGAGAGGCCTACGGAAATAGAAAGAACCCGCCGTACCCGCCTATGAAGTGAGGCGTGTGTCTGTGGGTGGGTGCCTGTGGTGTCCGCCTAATTGACGCCATGGAGCTTGTTTCAACTGTTTGTCGATCCCCGACATCGCCTGTCCGGGTAGGGCCAGACATACAGTACGGTCACCGATTTGCCAGAATCCTCCTTACGCAGTCCATAGAATGGTTCAAATTTAAAAAGGCGCCTCGTGGCCTCTTGCCGATGTTGATGTGATATAGAGTATGGTGCTATATACAAACCACTCAATATATCGGCACGTTGAAAGCATCGAGGTCATAGTTCCAATAGTCGACACTCTTCTGATCGAAGCGGCAGTCTGGATTCGTTGCATTCCCTTGCCACACCGGGCGCAACGGCCAGGCGCATATCTGTTGATTCTGCCCTCTGTTCTTCCCCTGCAGGACCGTGGCATTCAGAGTCTGCGGCGCGTTCCCATTCTCGACCCAGTCGATCATCACGGCCAAGTTGGTCTGGGGAAATGGACCATCCGGCTGCGCTGGATTTGCCGCGCAGTGCGTCGCGCCAGGCACCAGGAAGAGCTTGAAGAAGTCGTTCTGAGCCGCGGCAGAGTCATTGTAGCTTTTGCCGGGGTTCATGATCTTGCGGACGGATTCCCAGTAGCGGACCGACGACGCGGTGGGGATACCCCAGTCCGACTCGCCGTGGAACATCAGCACCTTGCCGCCGGCGTTTTTGTAGGGCGTGAGGTCGGGCCAGTTTGTTTCCAGCACGCCTTGGAATCGCTGCATGCCTTCTGTGATCCAGTCCTTCAGTGTGTCGTAGGTCACCCCATTGATGTTGGGAACATTGGAGCCGTTCAGCAGATTGATCTCGACCTCGACAAACACGCCGCCGAGACTGATCACCGATAAACCCCATTGCTGCGACGTGGCATTATAGCCGGTCTGCGCTTCGGTCATCTGTGCGCCGGGCGTAGGGGCGAAGTACACGCGCCGGCCTTGGTTATCGTGCAAGCCGTCGAGGATTTTCTTCACCACGGCAACGGCTTGCTTCGTCACGTTTCCTTGCTGCGCAGGTGTTGCAGGTGAGCCTGCGACTGCCGGCGTGGCAGGACAGGAATATGGCTGCCCGGCGATGGCAGAGAAGTTGTTGGCCTCGACATATTGCGTGTAGCACAGATCGGTCCGCGCCACAACGCCATCCGTTTTCCCATCGAGCGGGTCGCAGTTGATGATGGTCTCATTGACGATCTTCTGCAACTCGCACGGTGATGGGTAGTAGCCCATGGTCTGCTCGACTACGTTCGGATAGAGCAGCTGGGTCTGCTGGAACGACCAACGAAACGCGGGCGCGCCGATGATCGCGCCATCGAAGGAATCTCCATATCGTTGCACCTGACTCCATCCCTCCCGGCCGCCCTCGGAGCACCCTTGCCAGTATGTGTATAGGGTCGTGTTCGACTGCGTCATATTGAAGAACGATTTGGTGAATGCCTTGCCCAGTTCGCTCATCTCTCGGATTCCTTGGTAGCCAAACATGTAGACGTTGTGCCAATTGAGCGTGCCGTTGGCTTCGAGCCACTGTGTAATCGTATTGCTTTGCGCAGCGCCAAAGCCCGCATCCGTCAAGCCGGAAACAGCGCCATAGATGATCCCACCGGGGAGTGACTGATTGCCCGAGTTGATGGCATAGCCGCCTCCGCCCGTGGCAAGGAAACGATTCTGGAACTTGCCCGGCGCGGGCAGCCAGTACGTCAGGGCAACCTCATCCTCCAGACCATCGTGGGAATACGTGAAGCTGACGTTACAGTAGTCGAAGGTCGCATCAGGGAAGAAGTCGTTGTCCGCCACGCTGACTTGCGTCACCGGGTTTGCGTTGACCGACGACGGATCAAGACTCACACCTTGATAGGAGCCAGGAGGTGGAAGATGTGCCCGCACGTACGACGGCGTGCAGACATCATTCAGGGAGGCCGCTATGGCGCCGGCGAGCACACCCGTGAAGGCCAAGAGGTGGAAGCGCATCTTGTGTCCCCGAGCGTAGAGAAAGGGGTGTCCGATTCACCACCAGCAGGTCTACGCCATCCTTCACCCTCGCGGTCGTTTATATATCTCCTCATTGCTCTCAAACTCTGTTCATCCATTTGCCTCAATGGGACTCACCGCATCAATCAAGAGGGGTATATCGAATTGCCTGTGTGGGACTAAGAGCACCCATGGGGGAGAGGGGTATTGCGTCGCTATGCACCTCCCCACTGTTCGTCGGCATATAACCCCAGAAACCTGATCAGCATTGGGATTGAAATGTGGAGAGCTGAGGATGTGCCAGCCGGCTCGCCACAGCCATGCCCACAGGTGTTTTGCCTTCGGGTATCTCGTAAGGGGAAACACCGGCTCGCATCCCCAGGTTTGGGACTTTTGGAAAGGCCGTTTTTGTGGCTGCCAATGTTGCCCAGGCTCTTCTGGGCTGTCTAAGCTTTTGACCGCATTCTTGATTCGTGACCTTGTTGTGATTCTTACATTATATACATATGTCGTGAGGCCTGCTCCACTGTGATCCTATCCAACGGCCACTGTACCAGCGGAAGGAATTCTGGACTCAATATGCGCGAGATGGCATGAATCAAGCGCGCCCCCACTCTGTCCAACCACCAAACCCCGTTGAACGCATTCAGAGCCACGGCATAATGTGCCAGAATTACGAGCGCCATCTGATCGCGCTCCCGAAGGAGGCGCACCAGGTCCCCTCCGACAAAATGAGGCCAGCCGATCATATCACCAAAGATCCTGCGCTCAGCATCCTCTGTAGGGAAGGCATTCGTCAACATCTCGATGCTTCGCACGTAGATCGGAATCTTGGCCAGAACTTGTCCGTCGGTAGTGATTTCTGGATTTTGCGCGAGCTGCTCCACATGAGCCATGAGACTGCGGAGCGCATCTTGTGGCTCTTTGACCAGATACGGGAGGATATTCTCAGGATCGGTCGTCCTTGTCATCAGAGGTTGCAGCACACCTGATCGCAGCCAAGCTTCCCCCTGGAAGGCGATAACGGTGGCGCCAATGACATAGTCGAAGACAGAAGTGATCTCGCCAAGAACTTCCTCGGTGTCGATCTCACAATCCATCGCGGAGATAAAGGAGTATTGGATGGGGAGCAGCAAGGCCGAAAAGGCGAAAAGAGCATGACAGTTGCGCGATGTTATGGTTCGCAGTTCTGGGATGTAGCCCGCTAGGGCTCTGGCTTGATGTTGGCTTGCCAGATCTACATACCTCGACTGTAGCGGGGCCGGAGCCGTGTGTCGCAAGTGCATCGATGAAAGGGCCAGGAGACCGTGCCTGAGAAACGGCTGGTCCGAAGCAAGAGCTGGGACGGAGACCTGCCACATTGTGAATGTTTCCCAACGGTCGTCCATGGTGAAGCAAGTGGCTTCTGACCAGCATTTGATGAGTTCTCCGTCGTATTGCTCGAGACTATCTGTGCTCTCGTGGGGTCCTTGGATGCTTGCGGCTGATGGCTGAGGAGTGCTGCTTGAACTTCCGGGCGACGAGTGGACAAGGGGACCTCCACTGGGATCCGACTCGAGAAACGAGCATGGTCCACCGAGTCTGTTGCAGTTGGCACAACTCGGACGCTCTTCACCACATCTGATCTTCCTCTGTTTGCAGTTTGCGCATCCGTGTCGTGACTTGCGGTGGAATTGTCGTGATGGCATATCGACTGACCAGTCTGTCTCCCTAGAAGGCAATCAGTTGCGGTCAATACTGCGTATAGTTCGGCGCTGTCCCTTCAGCTCCACCTTTTATGATTGAGGTGATTGACGCCGTGCCTCATACGATTTCTTCGGGTTCATGAGGATGGGTACCAAGTCCATGACGGCCACCTCGAAGCTGCTTTCTTATATTCGCAAAAGCCGTGCGGATGCCACTTTGGCCAACATCTTTCCGCTCTATCGAGGGCACCATTAAAGACGCAGCTGAAGACGGCATCTTTCACGGTCCACAGGCTTCGCCTGTAACTATCCGGTGCTCAGTCTCCGGGAGGCTGCCACCGGTCAATCAGGCGTGCTTGATTGCACGCGCTTCAGCTCGTATATCGAGTACTTCCACACGTGTGGCAATTCTGGCTGACAGCTATCAATCTAGAGCAAGGCAGGATGGATAGTGTAGCAAGACAGGACTCGTAACAGACGGCGGCGGCTGCTGCTTGCTTCCTGTCGATCATGCATGACGCTGACGGCGCACCATAGCCTTCCTTCGGTAGCGAGCAGCAAGACCGATGAGCCGAGGCCGGTTGGCGTCATCCAAGATCCCATTGTCCCACCGTCCCGCCAAAATGCGGTGCCACTAACGACACCTCTCGATGAACCTGGGTACCTGAGCACAGGCTGTCAAGACGTGGTCTTTCACGCCACTCTTTGTCCAGCATCTTCCATTCCACATCAAGTACGGTGTACGGTAGACCCTGTCTCCGTCTCTCGGTTGTTGCCTGGATGACACCCGCGTTTGATCACCTCAATACGGAGTACGAGTTATGATATCTCCACCACGCGTTCTTCGTCTTATCACCGCCACGCTTGGCCTGCAACCATAGTGTCGGGTTATGGCTCATTCTAGCCACTAGAGCGAGTTGCTACCCTACACGCCTTGATTAGGCGCGGCCTTGCTGTCTTGAGACGAAGAATATCAACTTCCTTTGAACTGAAAGTGCATGACTCAGCATACAACACGAGAGAACAAGAAGCCGGAGCAGCACAGAGAATACGGTATGGAGAAAGAATATCAATTCGTTGTGAAGAGCTCTAGACCTATGAGGCTTCCGTCAATCCCATTCGAGTCTTTTGACGGTGAAAACCGTAGCCATGATCGCCCATCAAGGACCCACGACGGTCAATGTGTAAAGGTACAGGATAAGGTATGCCAGTGGTACAAAAGGTGCTAATTGCGGTGTCTCGTCCCCTCGGTCGCTCATCATTCACGTTGCCGTGGCTCAACAAGAATCAATGAGAAGGCCAGTTGGCAGTCTACTTCTTCTGTTCGCCGGAAATGCTGCTAGCGAGATCTGTGTGCCGAAGTCAGTATGAATAATGGTGGTGTGACCAGCACCGATCCGGAGGCCTGGGACAGCGACTGTAAGACGTACCTGCAGCGGCCTTGCTTGCAGTGTTGAGAGCACTGGCAGCGGCTTCTTGGGCTTGTGCGACGTAACCTTTGCCTGTCTCTTGCGCAGCACCAGCGGTCTCACTGGCCTTCTGACCATAGTGGGAAGCAGTGTCCTGAGCACTCTGAGCGGTGTTAGAGGCAGCATCCTGAGCTTGGTTCAGGTAGCTCTTGCTGGATTCTTGTGCAGCACCAGCATTGTCTTGAGCACTCTTCCCGATGTTGGATGCGGTCTCTTGCACATTCTTTGAGGCACCGGACAGAGAGTCTTGAGCAGAGCTAGTCTTGCTTGAGGTCTCGTCGGAGAGCTTCTGAGTAGTAGACTTGCTGTCACCTGTGTTTGGGTCAGTGGTTGGTTCCACAGTCAACGAGGGCGGCAACAGACCTGGCTGTACGAGTCCGGCAACATCATCAGCAGTGTTGGTGACACCCTCCTTGGCCTTGTCGGCGTAAGACTTCTGGGAGTCAGGAGTGATCTTCTCTTGAGCCTCTGCCAATAAGGTCAGTAAATGGGCCTGTTGAGTCAAGAGGATGCTGAATGGGCACCTACGGTCGGTCAAAGGCTTTCTCCCGGTGTCAGACATGATGGTGATCGCTGAGAATGAAAGGTTGGTGGGTTGAGATGAATTGGTGTGCTGAAGCAATATGGGCAAGTGAGAGTGAGTTTGGGCTGGGGATGTGGTGGTGGCAAAAGAAGTTGTGAAGTGGTAGAGAGGAAGTTCTGAAGAGGAAGAGAACAGAGAAGCAGGCCGAAGAGATGTTTTGTTTTTCGTCACGAGGCAAGGCAAGGCAGGCGCAATACAACAATCGCGTCAGAGGCAGCAGCTGGTGAAGGTGAGCAACTCGATGTTAATGGTGGGGTGCGAAGGCGCCATGTAAACTTTGACGTCACTGTCGGAAACGCGACATGGCAGGAGCACATGCGACGGAGCGCGAGCAGCATGTGAGACGAGATTCCCATTGCAACGCCCAACTCGACACCATGCCGGTGATATTGAGCTCTTAGGCACGGTTCGCCATAGGACCGGATCGTTTTCCAGCCGATCTCAACGGCGATCGTCTCCTAACGAGCCAAAATAAAACAATAAAGGGGTATCCGCTCGCTGAAGATACCGAACAAATGAATCCAAGTCGCACGTACTGTACGTCCCCTCCACCTCATTACCTCAGTATCATGCTCTGCCACCTTCGCCATGTGTTTCTGACACCATTGTGTTTTGCCTCTCGGTGATCTTGCCAACCGATTATGCCTTCTTCCACATGGCTCCTTGCTTAAGACTCAGCTGCGGCCACTGTCTCTTCAGCAAGAGCTGGCTGCTTGCCGGTAGTGCTCAGGTCGCCGCCCTTTCCGCCGTACTCTTTCGGCAGCAGCTCTCCAAGCGCTTTAACCTTGCTGCTGGTGGCCATCTCCTTGGCAAGATTGGCACCGTTGCTCATCGGATGGAACTTCTTGATCGTCTTAGCCGCAACGAATAACTTCATGAAAGCATAGATGAATCCCATAAAGGCCGGCACATTGACGAAGAACTTCTCCTTGAGGAGCTCTGGGTAGTTCTGGGCGAAGACCTTGATGGTCTCCGTGCTGGCAGCCTTCACGACTGGGGACTGCCGCAGGAAGCTGATCGACTTGTAGTCGTGCACTTGGAGGATTTTGTACGGGTCATAGTCGGCCGTGATGGGCTTTGTCGCCTTGTCGATTCCAAGTGCTTGTAGGGCATCTTCCATGAGGGCGACGCGCCATTCAATGAACCTGAGGGCACGGCATCAGTAAACACATCTTGCCGACGTCGATTCCTGTTCTTACTCTTGTAGATTGCCAAATGTTTCACTCAGATTCTGGACACTGCCGTAAATGTTCCATGTGAACACCTCTCTCGCTTCGGGGTCGGTCGAGTCGGCATCGCCATAGACGGTCGTGTACCCGAGGCCACCGAACTTGCTGCGATTAAATTGCTTCTTCAGTAATTCGAGTGGTTTCATCTTGGCTCGCCAGTCAAGAGTCTTGGTGAGCGTATCCTTAGATTTTGCCAAGTCTCCATCGTAGGCATTGAGGTACTTTTGCAGAATGACCTGTGTCGGAACGTGACTGGACGGATCAGCCAGAGTAACTCCCCAGATTTCGGGATGCCCATGAGACTTGGCCAGCGCCCAAAGCTCTTCGATCGGGGTGGCAGTCTTTGCAATTGGCGCGTCCTTCTTTTCTTCCTCCTTTTGTTCAGTGGTGGGGACAGGGTCCTGGGCGTGGTCAGCACGATAATCAGATAATAACTGGCAAGTCGCATACAGTCGGTGGTTCAGCCGGCGACGGCTTCTCTTCACTATCAGGGACAACGGCAGAGACCTCGCCAGGTAGAGTAGTGTTGTTCGGTGCGTGAGTTGTTCCTCCGGACGAAGGGACGGCTCCAGACACCTCGCTCTCCAAGACGGTGTTATTTGGAGCCGCAGTGGTCGCTTCGGGAGCGGACATCGTGTCGTTCAAGGATCGCTCGTCACCACAGCAAATACTGATACGCACAGACTCAAAAATGGAGCACAGCAACCAATTGACGTCTGTGGCTTAAGAAGCGATAGAGAGTTGACGACGCCGGGAAGGAAAAATCGATACCGGATTCAGTTGTTTGTTTACGCCCAACTACCCGACCTTGTGGCTTCGAGATCCAACAGCACGAAAGATCACGAACAAAACAAGCCGGATCTAAGCCAAAAAGCAAATTCACGAAGACAAGGCCCCGAGTTTTTGAAAGCAAGACGAAATTATGCGTATGACTGAACTTTGAAGTCGATGGGTTTCGACGAGGTCCAAGGAGAGCAGTCTAGAAATATCCGCGGTGCCTACTCCGTAATCTTATCTGATCAACCGAGCGCCGAGTGCTCCGGACATACCCGACATCTCCGCGTTGAGCGACCCGAGGTGAGCCTGGGGAGCCTCAGGGAGGCCTTGGGTCGGTTGCTGTTCGCTAGAGATGACACAACTGGGTATTCCAAGGGCAAAGGGAATGAACAGTAAAAACCGAGCAAAGTTGAACCCAAACTTCGCCAAAAGAGAGTGTTAGGACTTCGGTTTGAATTGAGCTGCTTCCATAGGGGCAGGGAGAAAAAGAGCAGCCGGGCTTGGAAAATTAAGCAGCATCAGACACTGCTTTGCACAGCACAGGGTACAAGGCCGAGTTGAAAACTGGAAAGACTACATCGATTGATCTTTTGAGAACTTGAAGAAAATTCGCATTGCATGGGCTGGATTGACCAGCTATATGAAGCACGTTATGGACACTACGAGTATTGATTGCTCGACTGCTCCTCTGCACCGTCGAGGAGCCGTGGGTTTGTCCGAGCGGGTATCAGGCGGTGCTATAAATTTTGGCAGCCGACACTATCGCCACTGGCGGCAGGAGAACAGGAAGTACGCTTTAAGGCCTTCGATCTGTTGCTGATGTCCACCTGGGCTGATCCGGTAGGAAACGGATGCAGTTTCAGGCCGATAGCGTTGGGGGATCTGGTTTGTCATCCGGCTCAGCCTGTTCGTGTTAGGAACAGGTTATGGTCTTCTTTGCCTTCTGATATGAGTGAGATTGACTTAGGACGGCCGGCCGGTTCATGAGAAATCATCTGCAACGATTCCATTCTTGCTACCCGCAGCGCTGTGTTCCCTACCGAACGATAGGAAAACATGAGCAGCAGTCGGGAAGAAAGGTACCGAAACCAAACACGATCCTGCAGCCTTGTCTTGATTGACACTCCTCAACGGCACATCAGAAGGTTGCTTTCGAGCTGCTCCGACATTTGAAGAGCTGACGGTGTGTGTTGCAGAGAGCAAAGACGCTTGTTGCTCATTGGGGTCGACACCGGCATTCTGGGTTCCCTTCGGAGCGACGTCGGGACTTGCATTTGCCTATGCACCGTGCGATAACAGGGCAGTACATTATCTTCAACGACATCGTTGTTGCCAGACCATGAGCCCTCCCAGACCAAGTTTCTTACTTGGGCCTGGAGGGTTGGCTCTGTTTTGGAAAGTTTTCTCTTATGATCTTTCGAGCGTGCGTTGACCTGTGAAGTCGCGGTGACAGCCCGTTCAGAAAGCCGCCGGGGTGTTGGGGTAACACTTTGACTTGTGGTCTCCGACTGCGTCGACAGCGACATCAGACCATGTATAGCAGCAACTTCAGAACTGGTTGGAGTAGCGCTGGGAGACCGACAGCTGGTAAGCTCGACGGGATCTTCATCGCTGATCATGGAGGCCGGTGTCTGATCGCCTGCCGATAGAGAGTACAATCCGCCCTGGAAGTCCCGTGTTGGCTTGGGACAGTTGGTTGAAGAGGTCTTGTTGGATCTGTCAGACAGCGAGCAAACTCGAGACAAAGGAGAACCAATTCCGGGTGCAACGCTTCTCCGCAGTCGTGGCATGTTCGGACCCAATGAAGACCACGAGGAGATGGATGAAATAGAAGATGATCGAGATCGGGACGTGGAGCTTGTAGAGTCTGATGATACAGACGCCGGTGAGGATGTCAAAGGGGTTGTAGTTCTGATCGGGAGTTCCTGACTCGTCTCGGCAGAACGCATCAGGTGCTTCAGAGATGGCAGAACCACATTGGGGGGTTGAGGAGGTGGACATCGTTCCAGACTTGCCTTCCGAAAGCACTCCCTCCGCAATCTGCTACCCATGGCATCCATTGATGCAGCTAGACGAAGTGAGGGTCTCGAATGGCTTTTTTCACTAGCAAACTGATATTGGAGATGAGGTGTCGTTTGTGGAGTCGGCAGGTTTCCAAGTTGTGGCCGACTCGGTAACGCAGGGCCGCTGGCTGGACTCGTCTGCACAGGTGTCTGAGGAGTATGCAATCCAGGAATGCCGGATGGCTGTGGGTTGCGAGTGTTGTTCAGGTCTCCGAAGTTCAAGTCCTCGCCTTGCGTGACAGAGCTCGAGCTTGAGTCATCCAACGGCGTGTTGACTTCCTTGCTCAGATGCGGCAAAGATGCGATAATATGCAGCTTGTTGCTGGGTAGATGGGCGCGCAAGAAGCATTCCACGAGTGGTGACTCTTTGACGATGCTAGGATCGAGTTTTTGGAGTACCGAAGTCCACCACTGGCTTGTGAATATCTGCTGATCACGTCCGAAATTCTCGCCCAGATCAACTTGTGAAACCATAGCGGCCAGTGACGTCGTATTCGAGCCGGCACCAGGAGGGCCAAAGTGTGCATCAAAAGGCCCTGGTGCCAGGCAGGGCCGTTCATTGGACAGCTTGCTCAGCACCAAAACAATCTTGCTCCAATTCTCGAACATGTCTTTTGGCACGTGAAGGTCATAGTTGATCGTTGCAAGATATTCCCTTTCATTCTCGTTGATTTCGTTGCTCCGCAGACCAGAAATTTTGCTCCAAGCACGAGCCGAGTAGTTCCGATCTTGCAGATATTTGGAGGCCAGCATAAGAGCCGACAAGAACATTCGGCGCCCGCACTGCATAGCACGACACTGAGTTCGTTCAGATGTGTCGCCTCTGCACCGCGCTGCAACTTGGCTCTGAGGCATCCTAGCCTTCAGCAGAATCAGGTAATACAACGCGACTTGCAAAGTTGAGAAGCTGGTCTTGGAGCGGCGAAGCGTCTCCCGGATGAAGGTCTCGAGAGGCAATACGCCGGCGCCGAAGCAATCTGTGTTCATGGGTGGACAGTCTGACGACGGCCAGATGGCGGTGATGAGTCTCTTCGCAAAAATGATGAGCAACGCTACAAATTGCTCCGTCACATCAGTGTCCCGCTTGAGTTTGGGAGGGCATGATCTCGTTGACGAGCATGCGGATCTTCGAGCACGGCAGTGTTGCGGATTGGGTTCTAAGCTGGCTTCTGCCACCCAAGGCTTCGAGCACGTCTGAGGAGGCTGTTGCGGTCGGCCGCTGCAGGATCGGCGCAAAAACTTGGAGGCGCCCCCGGTAAAGTTTCGGAAAGCAGTGTCGATCAGACAGCTTGAGTAACTGGCTCCGAGCGCAGAGTGATCGTTGCTTTGTATACCTCTCAGTATCTGCTCCTGAGACTCCAGCGCTGGATGTGAACTAGCTTTGGTCAGGTGTGGTAAGTGCTCTTTGCCGTCCTCGTCCATGAAGTTGTCACTGGACGCGGTGGTAGACGTCCACGACGTCTGGGAGGAGGCCTCGGAGGAGTAGGATCCATGCGCAGAATCGCTTACACTGACGTCGTCGTCAACCGAAGAAATGCTGCTTTGGTCGATGTCTTGTTTGCATCTTTTAAGATTATGGATCCAGGGCCCGTGGTGGATGCTTGGGTCGACATCTTGCTTGAAGGCGAGAGCATTCGTGGGCCGATATCCTTGATCATATATCTGCTGGTTCGAGAGCCAGGCAGGTATTGAATCTTGGACATTGTGAGGCGCGAGAGAATCTGCGAGGGCAGCAACCCCTTCAAATCCCATCTTAGGGGCGAGATGTGAGCGATGTCTCAGTCTTGAGAACAAGCACTCTTCCAGGTGTCGCCTGTCTGTTGGAGAAGTGGTTCGGAAGGAAGTAGGATGGGGAGGAAATCTAATCCGCGGTCATGAGTATGATGGTCCATGTGGGCATGGCAGAGTCCTCACCAAGGGTATGGGTGTCAAACCCACCGCTAGTCAGAGTACCAGAAGCTGTTTTTGTTGAACAAGAATGCAGAATGAACACGAGCAATAAATCGACGTCTTGACGAGAGTTATGCCGAAGCCTACACTCGTGTGGTGATGTCGAGATACAAATGCTCATGCGATTCAAGGCAGACTTGATCTAGCTTTACCAAAACAGCTGGTGACTCTGGCGGTGGGCTTCGACGGTCAGATGTTTCTTCTTCAGGCATGTATGACAACCAAGGACTCATGGCTGGGAGTCTTTCGATGACTGTGTTTGAGAGGAGATTGAGGTTCAAGGTCGTTAGGTGGCAATCACACCCACCCAAGGCAACTGGGAACGTTTCGATCAGGTTATGCTGAGCGGAGTGACAGAATTCGCGACCGCCGTAGTGTTAAAGTATTATAGTGAAGTTGTTGTGCTGGCAAGGAGTGAATGCGAGGCTCGCGATCGCAGGCGTTCCAGGTCGGCTGGGAGTGGCGGACCGAGGGCAGCCGTTGTCTTTGTGTATCCCCCAAGTGCGAGTCGTTTCTTCAGATGGCCGTGGCGAATACGGATGAAAACTAAAGGTACAGAGTCTGTAGGCAGCCATGGCCAAGTGAGTCAGTTGTTTGTTTGTTTGTCTTTTCTTTCATGGTCCAGTCATGAGTCTGTCTGCGTGGCGAAATCGCTACCCGACCAGGAGGCTTTGGACGGAGGCTTACAGCAATGATAGGGAATTCGACCCCGGAGACCTGTTGATATACAGAACGTGAATGCAGGTGATTATATCTTCGCAGAATATAGCGAGCAGCCCGTGCTGCAAATCAAAGAAGGCTTCATTTTGGTATCTGTGGGTGGGAGCATCTCTGGCTGGTGCAGGCGCTGGTGGAATATAAGGGCTCAGCCATGTCGCCACACAGTGATGACTTGGCTGTGGTGGCTCGCAGCGACAGGCTCCCGAGCAACTCCAGGCCATCAGCCGATGACTCAAAACTAACCCCCGTCACCAATCCCCAAGTAACTTAGGTGGCTCACAGTTCTACCTGAGGTGCCCGTCTCAGGCATATTTCTACGCCCAACTGTTCGGCTCAAGGCAAAGTTCATTACAGTATGCTTCGAATTACGAGTACGGCCGTCCGAAGATTTCAGCCACATCATTAAACAGTGCACGCTACAGCTTCCAACTCTGCTATTGTCCAGCGACCTAGATTTAGGAGGTCTGCGCAGATGAAGAAGTTGACCTATCTATCCCCAGGCGGCACCGGGGCACTGTTGCCTCATATACCTCTCAGCCCCGAGCTATGCGCACTCGCAAGTCTTTTCCCAGGTCTGTGCAACCACAGACCAGGCAACAACTGGCCAATAAGTCCGTCCAGGATCTAGGTAGGATTCTGCAACATCGCAGATTATATCAGAATTCTGTTAGTCATCCCGTCTACTATAACTAAATACTGTGTACTTGGTCTATCCGTCTACTGGACACTCCACTTCTCGTCTTGGGGAACAGCATCCGCCATGTTCAATAGAGTTCTAAATCGTACGGGTGCTGGGCGATGATATGGGAAAGATTGAGTCACTGAGGCATGCGCTGGGGGAGCACGTCTCGGCATGTGCACAATTCATGACACGCAGAAGCAAAGCAATCCCTACCTAAGCACAACTAATCAGCGTGATAGCACACTCCAATTGCACCACTCCCCAGGTTGCGTGGTGGTGAATCATCGGCAGCCTAATTGGCCACCGCGAGAAGGCCATCTTGCCGTGATGGAGTGGTGCAAGACGTCTCCACGTCCCGTTGACTGTGCTTGTAAGGTGCGAGGTCGGCACTCTGACCGAGAGGTGAGGAAAAGTTGCGAAGTCACTAGGGGGCAACAACACGACGGTGACTCAAATCAGATTCAGTCGGGCGGCGAATGAGAGCTTGGGTGCCCACCACCTTTCCCTCTTCAGGCCCTTTCCCGGCGCATCTTGTCCGCCGCCGCCATCCCGAGATTCCAAGTTTCGCATCCCGCAGACGGATTATCCCAACGCTACCTGCGCGGCATCGTCTCGCATTATTCGAAACACAACGAGATTCACATAGAGATTCAGCCTCAGGTCATTACTCGACACTAGTCAGTGAACAGGCGCGGAGGGTGCGGGCTGGGGGCTGGTTTTGGGGCTGCTGAACGGCTGTCTTCGCCTTTGCGAGGGGGCTGTGGGGGACCGAAGCGGCAGCCCGTTCTGTGGAATGTCATCTTGCATTGGCGTGTGTCTTGGCCTGGTTCCCTGGTTCCGAATCGCGACCAGAGTTCCCTTCATTTTCCGAGACACCCTGGGATAAGAGTACGGCCGAACTTGGCCACCAACAGGCAGAAGCTTTGATGTCGCTCTGCCTGTGGAAGTGCGGAACACACCTTCGGTCATCGTTTGGGTTCGCCGTCGCTGCCTTACAACTCTCGCCCGAGTTGTGCACGGTGCACAAGTTCGGCTCGCTGTTTCTGAACGAGCAATCCCAGAGCCAATGGCCCTTCTACAATTTGTCATCCGCACGAACTTCCAGAGAGCGTTCCGTCGCAACAGAGGTAGGTGACATCGCAGGCCGTCAACGTCCAGCTTGGTGTTGTAGTCCATGCTCCGCGATGAGCGGAACCCGGATAGTTCAAGGACCCGTGCGAGTACAATGCCGCCTTCGCATTACAGCAGGTGTTTCTGTGGCGAGGGAACTTTCTCGGTCGAGGCAGGCCGCCATCTACCCTTTGTCAGGACAGATGGCACCAGCACACAGTTGCAGCCGAGTACGGCCATCCGATTACTAGTACAACTTGCCGTTGAAGGGCTTCTGTACGCGGACAGCTGGAGTCCTGGCTTGCGATACCCCACAAGGCGGGCCTGAGGTGAGAATGAGGTTCAATCGAAAATGACTACGTTCAGCTGTAACCGCACAGGGCAATATCAGAACATCAAGCCAACATCGAATTGGGTTACTCAAGGCTTTCCACCTGCCCAAGAATCATCGACTCAGCTGACCACGAGCCAGAATGACCCGGGGAGATCAACGACAATGCACGCTGCAGCCGAGGCGATCGCGCCGGATTCTTCACAGTGTCTTGTCTTGACTTGCAATTTTTCCTCAAGAAGCAAGTTTTCACTGGACTATGAGGGCCGAATCTGTGGTGAATTCCAGCAGTGGAAAAGTGGACAGTCCTCATGATCACCAAAGATCTTCACCAAGTGCGAGCTGCTGCCTGCCACGTGATGTACTGCCAATCAGAAAGGCTTCGGCATTATCCAGTGTCGCAGGACGCCCTTCGCGTTGAATCTATGGTCGAGCACTCAAAAGTGGGAGCGTAACGAGAATTAGGGAGGTGCTTCTGCCTGTTGCAAAATGTCGTCCGCCTATCGCGAGGCTCCTCCATCCTCCGGTCGATCTGTCGCCACGCGGCTACGGACGTGCATTGGTACTGTTGAGCTGCATGCCAGCTAGCGTTTGTTGGTGTCAGTGCGACTGCGCTTGAACCGTTCAGTGGCTTAGGAAGGAGGATTACACGCGGTAAGCCGAACTTCTCATCAGGAGGAGAGATGAAAGATTAGCTCGCTGCATGGTTCAAGGAGCGACATGGTCTGAACCCTACTCACTACATGTCGCTTGCAGACGAACTCATTACTACTACACAGCAGCCGTTCCAGGAAATGCCTGAGGGCGACCGACGACACTGGAAGATCCCACCGACACCCCTCCCGCTGACCGCCAACTGGAAGTTCTAAGACTTGCCCGAAGGTGCTTGAGGGCGGCTTACCGGGAGACAATCCTTCGAGAGATGGGACTTGCGATGTCTTGCTGCGCGTCAGAAGGCTCAAGAAGGTTAGAGGTCATGGTGATCTCTAGCATCGGCTTGTGTTGGTTGGTAAGTTCGCCTGGAAAGTAGTGAGCTGACAACGTCGCACTCCTGCTTCGCCCCGGACAAAGTCAAGAAGTCGAACAACAAAGCATATCAATGACAAACAGGCCATCAAGTACGATACAAGTCGGTATCCTTTTCCGACTCGTTATATCCCAGTGACCGTGGACTAATGATTTAGGTACCATTACGGTAGGAGACTCGCGCTTTCGGCACCATCTCGACGCCCTCATAGGTAAGGAAATCAGGGGGTCAACATACAGCCTTGTTTGGTCTCGATGCAGCGATTTTGGCTTCTGTCGACCCAAGGAACGCAGCACATTGTGCCAATCCCTTGGATCTTCTCGCTGTATGGCGGTCCTTTGCGCGCTCGTGGCTGAGAGACTCGCGGCTGGCTGAACCAGCTGCTATCCGCCCGCTGAGGCTGTGCGCATTGGTTCGCAATCAGAGGGTCAAGAAAGCTGTCCCCCTTTGGACACAGGAGTATAGCATGGCACGAGGAGAGACCCGATCCTGCCGCCTCCTTAACCGCAACCATTTGACTGAGCTCGGGAGAACGCTGGGGTGAGGACCCAGTGAAGGGAAGGCCAGCTGGTCGAGTCCACCATGAGACGAACCAAGATCGCACAGAAGCTTCAGGCTCAACTATAGCCATGCAGAAAACACCTTCTCTGTCAAGATGCAGGCCGAGCCTTACGCCGTAGCCCCTTATCCGGCGCCTTCTTGATCTGTTCCGCCCTTGCTGATGTACATCTCGTTTTCCCTGTCCCCGAACACGACGTTTGCCAGGACGCAAAGTTTGTCCCACCCGTGAGTTCTGTGTACCAGTACCCAGCGCACCGAAGATTCATTGCATTCGACATACGTTTTCGCATTCCGAGATGGTATATATATCCTTTTCCCTGAAACACGCATCCATCTGTCAGACACGACCCGTCAACTCGTCAAAGTCATCACATATTCTCCCACGTCTTTCGAGTGAATGCCTTGCTCTTGGCCGTCCGGCGTCGCGTCACAATTCTACGCAATCGAGCTGTTCGTTCTTCTCACCCCTTCATTATCACCACCTTTTCGATCCCCGACAAGTCCCAGGTTTTCCCGGTCAGGGGGCCCTATACCCATTGTGTCGCCTGGTTCTAATCATCTGTGCGATCAGTCCCAGTTCTCCGTGGAGAGGTGATCCTCAGGCCAAGGGGTAGGGTATATCGATTCACCATGCGGCCCCTTTGTCGACTTTCGTATCGCGGATATCCTTCAAACCCGCTCTGGATCGCGGAACTTGGGGAACCGTTTGAGAAGTTCCAGGACAACTCGATCGAACAGGCATCCATGTGCTTGATCCTAGCTATGTAGGCAGGTATATAGGTTTCTGGATCAACGGCTCTGTTCGTATGTCTTCCTTCCGCGGAATTTCTCTATCTCAGGAATTGCCCTGTGCCGTCCCATTTTGTCTATGCGCTCTAATCGTGGAATAGGGTCTCTCGAGTCTCTTTGTCCAGTTGACCTCTCCCACATGTGACGCTCTGTACTGATCTAATCCTACAGCCAATAATTCCGCCGTCCTTGAGCATCCTGCACAGCTTGTCCGCGGACCCGACCCGAGCCTGAACGCTGAACGCCTCTTGAAACTTCTTCCCGACGCAGAATGCCCCCATCGCACCGCATCGAGTGATGGTCCATCATCTGTTTAGTGTGAATTCTGCGTCACCCAATCATTCATTGCTTCACGACCTCTCGTAACTGCTCTTCGGCCCCGGCTCGTAATAGTGCGCCATCTCCAGCCCCGCCCTCTTAAACCCACATTTCACGTAGAACCCCTCGTTGGCCTCGCTACAGTCCAAAATACTCTTATAGCAGCCCACCTTCTCCGCCACGGCATCCAACGCCTGGATGATGCGCAACCCCAGCTTCTTGCCCTGTTGATTCTTCGCCACGGCAATGTCTTCAATGTGGCCCACCAGGCCCATGTTGTGGATGAATTTGCGCTCGACGATCACGGCACCCGTGCCGACCACGGTGGCGGTCTCATCACAAATCACGAGGATATAGTACGTATCGTTGCGGGAGGAGATGAAGTCGTAGCGGGCATTGAACTCTGAAAGCGTGGGTTCGCCGACGGTGGTGAGGACACGGAGCGTGGGAAGGAAGCCTGCGAAAAAAAGAACAAAACAAGAAGTCAGTACTCGTGTGACCAATAAGTTGAATGAGAGGCTGAGCGCGGATCGAAGACGAGTCAACAGCATAGGGCGTAGGCGCGAAGGAAGATAACCGTACCGCCATAGTAATCACTCCGTCGCAGTGGTCTGATGGTATAGCCCTCAGGCAACCGTGCCGCAACTTCCTCCGATATCAACGAAGCCGAGAACAGTGGGGGGTCGTTCTCATCGTCAAAGACAGCCTTGCCGTTCTGTTTGGCTTCGTTCGCCACGGGCGGAGGTGCCGACGTGGATGTGGATGTAGTTGTGGTTGTGGGGGTTGGGAGCATGGTAGCTATCGAGGCAGTAGGAGCGGGTGCGGGTGCGTGTGTAGTCCCATTCGTGAGCGTGGCTGTCTCGCTGCCCTTTTCACCATTCACTGCCGTCGTGGGCGCAGGTGTAGGTTCGGTGTTTGTAGCTGTGCTGATCGTAGCGGCCGGAGTCTCCGTCAACGAGATTTGCGTCCCTGCTTCTTTCGATTGCGACTTTGTATATTCAGCAACAGGGTTCGAGGTCGACAGAAGACTGGCTTCCGTCGGGGTTTGGATGTCGGTCATTATTGCTGGAGGCTCTGGTTCTCAAAAATAAAAATAAAAATAAAAGCGATGCTCAGAGAAGGTGGTGCTCAGACGTGGCGCGCGCTTGGGCTTTTGTTCGCCAGAGATATAAAGATCAAGAAAGCCAGGCAATGTCAAAAGAACGGTGAGGGTCGGTCCTCTTCAGCTGGTCAGCCCAGGGGGGAGCCGCGTCACGATGGTGAGTGAGCGTTGTAGAGTTGGAGAAAACGTCAACAACGCTACTGGCACCGTGTTGTGTGTGTATGCGCGTATCTGTTCGTTCAAGAAGAGCTGAGAGCGATAGCGACAATGACAGCTGGCAGATATAACGACGTGGATACTCTAAAAAGAAGGACAGAACAACCGGCTTTGTATCGATAAAAACGGCCCCCCCTGCGGTGAGATGTTCTCAGATCAGCTCTGGAATTTCTGAGAATCGGAGACCCTCTCGACCTTGTTCAGCCTGTTTTCCTGAAACATGCATTGCTGTCTCAGCCTCGGCCGCTGCCGCTCGTGCAATGCTTGCATTAGGTGACAGTCAGGGGCAAAGCTGGGCTATTAATATAGCATCCGAATCCGTCTTTCTTGAAATGGTTCTTGATGTGTCTACAGGACGCTCTTCTCTGTCGCTCTATGGGCCCTTTCTTATTGGTGAAGGAATTCAATCTTGTCCGGTGCATCCCCTGCCAAACCGCAAATCTGGCGGAAATCTCCAAGCTCTGCGCCTCTGACAGACAGAAAAGTTTGAAAACTCTCCAGCGAGATGGCGCCTTCGATATCTGTGGATGAGACAGAATGAGGCATTCTGACCAGGTCAACGAGTGCGTCATTGACGAAGAGTCGCACTGCATGCTGTTTCTCTTGTGCCCTCTCCTCGGGTTCACAGGTGATCCGTTCGAAGACCAACCGTCCTCCCATTGGTACCACGTCGCTTGTCCTCCAATTTCGCTCATGCGCCACGCGGTCGGTGGGCAGTTCTTCCAACCCCGAAAGCTCACTGAAGATCCCCAGTGTGGCCAATGCAGGAACGATGTCGCCGTCGTGGACGAAACTGAAATACACGTCTTTTGAGGTGTAATTCGACATGAGGTTTTGCGTTGCGTTCAGCCACAACCAACCCATCAAGGCTCCGAATCTGTTCCCAGGGCCAGCGCGATAGTAGTGCAGCAGGTCTCGAGCGTATTCGAACTCGAGCCATTCCTGCCTGGAGAAGATTTCGCACCAGGGGCTGCCTCCCCTCGCAAGGATCTCGAAGCCGCACAACTCCATCATTCCGTATATATCCAAGGGACTGAAGGACACACCGACCGCGTCGTTCGCGAGCCGCTCTGAAATGGGTTTGCTAAACGTGGCTTGCCACTCTGCGAGCTTGATGTACCCCTTGTCGTGACCTTCCTGATCGTCCGTAGCATAGTTGGAGCAGGTGTCTCCGGGAGTCAGTGTGTCCGCGCCTCGATCCATGGTCTCAGGGATGACCTCTAGCACTGCTGAGCCATCCGTTTTCCATTCCGACCCAAAGAACCCATCAGCAAAACATTCTGCCGTCTCGACGTCCCGTAGAGATCCGCAAGACCAGAACTTTGTTGGGCGTCTCTTGGAGGCCAGGTGACCGTATCGCCGCCGCATGGCTCGCCCTGTGTTGGAGGCTTGCTTTGTTCCCGCGTAAGGACCAACAGCTGTGAGGTTTTCGAATGCAGGATTGGAGGCGTCCGTGAAGTAGGTCCAGTCATTGACAAATGATAACGGCCCCGTGAGAACTACCTCTGGGGCTTGGAGTCGCTCGAGCAGAGAGAGGTGTCCTTGTCAGAGAGGTTAGCATCGGTTGTATGTTCCTGGGCAACTGGACCTACTGATTCCAGCGTTTCGTGTTGGATATCGTTCAGCATGCCGTGATAACTGGAAGTGTTAGTATCGGTGCAGATGATCCGTCTATCTGTAGGCCGTGATTCTCACCATATGAACTTGATCAATAGAGCACTTCTTGGGTAGAGGTGCGTCATAGTAGTACCGGCCATCGATCCTTCTTATCCAAGGTCCGTTTCCCCCCAGGTGGTAGAACAGATTCCATCCAGCTTGTAGGATTGAAGAACAAAGCCCACTGCTTGCTAAGATGGTAGGGCTTTTGCAAAACTCAGTGTGCAGTTGGCTCAGGGAACGAAGAATGAGGAAGCCTGAAGTGGCGATAAGTATGACCAAAAACAAAGTGCGCCAGAACGGTCGCCGTGTTCTTAACTGAATTCCAGGTGCAGAAGACATTGCGCTCGACTTGGTCTGCCAAAGCAGTGCCATCTCAGTCACTTCATCAGGTGGAGGATGGCATGCATAGGCACCCAGGTTCGACCTCGCGGCTTGCTGTACCGGACAATTGACTGGCTCGTGGGGTACGAGAGGGCGGTAGCTCGAAAACTTCACTCTCCCTTGCTACCTGTTGAATTGGTCTTTAATAACGAAGGGCCGAGGGATCGAATGTGCGGCTGTAAGAAGAGTCTTTGCGATTTCATATCAAGCTGTTCAAGATCCAGGCCGTGCAGGAAGTCGTTGCAGCGTGAGATTTGAGGACAAGTCAGGCTTCGCTTCTTCGCTTTCCCGAACACTGGAGCCCACGCACGCATCTTTGCCCTTCACGAGGACCCCACCTCCCTCTCACAGTGATCTCACTGACACTTTCAGCTGGTGAGCCATACCGACGTTAGACATATCTAAGGACTTTCAAGATCGAACAAGATTCAAGACCTCGTAATTCTTCCATGACTTATTCAGCCACCGCACGGCTGGCCGTTCTCAATGCCGGCTCATCTTGCGCCGAATGTTCGCTCCGTCACCAATCGCCATGCTATCAACCCCGCATCAGAATTGTTTGTGAGGAGAAATGCGCACGGTAGAACGGCCAGGACGGCGCAGTTACCGATTGACATGCCGCTGTCGGAGCGTGTTGTCGAGGATCTGGAATAAAATCAGCCTGCGCGAAGGAAGGTCACCTTTGGACGCAGTTTATTCTCGGTGCACCCTCTAATCAACTCATTCTCAAAAGCAGTCTCAATCAGTTATGGGTTCCACGAATCCAACACCACCTTCGTACCCAGTTCCACCGGCCGGTGTGTACGCACCAGCCGTCACTTTCTTCGATCCTAAGACGGACACTTTACTACCTGAACAACAAGCGAAATACTATGCCTACCTAGCGAGCAGTGGCCTTCGGGGTCTGGTGATACTCGGCACGAATGCGGAGACCTTCCTACTCACTCGAGACGAAAGAGCAGCGCTGTTGCGATTAGCACGCAAGTCGGTGCCAGAAGGCTATCCCATTATCGCGGGCGTTGGTGGTCATTCAACTGCACAAGTCCTAGAATATATCTCAGACGCTCACGCTGCTGGAGCGGACTATGTCCTTGTCCTCCCAGCTGCGTACTTTGGCAAGCAGACGACACCCAGCGTTGTCCACAACTTCTACGCGGCCATTGCGAAGGCCTCTCCTCTTCCGATCCTCATATACAACTTTCCTGCGGTGTGCAATGGCCTCGACCTGGACTCGGACGTCATTGCAGGACTGGCGCAAGAGTTTCCAAATATCGTGGGAGTGAAATTGACTTGTGGTTCGGTCGGAAAAATTACACGCTTGTCTGCGACATTCCAACCTGAGCGCTTTGCGATCTTTGGTGGGCAGTCGGACTTCCTGGTCGGGGGACTGGCAGCAGGCTCGGCTGGGTGCATTGCAGCGTTTGGAAACATTTTCCCCAAGACGGTTGCCAAGATTTTCGACCTGTGGAAGATGGGTAAGCACGACCAGGCATTGTCGTTGCAGAGATTGTCTGCACACGCCGAAAACCCCACCAAGGCAGGCATTGCCACAACCAAGTATGCTGTAAGTCAATTCAGCGCAAAGAAGGCCGGCATTCAGGGTGACTTGGAAGCCATGCTGCGGCCTCGACATCCATACGAAGAGCCCAGCCAGGCGGTCAAGACGAAGATCGTAGAAGTGATGTTGCCTCTGGATGAGGTTGAGAAATCGCTGTAATGTACTCCGTATCCTAAGAAATAAAACACAGTGCATAGAAATGACGACCTAGCTGGACAAGTAACCGAAAGACATGCCGTAGCTACTGTACTGTGTAGACGCCAGGCGAAAATCCGCATCGGTAGACGAGGTGATGAGGGTAGTGCGTGGACATGCCACCTAGTGTTGGCAACTTTGTTGACCACGTTACCCAAGGACTGGGTCTCAGCCTTGCGTCATGTTCATCGCCCGGCCCTGGTCAAACGTGGACGCCGTGCAAGCCACATCGTCAAGGCAATCTGCAAGCCAGGGTGGTGGGCTGTTCGCCAAAGCGGCCCAAACGTTGCACAAATGCAGATGAGATCGACATGAACAAGCCGTCAGCATCGTGTTGGGAATCAGATCAACCACCATGGTGCCACCGACTCGTTTAAAGCTTGAGCTGAACTTGATAGTTACAAGACCACCAGCGAAGCAAACAGACTTCGGGAGCATAAAATTCACAAAAAGATGGGATGGTCAATTATTGAAGGAGGCTGGGATGAACCTTAACCGTTGCATTCTCGAACACTAAGTCCATGGCGCCGGCGGACACCAAGGCGGGGGGGCTTGGACGCGGGATGCCAGTTACGAGACCGATGTTCGATAAGGGAAGGCAGAATTACTTTGGCAGAGGTTATTGAAGTCTTTGAAAAATGAAGCCAATGTAGGTGCGAGTAGCTGGTGAGCCTCATAGAGCCCAATTTGACTCTGACAACGCATCTATCTGTCTACACAGTATGTGAACATCCGTTGACAAAGGTGCTTTCTGGTGCTTTGGACGAGCTGCAGTTTGGTACCCGGGAACCAGCAGGTGGACAGCCGTACCCTTGAACCGACAAATCGAGTAGATGACCACAGCAGCCGCTAGCTTAACTAACACCGAGATTAGTTAAGATCTCTTCGAGGACTTCCTCTTCGGGATCGAGCCACGGCGAAACGTGCCACTGCACAGGGCCCGTAGGCGAGCACGAATTGCCGATCGGTACGAGTACAGAGTGTGATCTTGGAGGCTTTCCACATCACCAGCGTCAAAGTCAGGAATCTTCCCTTTCTGGAGACATCATAAATTAGGACTGGGTGCTGCCCAAATCTCAAAGTGCAAAATGAGACTTCGGGTATCCCCACAACGGCGGATAAGGTGAGCCGATGTGCGTCATTGACTCTGAGAATGCGGAGTTGCGCCTGCGAGTTACCTTTGATATCGGCGGCAACGAGAGATGGATGTCTTGATGGCTGCGAGTGCCGAGCGAGACCCGGGAGTGAAGGGCGGAGCTTGAAACGGGACAAAACCTGCTTTTGGCCTTCTCCCAATACGTATGGTGAAGGTCCTCGCGAAATGTGGATGGATCTGAGTTTAGGCTGAGCTCGCATCGTGCTGCACGGGCGGGCTGCAGGAAGCTGTTGCTGCAGCTTGTGTCGACGTATTGTTCGGCTCGGCGTTAGATACGCTGAACGCGTATGCTCCATCCCACTGGGTACCATCAGTCTACATTTTCGATTCCCACCTTCCACTTTTCACCATGGTAATGAGTTTAGCCTTTCCCGCCACTGATCCTTCTTTTAACACTCTGGAAGTGCCCGGCTTTACCTCAACACCCTCAACATCGCAACCTTTCGTTAGAAGCTGTCCAAATACTCGTAATTCTGCACATAGCACTCACTGAAACATTGCCCCGCCCTTCCCGACCGCCCGCAGACATACAGAATCTCAAAATCTTACAACCCGCCACTTTCGCCGCAACCTGGCTGCAACTCTGTCGCAACACCGAACGTGAGGTGTAAGGGCCTGGAGGCTTCCTAGAATGAATTACCGATAGAATAGAACACAGACATACGGAGCACCCACCCCTGGATCACCGATTGCTCACGATACTCACTGTCTCTGACAAACTGCTCACCGGAGCTGGCCTACGCAGGTGTTAAGCTTGTCTGAGGCTTTGAGACCACGCGGCCCTCCTGCATCGTGCCTGTAGGGGAATCCCGCGGTAGAACTGCCCGACCCCAGCTCTGGCTGGAGAGCCGGGCGTCGTTCTCCCGGTACAATGGCTCTGGTGCCTGGCCGTGCGATGCTCTCGTGGCTGTCGGTATTGTTGTTTCTGGTGGTATTTCTCTCGTCGAACGTACAGTCAGCTGCAGCAGACACAACAAGGTGGATACAATATACCGGCAACGATGGCACAGTTTGGCTCGACGATAACCGCAGACCTTCTTTATACACTCAAGCTTACGGTGATTGCATGGGCGACTCTCTGATAAATGTCACTCGTTTTGATGCGGCCTACTACAAAGACAACATGACCGTTCTCTTCCATCTGGAGGGACATTCTGCGTTGACAAACGAGAGCTTGATGAGTGAGTTGCATTCTCTCCCCGGATTAAGGTGCTGACACCCGGCTGATCTGAAATCCAACACTGCAGTGTACATTGGCGTCTACGCTTACGGCGAATCCCGTTTTAATCTAACGTTCAACCCGTGTGTCGCCAACATCAAGAGTCTTTGCCCTGTCAATTCTTCAATACCCATCAACGCAAATGGCATTATCCCCGTCGCACCGTCGGACGTGGCCAACATTCCCTCCATCGCACTGACCATCCCAGATTTTGAGGGCATGGCCATCCTACGGATCTTCGCCAACTCGACAGAATCACAAATTGCCTGCTTTTCGGCGGTGGTGACAAATGGGTCTTCATTCTCACACCCTTCTGCCGTGGCCTCCATTCTAGGCGCTTTTGCGGTGATTGCGTTGGTATCCTCCATCGCAACCTCAATCTATGGACAAAACATCCCTGAAATGCGGACGCATTACGCCCACTCCGTATCCATGTTGGTTGTGTTCGCGGTGTATCATCACATCTTCTTTACTGGAGGGCTGTCGATGAATTGGCCAAGCGTGCTTGTGTCGTTCTGGAGCAACTATGCATGGTCGGCCGGTATAATCTACAACCAACACATGCAAAATACCATCAATCACTTCATTGGCAGCAACCGTGGCAACATCAGCATGATTGGTGCTGCACCAAACGGTGAGAATGCTGTCGGGCTTGGTGGTGGTTACCAGATCTCGCAGATCTACAAGCGGGCGGCCTCAGATGCGCTGAAATCCTACGGGGATGTGCTGAAGCGACAAGCAGCAGGGCCGGCAAACACGACTGACGGCATCGTCCAATATTCTTGGTACGGAAGTCCGGTGCTGCCAGGACTCCCCTTGCCTGGCAACTATTCCGGTTTTGCTGGAACTCTGGCGGAACTGGACATACCAGCCTCGAACGCCTTCTTGACAGGACTTCTTTGGTACCTTATATTCGTCGCCTGCCTTTTGGGCGCCCTCTTCCTTTTGAAGTGGACTATCGAAGCTCTTGCCGCCTGCGGTATTGTCAAGACAACTCGGCTTGGGTACTTCCGGAAGCATTGGCTATGGTTTGCGGGAGCAGCTGTCCTGCGCACATGCTACATTGCTTTTTTCATGATGATGTTCTTCACCATGTTCCAGTTCACCTTGGGCGGAGCTCACGGCGTCAAAGCGATCGCGGCAGTGGTCCTGACACTGTTTCTCGTCGCAATGCTAGGTGTCTCGGCCCTTGCGATCTGGTATAGAACTAAATCGGAGGTTATGCCCGAGGTCCTTGAGCAGACTAGTCAGGAATCCGAAGGGAGCGAAAAGACCGGAAATTCTGCCTGGTATAAGATCAACTTTAAGAAAGCGTCTCAGAACCAGGATGTAGAAGGAGACAGCCGTCCCAAGACTACCTGGTGGCGAAAGCATCTGCCAGAACTTGGTTCGGGCAGAGTTCATCCTCATGACGACGAGAACTACACCATCAAATTCGGCTGGTTGGCCTCTCGATTCCGCAGGAGTAAGTGGTGGTTCTTCTCCATTTGGTTGATCTACGAGCTTGTCAGGGCTGCATTCTATGGAGGCGCTGCAGGCCATGCTATGGTGCAGGTTTTCGGTCTGCTCGCCTGGGAAATCATTGCCCTTGTTACTATCCTCTTCATGAGACCCTTCGAAAGCAACCGACTCAACCTGATTATGGTGTACTTCCTTGGATTCAGCAAAGTGGCGACAGTTGCACTGGCATCGGCTTTTGATGCTCGGTTTGGACTTGATCGCATCATCACCACGGTGATTGGGGTGGTCATTATTGTCATTCAGGGTATTTTGACCATTTGTCTCTTCATTGCCATTGCCCTTGGAGCGGTCTCAAGCTACATGTCAATCACTCGCTACTCAGAGACCATTAAACCGCGATCGTGGTTGAGACCTCGGACGCGGTACTTCGCACACATTGACCGCAAAGCCACTGATCGACCAAAACCACCGCCGCCCCCTCCGCCACCAGAGCCTGAACGTCCGAAGGAACCTTATTTCACAGTCTCCAGCGTACGACGGGAGCTGAAGATCGAGGACGAAGATCCCGACAGCCAAGTCCCTGAAGTTGGCACGTCTCCGAGGGCTTCTGCGAGCATGGAAGTGGAGAAACCCTTCAGCGTGTCTCGATCCACGTCCATGCGCTCTCGGACTAGCATGTCGAATCTGCCGTATGGAGCGAGACCCCATCGTTCGAGCTGGAGCACAAGGGATTTCCAGAGCCTGGACCTTGATCAAGGTCCAAACCCCATACACGCAAGAATGAGCATTGAGAGTATACGCGATATCCCCAGCAGGCACCGTGCAGCAAGCCTGCGTGGGCAATCAAGAACTGGCACGCCAATCGGTGAGGTGACTGATACGCCCAATGGCTCGGAGGCTCCAGCTCTCCGACGTGGACACAGGCGCAGCGTGTCGACACCACTGGGACCAAGACGCAACAACTCGACCGTGGCTGAAGAAAAGGAGCACGACCCAGAAAGCCTCCCCTCAGAGCCGTAGATCGGACGTGGGAAGGGGCATATGAGACGACGAATAATTTACGACATTCATGCACATAATTATGATCATCAGCGTTCCAAGGTGCTGTTGAGATGAGCTATGATTGTGATATATTGCACGGCGTTTATTCAGGGAGCCGAGCATAGACAAGGCATCGATGATACTGCATTTTAGAGCATCACAGGGGCGTCCGGTACGACAACCTGGTGGAGGCAATGAGCATATTGGGCACTGGCATTCTCTGCGCGGCTCACTGTAACCCGCTTTTGCGGCCTCCCTGCATACTAGTCGGCATAATGCTTGCATTTAGATAGAGAGTGACGATGGCTCTTATTGAAGAATCGACGGTGCCCAACAAGGTTAATGAATGCCCAAAGCCGCGACGATCTCCTGCGTCACCACGATGCTGTTGTCACTCTGGGAGTGTTAGGATTCGCGATCTCCCTGACCGAGGAATGCCTTAGCCTGCAACCTGCACCGGCCTCCAACCCGCTGCTTCATCATCGATGGTATGTGGTAGCGGCCGGCTCGCCGGTGAACCAATTTCCTCTGATGCTACGACACGAGAATGGGTCTCGCTATGGAGATGGGAATATCCCGGTCCAGAGCGAGCAAGTCTTGACTCCTTTTGCCGCAGGTCTTGGGCAGTGCTGTGTACAGAAGGGCTGTTGCTTCTCTTGGAGAAAGTATCATGGTCGTCCCTTTTTACTAATAGTGCGCGCTTTGAAACGCCATATGGTGGCCAGGAAGTCCAGCCTCATTCGTGGCAACAGCTTGAGACGCGGATGGCGCACCCCCTGCATCGAGGCGAGCGGTGCAAAGTCTCGCGGCGTCAGATGCCTAGCTGATTCTTCGATGGCTTCGACAAGACACGGCACCTCGGAACCACGGAAGGCTGGTCCAGCAGGCTCGACTTTCGAGCCTGATGTGCCATCCTGGGAACGAGTGAGGCTGCTGGGGCCCAGCGGCATGGCGCGGTCCTCTTTTACGGGCAAGCGACGATGCCACGGGGAGTCAATTCCGGGTGATGCGGGCGCAGTGCCAACCACCAATTAGCCGTCGTCGTTGCCGTCTCGCAAGGGTCGGCTTAAGTAATAAGCAGCTCGCCAGCGCCCCCAGAGGGTCCTGAGGGACGCGGCCGTGACCCTGTCAGCGCCCCCAGTGGCACACGCGGCCATCCGCTCTTCGCCGTTGGAACTTTGGACGGGCATGATCCTCTGACCTCTGCTCGTTCTTACTTCTTGATTCATCAACACCACCTTTTAAAGCAACACCATTCTCCCTTTTCGTCCCGCTAGTACCCAATAATCGAGATCACTTCCGTCCCAGGTTGCACGAACCAGGCAGGCGCTATCGGCTCTTGCCTAGACAGAAGCGGACTTAATCTTCCCTGCGACCGGTTTATAAGGCCCATCAGGCCCAAGAGAAGAAACCCGAGACCTCAGCGGGGACCCACGGAACCCGCTTGCCCTCACACACCGCGCCAGGCATGATTTCTCGGCCTTGCTGGACCTCCTCCTCAGCCTGCTTACGACAAGTCTGGAACGCCAATACTACCCCATTTGAAACCAATTCTCCTCCCGCATCCTGACAACCACCACACCTCTCCCAAACCCTCTTCCGATTCTTCACGACCGGCCGCCGGGTTCTGCAAGGTCCTGGATCACCCCTGCATAGGGTAGGTTTGAGAGCCGATCACTTTGGGGCGTAGATACGGTGTCAATTGGGCGTAGGTCATCTTCATCTTCACTGCTTATGCAACTCTGCTTCATCCTGTCCCCTGCAATTCGGTGTACCGAAGTCCGAAATTGAGACTGTGTTGCGTCGAGGTACATCTTGAAGATGCTCTGCCATTTGCTCCTGGAGAGTATCTTGTCCCTGATCACGACCTAAAGCTGGCGTAAAATCAAGTGCCGACCATCCGTTTCCAGGTCCTACACGGATACGCCCATCCCCAGGCCAGGTAGCAGCAACGAATTCACTCTGGCCTGTCAAGTCAATCTCCATTGACGGGCTCGATATCATCACCGCGTCGCATTGAAACACAGACGGCGGACATGTCCCCACCAACGACCACCATGTCCAATACTAGTTCTCGGAGGACCACTGCTCCATCTCAAAAGAATGCAGAGAAGGCACAGAATGGTCAGCCGGCAGAGGCAAAGTCGGCGTCGGACGAAGCGACTCCTAAGCGGCCGAAGCGCACGCTGAAACTTACTGCTTCTCAGCGAGAGCGGAAGAGAGCTATTGATCGTGAAGCTCAACGAAGCATCCGGCTCAAAACCAAGAACTACATCGCTCATTTGGAGAACTTGGTGAGGATTATGGAGAACGGTGGCTCCTCGACAAATAGTGGTGATGGCACCCAGCCGCCCCACGACCAGTCAACAACCGACCACCACGAGAGCGAAAGGGCGAGAGCGCTGTTGTCGCAACTGAGGCAGAGCGAGGAAGAGGTCAGCACGTTGAAGGAAATGCTAGCTGGGGTCCAGAAGCTGGTCGGGACCGCTCTGAATCCCGCCGACGAGCCCGAGCACGGTTGGTTTGGGATGCCCAACGCCTGCAACAGCGAACAAACTGCCCGCAGTGCGAACTCGCTCACAGGCGGGCCCCACGAGCAGTTAGAAAACTGTGCATCAGTCTACTCGCACAGCTCAGATTCGTCCTCTCCGATGGTCGAGTTTGGGTACCCAGCACCATTTGACCAACCGAGACGTGCCGAGGCATTTGGGTCAGAGTTCGCCCCGAGATCCTACGGTGCCCAACCCTACACCTTGCAACAGCACGATCTCTACAATAGCTTCGGACGAGTTTCTGCTCCTGTACCGAGACCAGGTCCACCGACGTCGGATCCAACCGATGCTACCAAGACCCGGGAAGAGGGCGATTTGTTCTTCCTGTCAGAGCGTGAGGTCAATCGGGTATTGGCAGGCGGCCACCAGTCTTTTGCCAATCAGCCCCTCGACGAAGACATCATTGTCCGGGCAGTCCTCCATGGCTGGCGTGATGTGCAGGATCAGTATCTGCTTGACAAAGGATGGCAAGCATTGAGAAGCATTGACCAGTCCATCTTCCGGGACTGCGGTGTTGTCGAACGAATGGCGATCCTCTACATGATGAGGTTGAAGCTTCTCCATCAGAGCAACCTCAATCCGCAGTATCTGGCGCCGCTGCCACCCTTCTTCCAACGAGGTTCCTCGGAAGACCCTGAGGTGCTGAGGAAGACGCCTGTCATCGAGCATTTTATCTGGCCCGGCTTGCGCACCAGCCTTTGCAGGAACGGGAAGAAGTACATTAACAACAAGTTCTCGGATTCATTCCGGCAGTCGTTCAAGTTCCTGTGGCCTTTCGACATATCCGACACCTACAACAAGGATCACTCTACCCAGCTTTACTCGATCACGCCAGGATTCAAGCAGCGACAATGGGATTTGCGGTCATGGACAATGAGGAGAGATTTCTTTTCGCACGCCAGCGAGTTGATTGGGTCGATTCCCGTGTACGAAGCGCCGATGGATCGAGTCCTGATCCCGGCGGGGTCAATGCCAATGCAAACAGCAAGCCATAGAGAACAGGCGGCTCAGGCAGCACACCGGCAGTTGCCCATTACAGAGATAGAAGAGGCAGAGGCAGAGCAGCCACTGATAGGCATGGGGCAGGCGAACCATCAAGCTCCCGCTCCCGCTCGCAACCGTGGGCCAGTGCCTACAACAGCTCCTGAAGTACCTGGGACACACGTCCCCTACTCGGCCGAGGTCGAAGCGTGGCTCGGAGATCCTGATATGGTGCCACAGTACTGGAACATGTCGACGGGCATGACCGTCGAATATGACGCTGCTCCTCAGCACTGGCAGAGTGTCCAACGAGGATATGTAGGATGAGGGAAACGAAAGGGCCTGCTGATACCCCGAAGCAGGGGATTGTGTACACATAGTGAATGATTTCAAGACAGGCAGTGTGGCATTTCGACATAGGCGACTTGCTTCATGTACGCGGAGATACTTCGGACCCATGAACTGGGCCCCACCAACATCCCCCTCTATCGATGACATCATGTGTATCCCAGACGCCCCAGATCCGGCCGTATGTGACAGCTTTATCACGCAATCACGTGGACCTCTGGTCGAGCTGCGATGCAAGGCGCTGACAGAGCAGCATGATTCAAAAGTCCAGTAACTCATTACTTGATCACAGCCTCTATCCAGATTTGCCGACGAAGCGCGGGATACCGAACATGAACAACATGCGAGAGAGGTGACCTCGCCCTGGACCTTGCCTCCAAGGGAAGAAAAATCAATCACGGCCTCAGGAGCATGTGTTACTCTCACGGCTGGATCTCCCACGCCTCCTGATTCAGTCCCCACTCCAGGCGCGTTGACTTTTCCAGAACATTTCCTTTCCTTTATCGTCCATACCAAGCTCCAGAAGGACCCGATCTGCTACGGACTTTCCCCCGCTCATATAACCGACGGCAGAGCATCATTAATAACCAACAACCATGAATCTCCTAACACGCAAAACTTCCAGCAAGTCGTTGTCGGAGCGAGAGAACAGAGGGAGGGTCGAAGGCCCGAATGCGACTGCAACTGCAGCGGAACGTGCTCAGAGCGAGAGCAAACCGTCGCTGCTGAATAGGCTAAGAAAGAGCAGTCGGTCAAGGGAGAGGGAGGATCCGAAGGGAGTCGAGGCTTCCATCTCTCCAGAGGTGAGTGTGGCGGGCCCTCCCGCCCTGTCGCGGCGAGGCTGACTCCAGCGCAGGCGCGAGATGGAAGGAAGCCGCCCGCAGAAACCGGGAGGGACAAACTTCCTTCGGCCAAGGTTGCTGAAGTACCGCCCGTCGGCAAACATGATGCTCTCAAGCACCAGCAGCCAACGGAGTCGGAGAAAAGTGATCTGGAAACGCGGAAGAAGGTCTCGTCGCTTCCCTGCGACACTGCTGGTGGTGCCCGGGAGCGTAGCGAACAAGGTATGCATGACCGTCTTCCACAAAGGAAACGAACCATACTGACTCCGTGACCAGCCCAACACCACAAGAGCCATCACAAAAAGGATGGGCTCACGAAAGAAGACGTTGAGCAGCTCTTCTCTGGAGCCCCTCAGTTCGTGCTGGAGAAAGGCCGGAGGGGTCGTTACTTCCCACAAGCCTTCTTCCCTTGGAACAATGACCTGGAGATTTCCGACCTCCAGGATAGAAGGTATATCAAGCACGAAAGCTTCGCTCTTGCAACGCTCCACGCGCACCTGCCCATCCCAGATGAAGTCAATTGGAAGCCTGGTTTAGCGCCGCCGACAAAGAAGGAAGGTCTCGATCTTGGTAAGCGGCCTATGTTCGAGCTGGGAATCTTCGAAAGGCCGAATATGCTCGGCCTAGAAGGCCGTGAACCGGGTACGATCGGAATGCGGTATTTCCTCGAACGCCCGGTTGCGGACGGCGTGGCCGACGAGAAGACGAAAGAACACGGCAAGGACGTGGAGATTGACATGGCCATCGCCAACGCCCCCGCAATGGAAGCCTTCAAGATGCTCGCTCTCAGCCGAGACAACGACGAGCTGAATGCGAAGATTGGCAAGCACGCTCCAGCCGTTGATCGAGCAAAACTGATTCGCGAGGGACCACACTTGTGGAAGGCGGTTGGAGTGAGGGATATCAGCATCGAGACATTGGCGGACAGAATGGACACCATCAGCAACCTGCGCGACCAGGTCCTGAACGCGGGATGGCGGGAAACGGTGCTGAACCACATGAATTCAGCCGAGCTGCACGCCCACCTGTTCACAGAGCTACTCTACCCACCCCGCAAAATCCCGACCGAAGCGAAACAGGACAAGGCATCCTTGAAGATCCAGATCGAGGCCTTGGTCAAGGTTCTCACCACGCCTGGGGCCTGGCTGGATCTGAGCGCACCTGAGGCGAGGCTGCGATTCGGGAAAATCCTGCACAGCAGGTCGACAGAGTATGACGATGCAACAGGAATGTTGATCATCAATCCTGAGCGGAAATGGCTGCTCATTCAACTCCTCCTGTCCGTGGAACTCGTCATCCGCTTGGATGCGGCTCTGAGGTTGGGTGTAGCACTTCATGCAGAGAGTTTCGAAGTCAGCAGCGAGGAGATACACCATTTCAACAAGCTTCGTAACTTGAAGGTAGACTGGGATTTGGTGGCAGCCAGACGGTATTTGTTCCTTTCCTACGTCAAGAAGACAGAGAAGAAGGTTCCAGCCTCAGCGTCAGCCTCAATCCCGCAGTCACCGCAACACGAACGACCGCCTAACTTGAGGCATACGTCCTCGGCTACTCGTGAGCACCACCATGGCGGTCTTTTCGGTGGCCTGAAACACGCCATGGGCCTGGAAACCGCAGCAGAGGCCGCGGCGCCACACCATACGCTCGACACGTGTGATGTTGTCGTTATGCCACGCCAGGCTCCCGTCATGGTCGACGGCCTAGTACGCTTCGCGAACAATGTAGGTTGGCCACGAACCGAGGAGCTCCATGAATCATTGCGCAAGAAGCTGTGCACCCCAAACGCCGAAGACAGGGAAAAGCTGCTTATGGACGCCATCGTGTGCTCAGACGAAAAAGCTCCAGAGCCTAAGGCAGATAATCTGGCGGGCTCACTTGCCTCCTTCAACGTTGACCTTCACCCTGCTTCACCCAGCACGGTTGGCGGTTGGCTCTCACACAGTTGGCTATCTGGCCTCATCATGCCAGGCACTTCGATCTGCGATATCCTCATATCTACGCTGCTGGAAAACGACACTGATCCACAAACTCTACGCGACCTCGGCTCCGCCAGCATACCCTTACGGGGATCAGGATTCATTCTCAACGGGTCCTCATGGTGGTCCAAATCGAGCATTGTGGGACGCGTGATGGCTCCAATGCGTGGATCAAAAGAGTCAATGGGCTGGGTCTTCGCTCCGAATTTTGTCCCCCTGTACGAGAACACCCTACAGCCGGTATCAAATCGGTGGGTGAGGATCAAAACATTTCCAGTGCCGACGGACAAGGCAAGGCCGAGGATATTCGACGGCGATAAGCTCGCCGAGGACTCCACACCACTGGGTAAAGGAAAAGGGGGAATCATGGGTAGCGAGTTCTCTATGGTCACAGACCACATCTTCGACAACGAACAAACGTCCGAAGTGAAAGTCAAAGATATCAAGGTTCATCTCTCTTCATCCGATATCACCCAAGCGTCCGCAGACCACCCACTCTCTGCATGGGCGCAATTCGACCTGGCGATCACCCAACCCACAACCCAAGGCGACCCTCTCGCCGCCTCTAAAACTAAACAAGTGCGCTACGGCCTCAATCGCGCTGTGTACTTCGTGACCGCGCACCCGTGCCGTCTCCCGCACGGCCACGCCACGTTCAAACCAGGCACGTTGAACTTCGAGCACGAGCAACAACATCCTCACCACAAGCCCGGGGTGGCAGAACACATTCCGGCGCATCCATTGCACAAGACATACAAATTCGTGGTGAAATCTCTCGCCGATCTGGTGCAGAATCCGAAAACCGAGCCGCCGAATCCGACGAACCACGACCAGCCGGTTTGGATAATTGACGCGAGAGGCCATGCTTCCGGAGGGCACCAGCACCCGCCGTTGAGCTCGACCCCGTCCGCCACCTCCACTCTGACGTCGACCTCGGAAGGTGGTATATCTGACATTGGCACGGCGACGAGCCCACCCACAGTCAACAACAAGTCGGCGACGCACGATCCCACGAACCTCGAAAAGTGGCTATACGGCTCCAACGACCCGCAAATGTGGGAGAAGGACATCCTCGTCCGGGCATGGTGTGCCGAAAAGGGCAAGAATGCAATCATTGCGAGGAGTGGCAGGACATGTTTGAGTTGTGCGATTCGCGAGGCGAGGGCATTGGAGGTTGCCATCATCGTGAGGGTGGGCATTAAGGAGTGAAGGGAAGTGAAAAGGAATCAACGCAAAGAGCATGCATGACCAACAGTTCAGAAGGATGTGACCAAGAGTATAAGTGCATATCTACGCCCCGCCCCAGCCCAGCCAAGCCCGGGTTCAATACTCCTCTCTACGCCGTGATACGAAATGACGAACGGCGTTTATGCCTTAGAATATACTACTAGAGTAGCCACCCAAGCGAAGGGAACATGAGCCATGAAAAGGAAGATCCTCACCGGGCAAAGAACTTTTTCCGAGTCCTCCATACACAGTATCCTACAGTATAGTATTTGGATAAGATAGATTCAGCATACACTTACACGTACATGTCCATGCCACGCCACGCGGCAAGCCTCGTGATATTATATATGCTTGTCTACCTGTCTGTCTGTCTGTCTGTCTGTCTATCTGACTGGTTGATCTACCGACTGACTGACTGACTACATATCGTTGCAAACACGTTGAGAACCCGCCTCCGAGAGCCACGCCAGCCGGACGCACCCGTCATATTATACCTGAATCAGCATGCTAGTAGGATACGATAGGGGAGAATAGGATACGATAGGAAAGGAAATATAGATAGGATTCTCGGCAGCCAAGACATGAATACAACACTTTGTTCCAGATGAGTTTCTTCTGTATCTCAGGTTCGACATGTCGGAATCATATACATACTTATACACTCAGTGCATACTCGGTGTCGATGCAAAGGAACGACATGCCAGCAGGGAGGCCGGTCATTGGGCCGTCACTGCGAAGAGGGCGGGCTGAATCGTTCATACTTCATCGTTCATCGTCCATGCCGTTAAACGTCACGGTCCCGAGTCGATCGCACTTTGTATGTTTCATTCTTGTGGGCCACTGGAACTCCCTCATCCTTCAGCTGCGGTTGCTTTGGACTTCTACTCCCTACGCACCCTGTCTTCATTCAACATGTTGTATTATATTCGGCATTCTGCATCCTGCATCTGCAAAACCAAACTCCACGGTCGTAGGCATCTCATCTCAAGCCTTCTCCCCGGGTAGCCTGACGTTTTCCCACTCCTCCTTCCGCACAGCCCTCCACTCCTCCGGGTCCAACCAGCCAATGTAATTCTTGTCGCCGAAGCCGCCGATCCAATAGGCCTCCTGGACGACCAGCCTGGTCCATACGCCTTCGTGGGCCGCCCACTTCCGGCCCGGCAACCACATGACGCTGTCCTTGTGTTTCCGGACGAAGCACGCCTCCAGCACCCTCGCGGGGCTGTCCTCGGGCGGGATCTCCTCTAGGTATCCCGTCAGACTGAGGCGTGGGAGGTTCGCGAGCGCGAAGGGCGGATGGCCGGTCAGGTGGATGAACTCGTCCCACCAGCTCAGGGACAACGTGGCGTTGGAGCCGGCCTCGGCGTTGCGGGTCGCGGTGGAGATCTTGAGGGACAGGATGGTCGGGTCGGCGGCGTGGGAAGATGACTCCTCCTGTTCGCACGTGGCTATGTATTCTGGCAGGCCGATCGGGGTGGACGCCACGGAGGCGGGGATCCGCGACGAGAGGTTTGCCGCCGTGGGGAACACGGTGATGAGGTCCCCGTGGGAGGAGAGGTGGAGGAGCCGGCGGGCGAGGAGGGTCGATTGGTAGCGGGAGGGGATCGAGGTTGAGCTTACGTCGCCTTGGTCTGGCTCTTGGGCGTGAAATTGTTCGGCCGTCTCATGAAGAAGCGGTGCATGGAGGTGGAGTTGGGATGATGGCGCATCTGAAGAGCCGTCCGTGCTTTTGACTCCTTCAATAGGGAATCGGGCTCGGAATCGCTTCACGTCGAGGGACCGTTCTGCTTCTATCACGGGAGCACCCAGGGCCAGGTGGTTCAGGGCGAGGAGCGGCGCCACGGTGAGGGCGGCAGATGAGAGCTTCATCTTCGAAGAGGACGATTCGAAACCGAGGAAATTCCTTGAGCTGGTTCTTTTTCTCCCTCTCTTCCCCGTCACGCGGGCTCGTCAATGCGTATTCTGTTTGGAAGGTGAGGAACGTCTCCTGGAGTTCTTGGAGTGAACGAAGCTCAGACCGCGGCCGGGTACGTGATGTGATTGATGCAGGATCCCTCGTGCTCGCTGACTGGGCCAACTTGGTATGCGTAGCTACCAGCTCGTGGCGTGATTGTTTGGCTAAATTGCTCACTTAAGCACAGCACTTCTGCCGACGAATAGACACGGCGGTCGTGTTGGACTGCCAGCACGGTGGTCGGGAATGAAATGGAAACGAAACCACTGACTGGCGACTGGCGACCGACTCCTCGGCAGAGGTGCGCGTGATCTTATCTTATCGGGTCTCAGTGCGGTGTCGGCTGTGCTTCTCATTGGCTGCGTTCGAGGTTGGCAAGCCATGGCGGGGTTGGCGAGGCTGGGCAGCCTGGGGCTTCGGGATCGGTCGTGAGTTGAAGCTGGCACAGTTTTGTACTCGTACTCGATCCGGAATGAGTCTCCGGTAGGTCTGACGGCTCTACAGAGTCCTCTGTATGTTCCGTCAGGATAACATAACGTGCACAGACGACGGCCGGCTTGTCACCGGAGTTTACAATCACCGTTCGCACGCATGATGCGGGAGAAGGCTTCAACATCGGGGCTCAAAATCATGACGTCTTGACACCTTTGTCGACTTGACGTCTTGTCGCCTCGACAGGCCCGACACTATTGAGTAGGCCTTTACGATTTGCACTTCGATCCATGTTGCAAACACAGGCTCCGTGAACACCACTCTCTCCGTGTCAGCTCTTTAACATGTCCTTGGACCCGTCATCTTCCAACTCGTACACTGCAACACTGAAATCGCTCCTACCGCCACCATCTCCACACCATGTTCTCTCTCTTCCCGTCTCGCCGTGCAAATCCCATGTGCCCAGCCATACTATTTCCGACCTCTCATTACACCCTGTGATCGAGTCGGGCCTGCATATCTTGAACATGGATCTTCCGGCCGCGCACTTCCTCTTGCGGCACATGCAAGCTGCACCGGCATGGGAGGCGATGTATCTTCATGGGATGCTCCATCGGATTGAAGGAGATTTGGACAATGCCAGGGCGTGGTACGGGGATGTGAAGGAGTCGGAGGTATTTAAGTGGGTATGGGGAGGGATGAACTCTGAAGGGGACCACCCCTCGAACCAAATGACTTCTTCAGAGGAAGCATTCAAAAGTGCCATGTCTTTCCTCGACGGAGTTGAAGCGTACAAGCAATCTCTCCTGTCAGCAAAGGCTACTTCTGATCGTCTCTCTTCAGAAAAGGATGTCCCGAGCGAGGACGAGTTGGTGGATGTCTCTCTCCGCGAGATACGCCGTTTGCTATCGTTCTGCGAAGGGAGATTCGGCACCAGCCCCGTGGAGGATGCTTCGGACGTGTGGGTGTCGATGAATGAGAAACACGCCGATAAAGCCAGGCAGATGATTAGTGGAGGCGAAGGGTGGCGAGTGTTTTGATCCCTTGCTTGAGATTGCAGGATGCTGCAGAAGCCGTGGTCGTAGCCTGTTAGAGAACGGACAGTTCGGCGAGCAGAGCAACAGTTCAACGACTCAGGTATTCTGCGCATGCTCCAATGTCTTGACCAGCAAGCCTGCGGCGCGGCCCAGCTCTCCACCCTCTTTCCTGGCTGCCTCAATACCTGCGAGGACGTGGTCTCGGAAATGGTGGATGAAGTTTTGTAATCTCTCCTCCTGCTCGTCGAGCATCTGACTGTCATCCTCTGCTTGCGGACCAAAGAGATTCAGATGAGCGTATGCGTTCGATTTGGCGGGAATGAGGAGCGTCTCAACCTGCCACAAGGGGAAGTCTGTTACCAGTCGGTCAGGCTCGGCAGAAGATAGCTTGCTCGTGAGAAGACCCGCATGCAAGAAATCAGCGAGGACATGAATGATTCGAGCCGTAGATTTGATGTCTCCCGCAAATGAGGCTCGGTTGGAGGCCGATCTCCATCCGAGAACCGTCGTAAAGCATTCCAGCGTTTGGTGCCAACCGCCTGCACAGGATACCAGTTCCGTTCCCGCAATTCTGAGAAGAGAGGCTAGAAAGTCAATCGCCGTGGCACGGACATCTCGCGACAGGTGTGTCATGCCGGCACGAACATATGGCAGAGCCCTGCTGACATGATCTCGGACGTCTTCTTTTGGCAACGTGAGCACCAGCTTGAGCAGCTGATTTCGAACCCCCGACGATCCATCTAGCATGAGAGGATAGATGCTGCCGAGAAGAGAACTGGTGGTGATTGGTAGGGCTGCTTCTGACGAAGTGGATGCAACATAACTTGTCAAGTAGGCAAGTGCATCTTTCCTCTGGGAATCCGAACGTGAATTCAGTAGAGAGACCTGGTGAAGGAATACCGACGATTGAGTCGGCGCGGTAACGTCGAGCTGCTGATTCAGAACGATTGCTCGACACATCGTCAGCGAGATGGAGACTTGGTGGAACTGGTGCCTACCTTTAGCCCGGAAGCTTGTATCAGTATGATTGTCCGCCTTGGGCCTTGTCTTGCCAACTTTCAATTTCTGTTTCTGCGGTGGTGTTAGCTAGATTGTTGCCTAGTTCTGAGAGAGGCCATCGAACTTGAAAGTCTTTCTTCTTCTCCCTCTTCTTCTTCGCACTCGATCCCATCTTTATGAGTCGATGTCTTTCGTGAAGGGGTAGAAACAGAGGGCCCGAAAGCGACAGGCGGAAGATTTTCTCCAGGTGGCGGCCAGCGGAGATGCAAGATAAGCTTTTTCGACGTTGGCGGGCCGAGCCGCACGCTCATCGCGTCAATCCTGCAAGTGATTCTCGAATTTCCAAGGGTATGGATTCAGTTTGTAACAGAAACCCTCAGCTCGGGAACGCTACCTCGCCACGCTTCACGTGCTCCAGCCTTTCGATTGCATGACGCGATTGCCTTTGGCCTTTACGCCACGGCTACTCCTTTCTTAAATTGACCTCCAGCGCTTGGAAGGAGAAGGGGAAGACGTCGCTGTCGGTGTTTGATCAAGCTCTTGCAATTCTAGCATCACGGAATGACGTACTCCGCGGAGGTCCTAGATGAGTGATACAAGCTGTGCCATAATTGCGCAGGATGGCTCAAGCTGAAAGGGTTGGTACCCTGTGGTCCAGCGTCTGAGCAACTTGTTACTGATCAATACTGTGTACGAGTAGGAGACTTTAAACGGCCCCTCCATCGATGCTATGCTACGCGGTCTGACAGAGAGGCCAAACGTCCAGTCCACCCTTATCCTATCCCGCAAAGATGGTTCTATTATAAAAGCGGCTGGCATTGGGCTGTCAGAAGAGAGTGGTGTTTCAACATCTGCAGGTTACCAGTGGTCGCAGGTACCGGGATCGACCGGTGGTTCAGACGGATCGGAGAGAGGAGGAGCGTCTACAGCAGAGAAGCCAGAAGAGCCCGCAGAGGCCCAGCAGGGTGCAAGGCCCGTCGAGATCCTGGCTTCGTCTATTTTCCAGTTCGTGAATAACGCCAATGTGGTGGGAGAGACTCTCGGGACCGCATCGCGAGAAGGGCCGCGTTCCAACGGGGCATTCACGGCAGGTACTTATGGAGAAGGCACAAATCCTGCAAACAAGGAAAGAAACTACGAAGAAGACGCGGAAAGCGGTTCTAGCGAGGACGAAGTCCAGCTGCTCAGGCTGCGGACGAAACACCAGGAGATTATTATCTTTCCCGACCCAAACTACATCTGCTGCGTTGTCCAGAGAGTGGGCAAGGCCGGCAATGCACCCAACCGAAGATAACAAGTCGTCCAACACTCTCAGCACCAACCCCCGGCGGAGACTGTCGCTATCACGGCCATCCTCGAGGTCTCTGGTGGTGATCCTGCTGGAGGCCAGTCGCACAAGTTGTTGGAGTCAAGTGCGCCGCCAATGATAAGGATGGAGTCACGTCAACAGATAGGAATTGAATGCAACACAACACTGAGACAGAAGATATCAACATGCCCGTTTCGAGGCGGTGACTGGATGGCTGACCCAAAATAATGCCATCGAGCCCGCAATGACCTGCTGAATTGAGGACCTTGCCCCAGATTGTTTATCTGGCCGGCAAACGAAGGCCCGGAGTGTTATCGCGGGGTCGTACACTTATCACCAAACCAGCGTTCCGATTCCCTTACTGGGCAGTCGCAGCCTATGGAGTCCATGAACACAATCAATTTTTTTTATCACTTGACCAGTGTTGGGATACGTATCTGGGAAATAGCAGTCGCTAATCTCCTTGCCCTTATCATTTGCCGACGGAAAATCTGGCACTACTGTACTTAAAAAGAGTCTATGGTCACCAACTGCGCGGCTGCCTTCGTGAGGCTTCCCTTGCTGGCCCTCCGTGCAGGGCAACCGTCGACTTCCCAGGCTGTGACTCCTCGGCGGAAATTTGGGCAACACCGACGGCCCTGTGTTGCTGTTCGGTTCCAGTCAAGGCATGCTTGGCGCTCATAAGGTCGTTGGGCGTCCGGGATCTCAACAAACCTTTGCGTCGAGCTTCATACCGCTTTCAGAATGACACTTTTGTCGTGCGACCCAGCCATTGACCACGGCGGCAGCGTTGATTTCTCGCAAGATACCGAACACTTCAGCCGAGATCAGGTCGACTGGTCTTGACCAAATCGCATTACTCACACGAGACGATTACTGTCGCAAGCGGCATCCTCAACGCATGCACGACCGTGTTTGCGGACTTCGCTCTCCAGGCTAGGAGGTAAGCAGCGACAGTGTGCGGGAATTGGTGGCGGCCAGCGAGCAACGGAGAAACTTACACTAGCGTGGGGAGGCGACTCTTTTCCAATCCTGGACTCTTCGAGGGATGGATGTCACTTCAGCCCGTGGTTGCTAGTGGCCCTGGGCCTTGCTTCTCACCAGCGATCCCCAATCTTTCCAGCAACCGAGAACTCTGTTGGATGATTGCGTTGTTCTAGAGCCGACTGTTCACGTTCTTCAGGGGAATTTTGGGACGTTCAACTTCCTTACTCAACCATCAGCTTTCGAAGCCGATACTAGTAACACTGCGCTGCTGTCCGGGTACGAGGACTTGGGGGTTGGAGAATTCCCGGGTTAGGCTTGCTGTGGAGTCGCCGACACTCATCGGCCAAGGACCGATTGGGGGCAAGGTCCACCCTCTCTTGCCGGAGCGGCTATGTGGGCCAAACCGGAATATGAGGATGGTGACGGGTTTCGTTCGTCGCCTAAGATGATGCTTGGAAAAGCAGCTAACACTGGAGCTAATCAAAGGAGTCTCGATCTGGAAACTGGACTTTATACGGCCCATCATCCCACCCTCCTCATTCTCCCATTCGACAGCGCGACGACAATGCCGGGGACTCCGCTTACGACCTCCCAAGTTCAACAATTCGGGCTTTCCCCGATATGCTGCACATGACAAGTTGCCAGTCGCTGCTCCGGCGAGACCATCGAGGCCGTCCTCATACAATGCTGACGAAAGCTGTCCAACGATCCCTCCCTCTTCCCCATTTGACTCGGCCGAAGTGAGCAAAGGCTCGCAAAAGAACTTGACATTGCTTTTTCTCGGTCCAACTTTCGGATCTCCTCACGTGCCTTACTGTCGCGTGTGCGAAAAGCACGGAAGGGAATGCTGCTCTCAAAACAGTCGACGGGGCTAAGAACTTTGCGTGTCCATTGACTGCACATGTCGACTTCGGCTCACTCCGCAGGAGTACCTGCAGTGATGGTGCCGTTTCTCCGGCCGACAAGGTTAGGGGGGCAGGAAACGCTTGTCATTGATCGTGAATAGCCAGACGGGGAGTCAGTGGCAGGAATACGTCGGCTTCGGGTGATTTTGCGATTTCTCTCATTCGTCTGGCGATATCAACACCATCAAATGGTGAGCCTGGAAACCGGCCATCCGAAGCCTACTCGTGTACGAGCTGTTCGCGCTTTGTTGGGCATGCGGTATGCAAGTCTTGTGATTGAACAGATCGAGGTCAACACGGACTGCCAGTCGCGGACGCAAGAATACATCAAGACTAGGACTAGAAATTGACTACTCTAATGCCAACTCAATGGAGAGCGATCTAGCGAGGCACTTCCATCAGCGATCAGCAATCCTTTGACCCGAGTGAGGTGACTATGAAGCATTTTGGATTCGGCGACAGAGCCCCCAAACTCCATAAGCTCAAACAATGGCATACTTACCGTAAAAGAGTGCATAGGGGGGTAATATGATGTATTCAGGAACCAGTTCGGTCTGAGATGATTTGCCTACTCGGTACGCTGTACAGTACTCACTCTCGATTGACGTCGAAGGGTGATCAGAACCGAGGTAGGCTACGGTTCCTGCGCCGGATCTCGATATTCGATCAATGTCTACGAGTACTGATCGTCAGATCTTCGAACGCTTGCGCCGCTGCCTCGCAATGGCTGGACGGGACACCAAGACGACCACTGTCTCAATCTCGATGTTCTTGACTTGGTTACCGGTTGGACGAATCCGATTGGCGCCCTATCAAAATTGTCATTTTGTGTTAAAGGTGCGAGAGACCAAGGTACTGTGTACTGGCCTCAGCGCAATGATGCGAAGAAGCCAGCCCCTCCTGGCTTTCATTTTCTCATCGTCCAACCAGCAAAGTATCCCACACTCCTCAAAACGGAAACTGCCGTTTCCAATCCTCAGCCCATTGCCTTCGTCGATGCAGGCGTGGTAGCACACATAACCTCGTAATATACCTAAAGGTACATGCAAAAGTGCGCGCCGTGTACCCCCGCGCTAGGGACAGGGAGTGGTACAAGCAAGGGGGCCCTGTACTCGTACTACCTCGAAAGCTCCAAGGCAGTGGGTGAGTGGTTAGGTCAAAGTCTAGACCAAAGATCAAGCAAGATTCGAATTTGAAGCATCCGGCCTTCGAACATGCTATTTTCGAGGCACACCACTCGTTGAGCGATAAATGGACACCTGCCATGTGCTTGAGCTGGCACGCTGCGTTACAATCTTTTGGGGTATCTCACGTTCCTCGGGCCGGAAATCGGAGAAGTACCGAAGCGAACGTGTTCGGAAGCGCAATACGGAGCAATGCCATGGAGAAGAAGTTTACGAGTCGAGGAAAGGAGCACATGCTTTGTTGAGCTTACGCGCGACATCCAGGGCAAATCGAGCCCCACTCCCTGAAATGGGTTTGCGTCAATCAATGAATCATGGGCAATGCAAAGGTTGCCTGCCACGATGGAATTCATGCAATTGTCCTACACTCTGTACTGTAAGCGACCTTCACTCGAGGGCTTCGGGAGCAGACTGTAATCCAAGAAGCAGCATCGAAGAAAATCGCAAAACAGAACAACGCAAGCATTCACCAGGATTGTCTTGGGCCGCATCTCTAAAAGTCAAATACTTGTGTGCAAGCGCCACCATGCGGGAGAGTGGGATTATTGCTGCGTTTGGAATAGATGGTCAGGCTAAAGGTTCAGCATTCTCTAGCTGCCGCAGCTTGCGATCCCTTTTCCGAGCTGCAGTCCCACTTGCGACCACTCTTCGCCCAGGGCATCTCGGGGTTTTGTTCAGCGATTTAGCCTGATGGGTATTATACGTCTCTCAGCCTGATGAGCCTACGGAGCCTCTGGCTTGGACAGTGCGCCGATGCGCGCCACCGACTGAGTTGGCCCAGCCTGCCCAGCGTGTTGGGTCGCAGATCAGCTACAGTATCCGGAACACAACAAGATGGCATGCGAGCACGAGATTTTGACTGACGGGGGTGAGCAAACACGAGCTGATGTTTCTCAGAACAGGCGATTTTCACATGAGAAATCCTGGAGTTAGGTTATTATGAACAGGGGACTGGGGAGGGTGCGCTCGCCCCGAGTTTGATCCTTCCATCCAACTACGGTGTACCGGGGTACAAGATGTGCCGCAGTGAAATCTATGGGGATCCAAGTACCCCTCAGGAGGTGGGCCGGGTCCTTGTCGCATGTCGCAAGAAGCAATTCATTATTATTGCCCCCCCGATTTTGCATCTTCCAGAGAGCAGTGCTCACGCGAGCATGTACAGCAGTTTCTAGAGTTGCACACGAAATAGCCACCGGCAGACGCTCAGCTGCAATCAGCAAATTCTTTTTGCGGCAGGCCTTCGTCTCCTACTCTCGTCATCAAGGGACGCTGCCATCTGCGCTCGTGCTGGGTCCAGGACAGCAAGAAGGCCCGACCTCGGTACTGCGTATTGGTGGCCATGAGGCCCATAAGATGAATCTTGGTGGAGCCCGGGTGGGAATATCGCGCCCCCAAGGGTTGGAAATCGGTGGCATGCTTCTGGACCACTTCTTTTTTCGAAGGTTCATGCACAGAATCCATCAGCGTCCCGGCAGTCAGGTAGCCTGGACTCGCGCTCGTGCTCCGGGTTGTTTTCGAGAAGAGGCTTCCCGATGCTTCAACCTCATCGCCGCGAACAAGTTGCGTCCATGCCAGGGCACCAGAGTAAGTATCTACTCTAGAGTTCTATCGTCTTCCCACCAGAGGTTAGCTGCCTGGTTTTCTGTCACAGACATGGCAGTCCGCCCCTACGCGCACAGTCGGCTTTCGCTGATGAACATTCCAAAATGCCATTATTTCCCTCATCGCCTCCTCGGGTCGAGGGCGGCTTCCGTGACTTTCCCGAGAGGCAATACCACTGCGCGCGTATACCTGCTTCAGCTGGTGGAGCATGCGCTACATGTGGTACTTGTCTCGCATGGCGGCGGTTACAGACTTGACCGAATGCGTTGACTGATATTTCATTATTGTTTGTATTACCATCCGGTTTCATAGCCGATGTCTGCGACCGTGAACAGGCAGCACGCTCCTCGAATCCTACAATCAGCAGGACGCCTGTGCCGGGAAGAAGGAGGCCGAGAGGGTTCCAGAGATCACCCACTCTGTACCAAGTACTGTGGCCACCCACGCTATCAAAGCCTCCAGCTAAATAGAGGAGAGGTCAATGAGCGCGATTTGACTGGCTCCAAAAAGACCGCTTAAGACGACCCTGTTCCCTGGATATGGCACTCACGCCGGGCTTGCATGATCCCTAAAACCCATGGTCGGCCTGGCAGTGGGCAGCTTGTGCGGACCGATAATTAACTGCTCCAATGCTCATGCTATCCACGCCACTAAGCGCGCCCCGCCGAAGTTTAAGATCCCTTCACTTCGCCGCACGCCCAGATGCACGCCAGGAGGAAGAGCTCGAAGGCTGTCACCAGATGCACAGTTCTGCGGGCATCTGACATTCTCACGGAGTCATGCTGATTGTTTATCAGAAGGCGTGGCATACATGGTTCCTGTAAATGAACGGATGGGTCAAATCGTGACATCTTGCCGCGATGTGGTCTGGCGACACCCAAGCCGGCGTCATGACTGAACATTGAAGGGTCCCAAGATGCAGCGTCCTGGCAAGGCCAGGCGAAATCGAGTCAGGCCAATCGATGGCCGCTCCGACACAACTACGTATATACATGCGATGACATTTGTCCCACTTCTTGACTACCCACCAGCCTCGCTGGGCTTGCCCCGTTTCTGGCGTGGGCTACATATGGCTCAGGCATTGACCGGCGCTCTGCCGATGGCCTTCTCTCTGCGCTACCCAAATCCCTCCGAGCATGCAGCGATTCCCTGGTGGCATGCTTCATGTGAGATTAAGGTGAGACGCTCTCGAAGAAGACGCGGAGTGCCCTTGGTGGCATGAGACGAGCACCCCACGAAATGGTGAGCAATCACCACCACCACTCGAAACGGAGGGTGCTACGCAATCGTGCTGAAGCCGCATCAATCAACATGACGACCGTTCGAGTGTTCCGTCACGGCAGCTCTCTTTTCTGCTATCTCTCTCTCGGAGAATGCTCGTCAGATATGTCCTGGGGGCAAATCATTGCATCACTTCATCTCCGTTGTAGGAGTGTTCGTCTCTTGATCGTCTCGTGCAGTCTGCAACTCTAAACAGTTTGTCCACTCTCGTTTGCGCGCGTTCAGCAGATTTGCATAGACCCAACCCTAGGCCTGTTTCTTGCATCCATCCCGCTCATCCACTTCCGTCAAAGCCATGTTCCGAGTCGTCGCCAATCCCGGGGGGTCAAAGGCTGTCTGATTTACGGCCAGTACCTCTTGTATTGCCCCTCGAGCGGGTCCTTGCCTTTCCATTTGCTCCAGTGCCGTGCACTAAACGGGCGCGCCAGAACGCACCATCTTCTTCGGACCCTGGCTCAGCCTGCGCCCACACCCTGGCCACCCACCAGCGCCTCCCCCATCCCCATAGGTTGCGTGCCTTCTCTGGCCTGCACACCTCCCACTCCCACCCTGCAAGCTAGACGTTGAGGTGCTTTTCTCGCAGCTCTCTTCTTGCCGACCTTTTCCTCTTGTCTCATGGTGATGACACTACTGCCTGCCGCTGCCACTGCCACGGGTTGCCCATTCTCTGCTGCCAATTATTTTTGGTTCGTAGCCGACTACTCTCTCTTGCATCACATCGTGGCTGCGGTGTTGGTAATGCTCCCAGCAGACCTGTATACGACCAACCTTTCTCTTCCGTTGTCCTACCTCAGCCTGCTGCAGCACGCGGCTTTGTCCAATCGGCCCCGGTGATGTCGAGTGCGGATTATGGTGAGCGTGGGGGAACCGCAGCTTCAACCTGTGCGCGCGCAGCCTCCGCCGTCCACTCCCCGGCCGGCCACTCTGATCCCCCTTCTGGACCTGCACAGCAACCGTCTTTTAGTCTGGACGACACAGCTTCGTCGACCTGGTCAAGTAGTCTTGAGTCGAACACTACAGCGAACACCGCGTCCACCAGCCAGTCGCCCGCCAACCTGTCCTCGACAGCGACATCCAACATAAGTTCCCACCTATCTCACCTGCCAAAGTCCACCAACACCAATCTCGGCTCCAATCTGGATTTCTCCACTTCGGACGCCCTTGCTCGAAATGAGTTGCTGCTACGGGACGCGGTCTTCCCGGAGTGGAAGGACGACACCAGTCCTTCCGACATCGAGAACCCGGAGGAGATGCAGAAGAAGGATCCTTTAGGGACCCAGATATGGAAGTTATACAGTCGCACAAAGTCTCGACTGCCAAACCAGGAGCGCATGGAGAACCTGACTTGGAGGATGATGGCCATGAACCTGCGCCGTCGGGAGCAGCAGCAAGCAGCGTACGGGAATAAATCCCCCGCCAGCAGCAACCGTGAGGCACGTGGCGCTGACCATTCTCCCAGTTCAAAGCAGGCACAACAGAAGCGTCCGGCGGCGCCACCGTCCGCGCCCAGCGGCATTGCTCAGCAACTCCGCAAGTCAATAGATAAGGGTCTTGAACATGAGCATGCCTCGGATCCCATGAACCTGGACGAGTTCATCGTCCCAAGCTCAGTTGCCTCGCCGGCAGGAATAATGACTCCTGCAGCAACAGAGCCCGCACTACAGCCAAAGACCACGCAAGCACCTGGTGTACCGATCGCTACACGGAACAAACCACAAGTTCAAATCCCCAAGAATATGCCGCCTTCATCAATGCCCCAGACTTCGATACCCACATACCGAACGTCAGAGTTTGACTATGTCAGGAAGAGAGTTCGGAAGACAAGCATTGACGAAAGGAGAGGAGGAGGAGTAAGCCACGATCATCTTTATGGCCATCACATTGATTCTGATTATCTCCTCTCCCAGAACCGAAAGCGCCCGGCGGACTTTTCTCCCCAAGTGCCGCCCCTGCCTGGCCCCAGTGCTGCAAACGGCACTGAGATGGACACTGGCGTGCCTGACTATGCACTGGATCAGACAACCGCGGCGCAATTCTCGGGGCAAACCAACTTCCAGAACCCCATGTCTCTGCAGCTGGACTCCTTCCACCTTCAGGAGGACCCCATCCTGACGTCTTCTGGTCCTTTCCAGCAAAATTTCGCTTTCTCGCCCGCGGCTTCGCCCATGGTGAGCAGTGGACCCTTCACGAACGGGTACATTCAATCCTCCATCCCCTCGTCTCTCAACTCTGCAGATTTCTACTCGCCTCCTCAGTCCGGCTACCCCTCCGCTGTTTCGACACCCCAACCCGGTCATGAAGGTGATGGAACATTTTACTTTGACCAAAGTGGTCACTCCCGTACTATGCCTTTCTATCCAGCCCACCGGTCGGCGCATCTGATGGCGCCCTCCGCTCCGCAGTTTGGCTACGGAAACAATAATGACCAGGTGTACTCCCTGATGAACGGGGTGGGCTCGGCTCCGGCCACCAACGGGTTTTCTCTCCAACAGCATGTCGACCCGTCCAGGGTGCTTGTTCCCGAGTATGGACGACGGGTCTCCCCCGGGATTTCTGTGGCTGGCAATGACAATTTGTTCCAGTTTGGCGCCGACTCGGACGGCGAGGATGACGACGCAAATTTTGCCATGATCCAGTCCGAGTACAATCAGTTGAATGATCCGACGCTGGACTTGAATTCGGGTCTGCATTGGGATGCAAGCGTCACCGAGTATGCGCACGTGCAGCGTTTTGGGGGCCCTGGAAAACAAGTGAGGATTGGCGGAGCGGAAATGGTGAACTCGCCTCCCGACTGGGGCTCCTCTCTCCTCAGCCGAACGCACGGCTCCGCAGCATCAATCAGCGACATTCGAAACCGAGACCAGGATCCAAGAAGGCAAAAGATCCCCAGGACGACTTCTACGCCCGCTTTAACTACCCAGCATATGCAATCCACGGGTAGTTCGCCCGGAGAATCTGGCTTCAGCAGTCGACAACCGTCGAGGCCCGGCAGTCCCGGCCCCAAGAATACGGACCAGAACGGCGTGCCAACGACATGTACAAACTGTTTTACCCAAACCACGCCTCTGTGGCGACGCAATCCTGAAGGCCATCCTCTGTGCAATGCCTGCGGATTATTCCTCAAGCTCCATGGCGTTGTGCGCCCACTCTCCCTCAAAACCGATGTCATCAAGAAACGTAATCGTGGAAGTGGAAGCACGGTTCCTATGGGTTCCGCAGCCACGCGAGCCTCGAAAAAGGCCTCCCGCAAGAACTCGGTCCAGCAGACACCAGTAACTACACCGACATCGGGCATTGCGGCTAGCGAGCAGAATTCGGCATCCCCGGCCTCTGTGCAGGGATCCGCGCATTCCGGGTCTGCGGTTACCACGCCCACGAGCTATCCACCTGGTACCACGGGAGGTAAACCTGGGGTCGTACCGATCGCTGCAGCGCCACCAAAACCACCTATGCAGCCAGGGCCGAATATGGCTCGGCCAGTTCAAGTGACACCGAAACGTCAAAGACGCCAATCCCGAGCTTCGACCAACACGCTACCTCTCATGGTGGGCAATAACGCAGCAAACGAGCCAGAAATGCAGGATGCCGGGCAGCCAACACCGAAGATCGCCCAAGCCCCAGTAACCCGGTCCAAGGCAGCCAGTATCTCTTCGACGGCTGGGGCCACCACTATGGCCTCAGTCATGCAAGGTGGCTTGCTCAACAGCGGTGTCCACAACATGACGGGAGGACCGCACGGAAACAGCCAGGAGTGGGAATGGCTCACCATGAGTTTGTGAGCTGTTACACCCGCCCGTCGCGTGCCCTGTCAGAGGCCCTACACGAAAAGCTCTTCATTTCCCACCAGACTTGGCACGGAGACGAGCAACAACCTCTTCAGTTTCGTGTTGCATATAGAGACATTTCCTCCTCCTTTTACTTATACCACCACCCGAATTTGACTCCAGCTACACGACTTGACGACCACGCAATATACGAATCTCGCCAATCTTACTGTCACGCGCTTGCTGTCCCTCCCACCAGGGACGAAGAGCAACCTGACGACTTTCCATACTTTGGATCGGGCACTGGGATGGACGAGCAAGGGTATAATGACGGGCAAATTTGCGACTGTGCACATTTTGTGATTTTTGTCGATTTGCAACACAATGATATCACCGCGTCTGCGAAGGAGGATGCTCGAAGATAGAGAGCCCTCGAGCAGAAGTGCGCACTTTGGGTTTTGATGTTTTGAGATGAGCGAAGTAATGAATAGATGTGTCGACTCGAGCACTCGACCAGACAGGTGGCTATGAGAGGGCGCAGAAAGAGATCTGTGTTGGGATAAGGTGGGATCATTTGGAAATGGCTCTTTACCCCCAATATCGCGAGGAGGGCGTCGTCCTGGATGTGCCACAAGAAGAGACGAGGGGAGCTGGCACTTGAAATGATATTCCCGCAATGATAGAGACATCAAAGTATATATCAGGCGAATAGGTACGCACTAGAATACAGTAACAGCAGGTCTTGAAAGTTCCATCTTGAGTCCGCTCACAGCGAGCCCTTTTCTACCTCCTAATCAGCGTGTTACGAGTGGAAACCAGGGCTTGTTAGAAACGGAGGTGAATATCACGCCGCAAACGCCTACACGCGGCTTGACATTGAAACCATCGCGTCCTGCTCCTTCGAATTGGAACCGCTAATATTTACTTGTCAACTCAGCTTATTTTGAGACCAGAGCGCTCCTTTTCCATGGCTATGCTATAATGTGGCGATGAAAGGGTTTGACATGGTGAGCTATGACTGACATCAAGGACCTAAGGATGGGCCCATCAAGATCGGTGTACCACGCAAACAATGCCAAAGTTTGCTCATTTTCTGCGTCTCCAACCCCAGACTTGGTGGATTGTCAGCAAGGTGACATGCTCTGGGATCTACAGCTTTGAAGTCTGCTGATGTCCGGGCTTCAGATCAGCAATGGCGTGCAGGGCGCCGCTCTCGCCGCTCCTGACCGCTCCCTCCATATATCCCCGCCATACCTTGCTGAGTTCCGTGCCAGCAAAGAAGACGTTGCCGAATGGCGCACACAGGGCGTCCCATCCGTCGGCAAGAACGCCTGGCGGCAAGTTCGCACACGGGCAGCCCCAGCCTGAGAACTCCTCTTCCATCCATGGAGACTCCACTGCTTCGACAACGAGACCGCTGATGTCTTGGCCGTCCGCAAAGATATCGCTGATCTGTTGGAGGACCGACGCCTTCTTTCCCTCAGCATCTTGGGCTGCCCACTTCCTGCCGAAACTGCCACCGATGAAGCACGTCATGGCTGGCTGCTCGTGGCCGAGGCTTGTGTCGCGGAAAACAGAGACCGGTCCCACGAAGGACTGTGCCAGGCCACAGAGCTTTTTTTCGGTCCAGAACGCCTCGCTGAAGCTGACAATGTACTTTGTGTAAAATCCATAGCGCGTGCGATTGACAACTGCGCTCTTCGAGGCTGGCAAGGGTGGCGAGAAATTGATCGTCTTATACACCGGCGTCGGAACGGAGACGATGACTTTGCGAGCGAGGTATGTCTGCGGTGCCGGGCCTCTTGTGGAGACTGAGACCGTCCCATCTGGCTTTTGATGAATTTGGGCGACAGGGCTGCTCAGCTTGACAGACCCAGCATTCAACTTCTTGACCAGCCCCTCCGCGAATGCCGACGTCCCTTCGCGGATACGAAGATACTGTCCACCTCCTTTGCCGTCAGAGCGCATCGTCATCAACCCTCCTCCAGCGGCGCAATCTAGGAATAGCCCGTCAATGGTGAGCATTCAAGAGGTGGCGGGACTCACATTCAATAAAGTACAAGGCCGATACCTCGGATGGGTCCACGCCGAGCATGGCGTGAGTCCAGACCTGGGCGGTCGCGAGTGCCTTATCCGTCAGCTTCGAACGACGAAGGAAAGTTTCGAAAGAGATGGAGTCGAGGTCGTCTCGGTGAGGCCCCGCCGAGAAGATTGATGGCGACTGTGTGGTGGAAAGGTTCTCAACCAGGTCTCGAATCGAGATGCACGAAGACGTGTCCTGGTCTGATGGGTACTGTGTACCAGGTCAGCATCGGACTGTACTGCGTCAACTGGTACCAAAGGGAGCATCAGACCTTGGGCGCGTCGCCGTATGGAAACTTCACCAACCCTCCGTCAAAGTCTTGCACGACAACATCGCCCTTTGTGTTTTGTACGAAGGTGTGTAAACCCAATTCTTCTGCGAGCGCCCACATGCGACTCTGGTTGGTGTCATTGATCCAGGCTGCCCCTAGCTCAGCTTTCGCACTTCCAGTGCTCGATCGAGATGTCAACGTCCTCCCCCCAACACGATCTCGCGCCTCAAGGACGATGTAGCTCAGACCTTCCTGGTGGATGGTGAGTGCAGCCTGCACACCTGACAAGCCGGCACCAACGACCACCACATCGTATGTCGGTCTCGACATAGTGTCTACTTTGCTTGCGGCAACAAGGTGTCAATTCCCCTGCATGGCTAATGAAGCTTGTATATATATCCATCATGAAGTGGGCTCACGGTTTTGTCTTGAGGAGGACAAGGTGGCGCCCATCTCCGCCACAAAGACCTTGTTGCGACGAGTTCTCCACAGCTGCTCAGACCTTATCTCATCCATCTACTGTAGCTGTCTCGATTCTCTTGTATAGCTGGTCGATGACGGCGCCACAACCTTCACGGGGCGCAGAGCTCGATCAGCTAGGGACTGAGATGGGTGTATGCATGCGAAACCGGAAGCAATCATCAGCGGCCAACAACATGGCATTCTATTTTTGGGCTTATAGGGACTGGAGACTGAGTCTCAACAACTCCAGTTCTACAAGATCCTGTCGCCGATGTGGCCTCTGGGCAGGTCACTTCAAGTTCGAACCTTCAACAAGGGGGGAAGCTCGCGTTGATCACCGGAGGTTATCACAAGGGAAATAGAGTACGACCGTCTCGACGGGACGATGTTTGAGCCGCCCGCGCTGAAGCGCGAGCCCAGAATGCCGACCACATGGATTTCGATCGCATTGCATCTTGGAAGTTCGTTGAGCGAACAATACTGGAACATGAACCATGGAGAAAGAATGGTGCTCCCGCGCATAAGGCTTCTCAACGGCATGAATATGGCCCAGTAAGTCATATTTGCTTCTTACATGTTCACAGCCTTGCTATTCTGCACTCGCCATTCGAGGGGGGTGCGCTTTTTTAAAAGCAGTCACTATAATTTCATTTAGGGCTCAAACTCTTCCGTCTTCTCAATAGACAGCCTCTCCTTCACATTCGCGTTCATCCACTCATATTCCTGCTCGCAATCTTTTTCACCCTCTTTGCGTTGTGACAATGAAAATCACACGCGTTTCCACCGACTTCTTCCCGGGCACAACAACAAGCCTGGCGTTCAAGATAGCTACAGGACTCACTAGTCTGGCATATGAGCTAGGTGATCAACAAGTTTCAACATGACTCAAGCCCGATTAGAACGTTCTTGCTACAGTTTACCTCAGTGCTGCAAGGCTGCGTGGCTGAAGATTGGTCGAGGCTGTGAGTGTCGCACCCCGCGTCTCGCCCCCAAAAGCGGGCGCTGTTCGGCGGCACCACCAGCAGCCTACGAGGCCTCGCAGCAGTGCGTCACTCACGCCCGGACCACCAGCACAAGCAGCTTTAGGCTTAGGCCTCGGGATCTCAACTCGCTACCAAACCCTTGTGTTTCCATCACTTCGGGTAAGATAAACCTTGCTATGCACCGCCCGGCCATACAGTGATCTTTTCACCACCATCCATTCAAGCGACGAGACTCTCTCTGGTCCCTTCTACTCCTGTCTCCCTGGAGGAGGTCGACAAATGGTCACGCCATGCACCGCGCCGTGGAATGGCCTTTTTGCCTTTAAAAGCAACAGCGGGGCATGCATTGGCGCCATGCGACGCTGAGGCGTGATCAACCATCAATCCTCTGCTCGTGCCCGTTACACTTATGCACCGTTTCCAAAACGTCTGGGTGGCACTTAGCCTCGGTCTCCGCATGCATGAAAGAATGGCCGTGGGCCGATGTTAGCCAACGGGCGAGCGAGGACGGGAATACTGTAAAATCTTCAGCGGCCGCAGCGGTCCCGATCATACATATTGGATCTATCGGACGCTTGTGCCTGGCGAACATGCCCACACCATCGTCATCTTCCCCCTTCTCCTACTGGTTGCGCGGTTGCTATTCGCGCGTGTTCGAGCTTCTTCTTCCTTTCCTCCAGAAACTAAGCCTTCCTGTTCCCTCGTTCGAGAGAGCGGTCCCGCGAAGCAGTGCGCAGTGCCGGCAGCGCACACACGCACCGGCCCAACTAACACGTTACGCGAGAGTACCTTTCGTTCCATACTGTGGGCTTGGAGGGTAAATCGAAGGTGTCGGTGCGCGCTGCTGATGCTAAAGACTCTCGAAACTTCCCCAAAGATGCCCACCGTTACCGGTCATTGCGGGGTTGGTTAAACGAGAACGAATCTTCCTTCACCAATGCCTGGGTCGGTAGGTTGGCAATCAGCTTCGACACCACGCGCCCGTGCTAGTTAGTGGAAACGTCTTCCATCGCCCCGTTGGGCCATGATACGTGACCCTCTCGACAGGTTGCGGCGGTTGCGCGTGTGTGCTCCTTAGGGTTTTTGCGTTCAAGGGTTCTGCTCTTTTCGCTCGCTCTTTCGCGTACGTAGTCCCGGTTCGTCCTTTTCTCCTCCTCTTGAGAGATCAGTCCGGCATAAAATAGAAGCTGTCGTCCACCCTGCCCGCCCGCCCGCGCTTCGAAAACGCGGTCCCTTTTGTGCAACACTGTTGAACCTTTGACATGCGGTTATAGGATATATCTGTTCGGGACCATTGTTTGACGCTTATTAATACCTCCTCGAAAAATGGGCAGAGAAGACGTCGAGTTCAAGACCGCCGACCGGGTCACCTTGAGGGGGTGGTTCTACACCAGCGACGCGGCGTCCGGCAAAGCACCATGTCTCGTCATGTCTCACGGCTTTTCGGCCCTCAAGGAAATGGACCTGGACGCCTTCGCCGAGTACTTTGTGTCGAAGCTGCCCATCGGCGTCCTGGTCTACGACAATCGAGGCTTTGGTGCCAGCGACACCGCCCCCGGCGAACCGATCCACGAGATCATCCCGATGACCCAGTGCAGCGACATCTCCGACGCCATCACGTACGCGGCGTCGAGGCCTGACGTCGACCCGGATCGGATCGGTATCTGGGGTTCGTCGTACAGTGGCGGCCACGTGCTCTACGTCGGGGCTGTGGACCGCAGAGTCAAGGCCGTCCTCAGCCAGGTCCCCTGCGTCAGTGGATGGGACAACTTCAGTCGCCTCGTCCGTCCGGACTTTGCCGTCGGCTTCAACGCCACCTTTGCCGCAGGTAACTTATACTTCTGTCCTGTCTCTAATCTGAAACCACCATTCTTTCTGGGAAAAGGCAACGTCGATGCTGATTGAGAGCGTGTTCATCATTTTAGACAGGGCTGCTCGAGCCGAGGGCAAGGAGGCAGGATATGTGCCCGTCGTGGATGCCGACCCGCTAAAGCCTTCTGCCCTGCCCACGCCGGACAGCTACGAGTTCTTCTCGTCCTGGGAGAAGAAGTCTCAATGGAAGAACTCTGTCACGGTCAAGACGTGAGTTTGTTCCCCCCCTGTCCCCGGTCTCTCGAATCCCCCGCCCTCTCGAGCCGACTTGTTGTTCGTTTGTCGTTGTCGTTGTTGATGGGATTTCCAGGATCGAGCTCTTCCGCGCATACGAGCCTCAGCAACTCATTGACAAGATCGCGCCCACGCCTCTCCTCATGACGGTCGCGCGTGGAGACGTGCTCACCCCGGCCGACCTCGCTCTCGGTGCCTACGCACGGGCGAAAGAGCCCAAACAACTGCAGCTGTTGCCGTGCGGGCACTTTGAAGCTTACTCCGGGCCTTACTTTGAGAGAAACGCCGGCACACAGGCTGAATTCCTCAAGAAGTGGTTGGTCGAAGGTGGATAAAGGGGTCGCCTTCAATGTCACGCTTGCGTGGGGGAGCTTGAGAAGACGACCTTTCTCTTGGTTGTCCGTTGCATTAATTCAGTCAGTCGTTCGTTCGGTCGTTCGTTTTCTGAACATATGGGGTCTTCGAAGAGTCTTTTGCGCAGCAAGATCCTGCATCATCCGCTCGCTGAGCATAAAGCTCATTTGCTTGATAGACATGCATCGCGCGTGCCATGTCGGTTTCCCGTAAGCGTAGGCTGTTTTGTTCCTCTGAGACCGTTGAACGCAGGGGCCGTTGACTGTTGAGTGCGGACGATTCCTCGTGCCATCATAAATAAAGCACGAACCAGACCATCCAAGGCGTCTAGGACTCGAAATACGACTGTGGTGGCGTGACGGGTTCGCTCTTTGACAGGACGAGAACTCCGTATTGTACTGTATCAGACATTCTTTGATTGGGCGTGTAGTGGACTTGTGAGGAGAGCCAATTTTCTGTCTGACGCGCGTGATTGGAGCTTGACACAGCTTGTCATTGCGGTGATCCTCCTTCGTCAGACGAGATTCAGAGTCTCGCGGGGTTGAGTTTCACTTTAATTTTTGATGTGCTTCATCGGTCCGTACCTTGTCTACCTGCTTCCCAATTCCTTCAACGTTCTCCTCTGTTTACATTCCCGGGCTGGCGGAGTAATTTCACGGTCGCTCCTTGTTATCTTGCGGCGTTACAACTTCCGTACATGATAACGCCCTTTCCTTGATGGCGTCTAATTAATATCTCCTGCTAATGAGTACTGCATGAGAAGTGTGTCTACAAGGAGATTGAAATATGGACGCGGAAAATCGACGAAACTCATAATGATATCAGGAGGAGCACAAGGAGATCCAAATCCAGCTGCATATCTTACGCGACCCTTCGACAGAGAACGCCACTTAAATTGGAAAGTGTCCGCCGTCCAAACCCTCACATTTCTTGGGAATGCTTCGGGCATACCCTGTGCTCCGAAACTTTCGGATATTCACGACCAGAGTGCATAGGAGGCTGGCGGTAGCATCGAGCTCTCGAGAACTACGTACCGGACAGGAGAATCCTAGAATCCCGCTTGTGCTCTTCGACATCGCCAACGACCGGTCTCCCTGCTCACTGCAAAGCGCTGACTCTGCTTCTTCGCCCCACCTTCAGCAGTCCTTTTCTCCAAACACGATCCGATCAAGGTTGGCATTACACTGCAAGGGCCTGCCGTATACGCAGTCGTGGATCTCGTATCCTGACATTGAACGTCTGTGGGATGAATTGGGGATTCCGCCCGACGATATCCAAGACAAGGCGGCACCACGCTGCACATTACCCGTCCTTCTCGTTCGCACTGAAGAACTCCCCCAGGGATCTCTCAGTCGACTCCATGATGCAAATATCCCGGGCATTCCGAAGAAGGTTCTCGACACCAGGTACGGCATGTTCACACCCTTTGTTTCGACGCTCAGCATCGCCCTTGCCTTGGACGTGCTCTTTCACGACCCGGATCTCTACCCACGTTTATTCGCAACCCATCAATCCTACGAGCAAGCTCAGAAAGTGCAGAGCATTATAACTCGCTTACTTCCCGCCACTCGGAGGCTCATTCTCCCCTCTGTACCGGACGTCCTTGACGCCAGAGGCAAAGAATACTTCATCCGCACTCGCAAACAATGGTTCAACGTCTCATCCCTCGAGGAGCTACGGCCGCAATCGCAGGACGAGACAGAGAGGCTGTGGGAAGAGATCACACATATTCTCCAACCCATCATCCGTACTCTACGAGAGTCTCCGCCGCAGCCGGGACCGGCGCTCAACGATCCTTTTACATGGGAGGACTATCGAGGTGATCAAGCCCTTGGCAACAACACCAGATATAAGGCCGAGCAGGCCGAGCAAGGGGATGTCCCCGCTCATGACGCCGGAGTCGGCAGTAACGTACGCTACCTTTCGGGCGCTTCCACGCCTGCGTATGCAGATTTCATCCTCATGGCCTATCTCGCTTGGATCGCCCGCGTCGATATGGACGTCTGGGTCAGGTTGACGCAAGACGTGGGAGGGGGAGTCCTGGAGGATCTTTGGACGGGATGTTTGCCATATATGAGAAGTCATACCTATGTTAGGACGTTGTCGTGGTTTAGATGACGGCCGTCGAGAGCCCTATGCTTTGATTGGCACTGCTGCGTCTGTGGGCTATGGGCTGTATATGTAGATAGGGGGGTTTAGTATGCTGGGACGCCATGCAATGCCATGCGTTTGCGTTGGCAGTGCTCGACGCTAAAAGCCAAATATAATCCACACCATCCACTCCTCCTCATACGCAAACGCAAACTGCTTTTCAGAAATCTCGATTGGGGATGAATCCCATGCAGCCTCCTCGTCGTGTTATCATGCTTCGCATTCTATCATTTACTCATTAGTTTCATTACTGTAGCCCTACTCCTATTCATGCACGGACAGATCTCAGACATCCTACAATAGTGCCGCCAGCTCCCTCTACTCTGTAATACCCTCCACTATGGCAGGAATACCCCCCTTCTCTCCTCCCCTCCTATCGAAGCAAATACCCCCCGTCAACCGGCAAAGTGACGCCCGTAATCCACGCGGCGTCATCTCCACACAGAAAGACCGCCGCCCTCGCCACGTCCTCGACGCTCCCTAGCCTCCCGCCGAATGGAGGATGGTGACGAGGAAACAGCCTGGGCTGCTCACTGGACCGCATCTCGTCGTTGTCGTAGTTCTCCTCCCCTTCCTCCCCCGCGTCCTTCTGAGTCCCGCTTCTCATCCCCACCCCACCGGTATGGCTCCCCGCGTCCACAAACCCAGGACACAACGCATTACAGTGGATCCCATCAGCGGCATAGTCCAGCGCGATCTGCCTCGTCAGCATCACCGCCGCGGCTTGGCCCGCGCAGAACCCGGAGGCGCCTCCTCCTCCTCCTCCTCCTCCTCCTCCTCCTCCTCCTCCTCCTCCTCCTCCCACCCCAGCGGCCGCCGCCTCCTCCACCACCGGACCCCCAGTGAGGGGCACCAGCCCCGCGATACTCGCCACGTTGACGATCCAGCCCTTCGCCCGCGCGTACCGCTGGGGTTGGCCGTCCAGCATCTGCCGCACCGCGTACTTGCACGCCAGGAAGACGGCGCGCGCGTGCACGGCGAGCGCGCGGTCGAAGTCCTCGTCCGTGGTTTCGTGGCAGCGGAGCGGGCGCGGCATATGCGCGTGCGTTGGCGTGGATGTGGATGTGGATGTGGATGTGTTGGTCATGGTCGTGGGCAAAGTATACGCGCCCGTGCTCCCGCTGGTGCTGGCGTTGGTCACCAAGATGTCCACGCGACGGTACTTGGCCACGCAGGCCCGGATCGCGAGGTCCATGTCCCGCGCGCGGGTGGCGTCAGCCTTGTGATACGTCGCCTCGCCGCCTTGTTGGCGGATGCGTTCGTGCGTGCCGGGCTGGTCGCGCCCCGTGCCGGTGCCGTACATTCCCATGCCCGGGCTCTGTCCCTGACCCTGGCCCTGGCCCTGCCGTGGCTGTGTTGGCGTAGCGGACACGTCGATGCAGAAGAGCGAGCAGCCTTGCGAGGCCAGGGCCAGGGAGATGGCGGCGCCGAGGGCGGACGACGATCCCGTGACGATGGCGGTGCGGCCTTGCAGAGGACGCGCCGCGGGAGGAGGAGGCTGCTGAGGAGGAGCGGATGAAGACGCCATCGTATCGTATAATATGAATCAAGCCGTCTAGAGAATCTTGGTCTTGCAAGGGCCGTCAGGCCAAGCGTAGGGTGGACAAATACATCCTCCACAGACTATTATTGCATCACACAGAAACAACATATGTAGACATATATATATAACCCTAAAACCAGAATGATCGTCAAAGGACCGACGACCGACCGGACATCAGATCAGATCGGATCATGGCAAAGAGCGAGAAAGAGAGAGTTGGATCGTTCCGCTGCGTTCAGCTGAGCTCCGTAGTCTCATGCTGATGACCAAATACGCTCACGCACTCACTCCCTCCTAGGTCGTACCTACTTCCGTACTTAGATGTGCGCCCCAGAAAGGCAGCAGCCGCGGCACGGATATGTGGCTGAAAACGACGAGACCACAACTGATAGGACGACGGAGGAAGAAGAGTCGACAGCCAGGCGAAGCTGTGAGTTTGACGGGCCAAAAGGGGGCTGCAACAATGATCTTCCGGGCGGCCTTGCTTCCTTCGGCCCCCTTCGCTGTCGACTATCATGACATTGATGAAGGGCTGGCAGATAGGGAAATATCAAGGGCACCCTGCTACGATGGGCTGAGAAAAGGAGCATGGTCTTGTACAATCATCATGGATTGGGGTTCTGTATACCCCCCTCTTTATCGACATGAAGATGCGCGCTGGCGCTCTGGCGCTCTGTTTGCGCCCATTTTGCCCGCCAACGCCAAATGCCAACAGAAGGCAAAACGCAAGCAACACAAGCCAACCCAAGCGAAAAAGCACACCTTCCATCCCAGGGGGTATCATTGTCGTCAATCGTGAGTCATAACCAAAACAACAAAAACAAAACCAACCAACCCAGACCCGCACCCGGACCCAAACTTACACACTGCTCTTTAAGAGCTCCCCAGCAACAAGCTCTGCAACGATTCTCTTTCGCTGCAGAGGGATCATCTCTGGCCCATACGACATGGGTGTCAGCCCCAGCATAATCTGCCGGGCGCTGGTGATCGTAAAAACGCCACAATCGTCCATGTTGGACTGCATTGGGCTCTCTCCACGTTCAACGAACGTCCACTCCTCCTCTTTGTAATGGGAGCCTAGCTCCCCAGCCAGCCAGGTCTTCACCGCTGCGATATAGCGGCGACCACTCCCTGCCATCGAGTTGTAGTGCGTTGCACTACGCGCCTTGCCTGAGACCACCAACAGCGTCCAATGCGCCCCGCTGTTGATGGGGATGAAGACCCCCTCGGTCTCCAGGAGGCTCTTCCCGCCGATCTTGGCGCGGACGCCCCAGCGCTTGACACTGTCGTGTCCTTTCTCCTCCAGATTGTTGAAGAAGAATGATGAAAAAGCGTGGTACGAGGGGACTTGTGCAGGTCGGTCGTTCTGTCGGCCATGCTTGACGACGAGTTTGAGATATCCGTTGATGACTTCGTCGTTGAGCCATCTGTCTGTGCCTCGATTGTTGCTACCAGAGAGTGGAACGACACGGGTAAAGTCGCTGGCTTTGAAATCGCCGTGACCGTGCTGGAGGGCGTACTGGATCCGGTCTTCCCATTCAGCTGCAAGCTCGGTGATGTTGTAAAGATGCTTCTCTTGGCGAAGGAGTTCACGCTTGGCTTCGGCTCTAGTCCTTCGAGTGGTTCGCTCAACAGAGTGCGGAGAGGCTTTAGGAGTGGGTTGTTCAGGGGTATGAAGTTTATCATCCTCGATCCTGAGCTGAGCGAGCTGCTTTTCCGGAGTTTGAAGTGCAGAGTTGGTAGAAGGAGATGATGTGTCTGCCTCGCCGTCTTCATTGTCGTCGGTGAGGTCAATCGCAGGTGCAGTAATGCTCGTGGTCTCTTCGGCGGGGATGGCAGGTGATTCTCTGTCGTCCTCCGATGAGCTTTGCTCAGTTGCTTCTGTGATATTATTCGATTCAGGAAGAGCACCTTGGGTGGCCAGGCCAGAGTGCATATCCGTCATCTCAATAACACTTTCTGCTGAGGCAATGACGATGTCCTGTGCTTCTTTCTCCTTCTTTTGTACGGCAGACTTCTTCCCGGTGGATCTTTCACCCGATGACTGTACTTGTTCATCGCCAGTGTTAGATTCAGTAGGTACTTCGGTCTCGTCATGCTCAGCTTGGCTCTTGGATGCGGGTATTGGTGAACCGCCCCCTGCAGTGATCATTCGGAATACGTCGGCGTCTTGTTCTGGGAAGGGTGGCGGAGTACCTTGGAAGAAGGAGGATATCTCACTCTTAATGGGAGATCTTACTTCGTCGAGATGGTAGTTGCCGGGAGAGACATCGCAAGTCGAAGAGATGACTGACTTTGCGGATGGTGGTGTCTTTAAGACCTTTGCCGAACTTTTCGAGTTTGACTTTGGAGTGTTGAACTTTCGATTTCTGAAGCGTGATGGTGACAGTAAGGAGCTGTCGAGAGGTGTGGGTGGTGCTTCTACATCAGCTGCAGTGGCTGTCGCTGCTGCTTGCACAACAATGGTAGGGTTGGGTGTAGGAGTGTTGGGTGGGTTGACGCTCGGACCTGCAGTCTGGAATCTCTTTGCACTGTGGGACTCGTTTGCTTGGGTCGCTCTCGACCCTTGGATGTTTATGCGTCTCTTTCTCGAGGTGGTGACAGATGAAACCACTGTATTCCCATCGGAATCGCTGTCGTTGACAGCAGCAAGGTTCTTTTGCAGTTGGGCGCTTGGCGTAACAGACTCTGTGGTGGTGACTGTGCCTGCTGGTGATGGAGGTGATGGAGGTGTGGCAGGAACTGGGGCAAACTGCGGAAATGGAGAATGAAGTCGGATGCTTCCTGCTTCTGGGAGGGGCTTCGGAACCACTTGCTCTGGGGTTGGCAAAGTTACTGATTTCAAGGTCGTTGGTGGTAGGATGTGTGGCATGCCAGGGAACGCATCCGTAAGACGTCTGCGCTGGATAACCTTCTTCGGCGCGACATTTTTGTTCGCGTTTCGCAAAAGGTGGACGGGTCGAAACTCTGGGACCTCAAATGGAATTTCCTCTGCAATTGCGTGCTCCTCGATCTGTTGCTTTGGAGGGGTGACTAAGACTGTTTCTCGCTGTGGAGCGGTTATGGGAGGAGTGACTAGGTTTGTTTCCTGCTGTTGGAGAGGTCTGGGAGGAGGGGTTTGGATGACAACACGTCGGGCTGGGCGGCGTGCTTGAACGGCTGGATGTCGTGGAGCTTGTTGATGTAGAGGACGGGCTCTCCGAGCTTGTTGTAAGTGTCTGACCTGACGAACAATGGCATATGTTGGCACCGTGACAATGGTCGCAGTCGCATTGATTGTAGCGCGAATAAGACCTGTGCAGACTCGCTTTGCAGCAGGCAGGACAGGCAGAAGGTATTCTTCGAGACGTGTTCGTCGGCGAGGTGGATCGAACAGGCCAGTGGTGCGATATGAAGGAGTGGGAGGTTGCTGAGGCCATCCGCCGGGCATGTAATCGCCTTGATATGGGTTGAATGGAGGTGGAGGAGTCTGAGGCTGCCAGTCCATGAAAGACGAATCGTCAGCCATGGCTGTGGATTGAACAAGTGAAGTTTGAGCTTGTGAAAGTTGCACTGGAGCAGGGAGACAAAGAAGTCTGAAATGGTGAATAAGTTCAAGCAGAAGCTGAGAAAGAAGTGCAGAAGGCACAGTCCGAAGACCTCAAGCAGAAGCATGGAACGGGTGCAGAGGGTGACTCGGTTTGCAGAATGCAGTGAATGCAGTAGCAAGAGTCAAAGAAAGTGCACAAAGGAGATTGTTCAAGAAAGTGAAGGGTGTGGTTGTTGTGTTGTTGTTGTGAAGGAGATGGAGGATGGATTGAATCACAAAAGATGCGACAGATGATGCCGACGCGACATTCTCCAAATGCGGCCACGCTGCGATTGGTCTCGGCCGCCAAGAACCTCCCCCACCAGCCGCGGCGATGGATATCCGGCACCGCCTTTGCCGTCCTCCTATTGACGGAATCCCAAGGCTGGCCCGCTTCAAAAGTACGCATTCACCACGCCCTCAGCGCCATTCAACTGTGGCTCGAGCAGAGACAACAGTCTATGCAGAGAGACACTTATCTGGTCGTCCCACGGCCATGATGAGCAGCCTACACCCCCACCTTGGAGCAGACGTAGAGGTGATAATAGCGGTGGTTAGGCCTGTGTTCATGTTCAGCAGATTATTGCCATTGAGGTTGAAATGATGGAGGCATGCTGGCATCCTTTGTGAAGGAGGCGCTGAGATTGAGCTCGAATTTTGACCTCCTGGGGTGTGCCTTGTCTAGCAAAAATGCCAGAGAAATAGAGCAATTGTGTCATGACGGCTGCTGTCAGATCTGGCCAGATCTGTCCATAGCACTTTCCCCAAACTGCTCATATAATACCTTAGGTCGTCGTACTCCGCGCAAAACGCTACGCATATTTGTTGTTGGACTGTCGCCGATGGGCACGGGTTCAAGCTACTGTAATTACACGGGAGTTTGAGAAGGCATGTTACATTATATTCCTGATTGATATCGGTAGTTGACTGCTGCACGATGGGCCGATTCTCGGTGAAAACCGTCCATGTGGATTTCCAATTCTTGTGTTAGTTCGAAGCTCTCGAAGAAGTGTACCGGTTTCCGCTCGTAAGGGGGTCATCGAGATAGTGTTGGGTCGAAGGCAGAGAAAATGGAGAGTGTGCAACCCGTTGATGTCGTAGGGAGGCTCCCACTCTTCATTGGAAGCTCGTCTGGCCATGAGAGCCGCTGATGTTGCATTTTGTGGAGGTATGAAAATCAATCATCCTTTAGAACATGTTTCCCATACGATTGTGTATCCAGATCGCTCCTGACGGCCTCGCAATTTTCACTCAATACTAAGGCCGACATGTTTGAACAAGACGGGAATGCCTTCTATCGCCCACCACGCGATCCCAGAGTACACAATTAGTTTCGTCACCACTTCCACATCATACCTCACCCTAGGCCTCTGTATGGTTGAGAATATTTGTTGTTCCTGCAACTCATCCGCTGCTTGGGCATCTTGAGGATTCTGTACTTTTCCACCTGGTGATAGCACGGGTAATGGTGAAAGAGCTTCGAACCCGGTCCCCATCTGTGCTCTAAACATCTCGAGACTGCTTGACCTTTTCCTGCCCGGAGTTGTATCCCTATTTTCAAAGTAGCTCCCATCCGGTGAGGGTGAAGGTGAGACTTCTTCCTTGGTTGAACTAAGTGTTTCGGGCGCGTTCAAACTGTCCCTTCTTTTCTTGTTGCGGTATGCCAGTGTTTCGTATGCGTCGGCCTCGGATTGAGGTCCAATAGATATCGCTCTCCTGCGACGGAAGTTTGACAACAGTCCAGGAATATCCCTGGCCTGTGGAATGATATTGTCGTCATTTGGCTGCCGTGGTATAGTCTCATACTCCGATGCGGGCATGAAGAACCGTCGCGGCAAGGTAAGACCAAACTGCTCAATAACTCGGAAGATTGGCGGAAGAACCTTGAGTAAAGTTGGTTTCATAATGCCCCTCCACGCAAAAATGACAAGCACCCCAAGGACGATGCGAGCCACCAAGACGAGCCAACCCATCTTCTGGAGATCGAATGGAATGGTGCCTTTGGCAGGTAATGACCATGCGTATGATGTTCGGGCGAAATGCCAACCAGCATATTCGCAGCCAATGAAGACACCAGCGAAGGAAACGCTGTCATCAAAACACGGGCAGTCATCAGCCGGCTCGGGATGAATTCGAACCAGCACGAGAATGATCAATACAACAATCAAAACCCTTTTCATATCTCCGGTATGGAGCCAATCGTCGAATGTCTGGCCGTACGCAGCTTGCACCAGGCCCAATAAGGCACCAAGGGCGCTTCCCCAGATAACGTCAAAGAAGCCGTGCATGCCACAATAAAGCCGACCGAGAACGATAGAGACGGCATAGAAGTAGGCGCTGATCTGTAGGCCAAATCTGAGATTTGGATCCATCTCGTTGTTCGGCTGATGAAGGAAGTAAAGACAGTAGACTGCAACTGAAACAGCATTGGTGGAATGCGTCGATGGAAAGCCGTACTCAAGGGCAGCGGAACCAGACATAGTTATGCGGGTCAGGGGAGGGGACAAGGGACGAGGGAGACATAGAAGGTCCTTGATGAAGCCGCTGAAGAAGACGCCCGAAGCCAGAACATGTACCATCCTGTCCCGAGGTCAGAATTCCAATCCGAGCGCATATTGGCATATACATACGCTCTTGCCAAGCGTGTATTCCCACACCAGAAGAGTATTGGCAACATGACCATGAAGAATGTGTGTGTTCCTAGATTGGCCGTAAAGGCAAAATAGGTGTCAAGGGCACCGGACCGTAGGGTATCTTGCAGCCATGCAACATAGGGGGTCTCCCAACGCACAATCGGGAGGAGCTGTTCTCTGAATTGGTACCGCCATGATGGGAGTCTGAGCTTGTCTATAAAATGGTAAGCACGCCGCCAAATTGTTTCATCGAGGGCCATACAGTGATCTAGCGACCTCAATCCGGCGTCTGGCCTATCTTTCTGCTTCTCCATTTCTATGTGTGTGGACGTTGGCTGAGGGCGCCTTCCATCGAGGTCGACTGTCGCCCACAACAGGTGCTGGCTCTTTCCAGCGCGGCATCAAGATCTAATAGAAAGGATTTGAGAAGGTGTCAACTCGACATGGCGTCCATTTCGTTCTAGATCCCTTGTCAGTGGTGGTCGCAGTTTTCGTGGCGGTGCAGGGAATAAGTTGGAGATGCCAGTGTGCGAGCTATCTCATTTGCCGAATGCTCTATCACCGCAGCTCAATGCATCGCAGGACTACGTGAGAAACGAGTCTTCTAACAAGGATCTTCCATGCGACAGAAGCATGTCAATACGCCACAGTGTCGCAACTGACCGAAACTCGATTCGCAAAAGAGGGGGCGCTGCTGCTGCACAAAACATGGGTTTCAAGTGGGCAGTCGCAGTGTTACCTTTGGCAACCACCATCCCGGTGGGTGTAAACATTGAGGCAGCTGCGACTCCGCCGATGTCATACCTTAATGGCGGCATATTGACACGAAATCCTCGACACACAACTTGTTTGGCCAGCATATGCAGATCCCACAGCTAATAGCCCGCATATAATACTGCCGCACCCGTGTAAACACAGTCTACCTTACGCGTATTGCACCCATAGGGCGGCTGAGCGACCTTCCACTTCACCATGGCAGACACCGATCACTATCCCTCACGAACACCCACCATGTCAGAGAAGAGCCCTTCATCATACATTACACCACCTTCGCCGAAGAGAAGACCTGTCCGGGCTCCCAGCACAAGGACGAGTAACGGCACGGTCAGCACAAATATGAGCTACGGCAGCATGGGAAGACTTTCAGAGGCCACCAACATTACACAACCGCCTTCATACTCGAAGAAGTTTGTGGTGGTCGGTGACGGAGGCTGCGGGAAAACGTGCCTGTTGATTAGCTATGCTCAGGGTTATTTTCCAGAGGTAAGGAAGATGCGCACTGTAGAGACCGACCGCATGAGAGGCTGATCAAGCGTCCACAGAAATACGTCCCGACTGTGTTCGAGAACTACATCACCCAGACCACACACAAGCCTTCAGGGAAGTCGGTCGAACTTGCACTATGGGATACAGCAGGACAAGAAGAGTACGACAGGCTGAGGCCACTGTCATACCCAGAAACAGACCTTCTTTTCGTCTGCTTCGCGATTGACTGCCCCAACTCACTGGAAAATGTCATGGACAAGGTACACGGCCTATCCATCGTTCCCCAACACGCCTACTGACCTATTTCACAGTGGTATCCCGAAGTCCTCCACTTCTGCCCAACTACACCTCTCATCCTCGTGGGCCTGAAATCCGACCTCCGGACCAAGCGAACCTGCATAGAACTCCTGCGCACCCAAGGACTCACACCTGTAACACCAGACCAAGGAGCTGCGGTCGCTCAACGCATGGGCGCCAAGTACATCGAATGCAGTGCGAAGGAGAACAAGGGTATCCAAGAGGTCTTTGACCTGGCCATCAACACCGCCATTCAGATGGAAGAGGAGAGTTACGAGGCGAAACCGGACAAGAAGGGCGTGAAAGTCAAGAAGGCTAAAAAGAGGAAGTGTATTTTCTTATGAGCCAGGGAATACATGACCCATTGTTTGCGACGAGGACGTAATTTCGATTCTCACGGCCGGAAACGTGTCTTCTCCCTGCTTGATGGTCAGGCCAGAGGACAGCTGACTATGTATGAGGTACGCTTATGGGGATGGCGTTGGATGCAATCAAGCATGCATCATGAGGCGCTGTAACGAGACTCTACTGTTTTCCAGGATAGACACCGCTGCTCTGGTCAGCCTTGTGGTTATTTGACATCCAGTCCGTTCAAGCAGCTGGGTTGTAAAACTGCCCAAAAGTTCAACACGTCGAAATAATGTTGCCCTCTTCTTCTATCGTGCCTGCTTTAGTCATCACTAATACACCATTTCCTTGTAGAAAGCAATTTATTTTGACAATGGGGCTCAGAACTCGAATCAGCTCCAAACCCGCATGTTTACACGCTGCTCCCAGGTCAATCACTGACCTATATGAGGTGGGCAGAGTGCAGGTCGGGGTCAACTGTTGCTTGAGCACATAGTTCATCGTAGCCCCTTGAAGAAGAACAGGACATTCCCTGAAGTCCTTACTAAAATCATTGCTGAGAGGGAGGGAGAAAAGGGTTGAGGGGTTTTTCCAACCTTTGCATACCCGAAGCCGTTGCAGGCTCCCTGCTGTTAGGTGCGTGGGTACCACCATACCAGGATGACTTCACTGACTTCACGCCTTGGGCTTTCAGACAGTCGTGCGTTCTGTCGACTAACGGCAGCGACAGAACTTGTTCCGGGTACCAAAGCTCACGGATTGTGTTTCTCGGAGACATAGGATCCACGCGTGCCGCAGCGAAAACATGTCACCGCAGAAGCGTACACGGAGAGTTTGGATTGACAACTACCCGGATTACTTAAGAACGAAAAACCTAATTGCCATTTACGGTTTGATCCTCGAGGATGAGCGAAGGCCGCTTTACCCTGAGCATTTTTCACTGGGCCTTTCGACAACCGCCCATGTGCTTGGGCGATAGGGGATTGTGAGCTGGTAGGCGTAACAGTAACAGTGCTAGGGAGTGCCTCGGTGATATTCAACCCCTCCTTTGGTTAAAGCTCGGGTTAATGCGGCGTATGCTCCCCTCACTCCCTCTAGGATCAGACCGTATTGTGGTAAGTAGGTTTGTTCTTGCGTAATCTGGGTATGTACACAGGGCGTATGCCACACGTACTTGTGAGTCACTTTAGGGCATGGAAAATCGCATGTACTGAACCCATATAAACGAACAGGTGCATATGTCTTAGAAGTAGTAAGGTGTTTGTTTATAACCATGTCGACAACAGCTAGCATGGCCGACAATCACCATACATTTGATGGCATCGACGGCGAAGAGACAGACCGTTCGTCTGCTCCATCTCCCGCGGACTACGGGAAGCCAGCAAACCTCGTCCTTCTAGGGTGTTGCTTGCTACAACTGCCAGTCTGGGGTTCGTCCATCGCCTGTCGGAATGGGAGGGGTCCTCGTATCTGACCAGCTTAGGCTTTCCGGTCTCGTACGGCGTGTTCCAAGAGCACTATACCTCCTCGGCGTCGCCCGTGCGCGGTGACCTGAGTGCCACAGGCACCATTGGCACAACGCTCAATGTAAGCGAAGGCGAATATCTGGCTTGCACTCGGCTGATGCTGCAAGGGTATCATCTATCTCTCAATGCCTGTTCTGCTCGGTCTGCTCACCAATCAATACGCCCATCTGCGGAAGCACGCTGCCACGGTGGGAATGATTCTTTCCGCTACAAGCTTGATCCTCTCATCTTTCGCCAAAGAGGTCTGGCAACTTATCGCCACCCAAGGTGTCTTACTGGGATGTGGCAGTGCGTTGCTGTTCAGCTCGAGCGCAATGTATGTCGACGAATGGTTCATCAGGAGAAAAGGGTTTGCGTATGGGCTCATCCTGTCTGCTAAATCTGCTCTAGGGGCGGGACTGCCATTCTTGTTCGGATATCTCCTTTCCACGACCGGATTTCGGACGACTGTGAGGATTTGGGCTGCGACAACGTTTGTCACAGCAGCTCCGGCCTTGTTTCTGCTGCGCCGCCGTGTCGAACTAAGGCGAGATGTCAGAAGGACGAGGACTCTGTCGTGGAAATTCCTTTCCCATCCGTCCTTCTATTTCTACCAAGCGGGGAACATCATGTTCGCTGCCGGATATTGCTTTCCCCAAACCTACTTGGCGTCCTTTACGGCGAGTCTTTTCCACTTTTCCACATCCAAGAGTGCCCTTATGGTGGCGGCACTCAACGCACCTGCCGTGGTGGCCAACTTCTGGTTTGGAGTGTTGAGTGATGGGAAATCGCTTTGGCGGGGCCGCTATTCACTGTCCATCTCGACAGTCATTTTGCTCTCTTCCATGGGATCCAGCGTGCCCACTTTAATTTTCTGGGGGTTGGCGTCACCAGAGTCAAAAGCGGGCATTGCTCTGATAGCCGTGTTCTCTGTCATATACGGCTTCTTTGCTGGTGGATACTCCTCGACATGGGGTGGAGTTGTGAAAGAACTCAGCAAGGAAGCAGAATCGCGGAATGAAGCCCTTGACACGGCCTTGATTTTCGGACTTCTGAACGGAGGCAGGGGGGTCGGATGGGTTATGGGTGGTTTTATTGGAGTCGAGCTGCTTAGCGATGGTGCGATTAATAACAGTCGATGGGCATACGGCACAAAGTATGGGAGTATGATTGTGGCCACTGGCGTCGGCGCAGCGCTTGGGGGAGTCAGTATCTTTCTAAGGGCCAATCGTCTCACCCGCTGTCATCGTCCGGTGAGCATTGAGCAGCGAAGATGAGCATATATCGGCCTTTCTCACGATCCAGATTCGATATCGTGTCCGGGGCGTTGGAAGAGCCAGTGATGCAGCATGATCCCTGAGAAAATTCAACCGGACTCGATCCCTCAGTCCTTGTTTCGTGTGTGTTTTCTTGCTTCTATCAGTCACCGCATAAACTCACGACCATCATCCCCCTGTTTCTCTTAGATCTCGATAGCCCTTTCCAGCCACTTAACAGCATCTTGCCAGCGACTCGTTTCCATCAGGCATCTCCTCCCGCGGTGTAGGCCTTCACATTACCTGCCTGGTACCTTTTCCCGGGTTCGGGCTTACGAATGCGGATTTACGCGGAATAACGATAATCCGACATGGACTAGGATAATACTAGCCGTCGAAAAGTGTCCGAGGCCTGTCCAACTTTGAAAACTATCCGTCGATGCAGGCGGCCGCGAGGCACGCAGAGCAAAAACGATTTACAAAAGGTACAGTGAACTCTGAGCCATCGAGGATGTCTTGTCTGTCTGTCCATCTCTCCGTTCATCCTGTCTCGCAAGTGATCATTGCAGGCCAGCATTGCGAAGATGGCCCGTGATCAAGCAGCTTCACGTTCGGTCCGAACTCTCTGGGTCTGGCCTGGGGGCATATTCCCACGACGCGTTGCTTACTACGTCAAAGCGAAATCTTTGACAGCCGACCATCTCGATCGTCTAGGACTGACTCTGATTCCCTGCACTGTCGACCTAAAGTCTCAGGATCTGGCTCTGGATGCCATCCCAGGCTTCGAGAAAAGACCCAAGGGCTTCTCCCTTCCCGTCTTGCGCATACAAGACCTCGAATCCTCCAACCACGGTGAATTCATCGCCCAGTCCAGCAGCATCCTCGAGTACTTGGAAGACTTACTCCCAGCATCAGACGGGCACCCCAGTCTGCGGGGTGACGACGCCTTCCAAGCAGCCAGAGTCAGGGATATAGTCCAACTCATCAACGAAGTCTTGACCTGGTGCAACGTCCACGTTCGACACCTCACGGCGTTCAGCCTCGGGTGGAGTGGAATGACAAAGGAACAGCAGAGCCCTCAGGCGGGCGAGGACGCCAAACTTCAATACCGCCGTCTGTTGACGACACTGCAGTCTTGGACCAACTCATGTTCAGAGGGGGTCAGTCTCGTTGGTGCCGACCGGCCCACCCTTGCAGATATCACGGCCGCAGCCGCCAAGACGTCCATGGAAGAGCTCTACGGCATAGATCTGTTCGACGGCTTTGAAGGCTTGGAGGCTTGGTGGACGCGATATCGGTCGAGCCCTTGGTTTGTGACAAGAGATGTGATCGACCAAACCGAAAAAGATGGGTTCGACCTTCTTTTGAAATGAGATGGTTGCATGTGAAAAGGGTGTCCTTGTACCGGGGCCAGCACGCTCGAAGTGCATGTGATCGGGAGCGAGGGAAAGGGGACGGCATTCCCGAACCCTAACCTTCTCTTGGTCATCGATACCTCCTAATACCTGTTTCAACACCGGATATATTCACCCAGACACCAAACAGAAAAAAGCAAACAGCAAATGCCCAGTACCCCACGGTCGTTCTCATTGCCTCTTTTACTTCCGCGCGTCCGAATTCCTGTATCCACGCTTCACAATCCTCACACATGAAAGAGCGGCCGAGCTTACGCTGGGCGGTGTATATGTCTACAGCAACTTCCAGGGCTGTGGGGCGAGCTTCTTTTTCCTTATTTAACATGTCAGCGAGGGTGCGAAATGGGTCATACAAATAGTACAGCTGGTGTATCCATATGTCTTCTTTCCACCTTTGCATGACTTCGTGGCACCAATCGCTGTAGTAGGTCACTTCGTCATTCAGGTATTTCAGCTTCTCAGGGTTGGAGAGTCCATAATAAATCTCACATAACACTGCGCCAAGGGAAAAGACGTCGGACGCTTGGTTGTGTTCGCCGCGCGTGGAATTCACCTCTGGAGCTGCATATCGCTTCGTTTTCGGTGGCCGAGGAGTGTCCGTGGTGACTCTCGCATAGGCCTCGAAATGCAGTGATGCACCGAAATCGCAGTACATGACTTGGCTGCCGTGGAAGAGGACGTTTCCAGGATGTAAGTCTCTGTGCCTGAAGCGGTCTTTGTGTAGCGCAGCAAGCCCCACAGTAAGACACCCCATGGCTCTTGCTAGATTTTGTCGATATCGTTCCGTGTTTCTGCTTGCACGGGTATAGACGACCTTCCAGAGTATGTCTTGCAGATCCCCATCTTCTGCGAAGGGAGTCAGGATCAAATAGAATCGATTGTCGTCAATTGTGAAAGCAGTCTTCATCGTGACCCTGTGTTTCGTCGGGTCTTTGCGTCCAAGTCGGTGCATGATATTTGCCTCTTTCTGCAGGGCATCTTTCTGCTTTCTGAATCAGTGCGACGCCCCCGAACGGCAAGAATAAGCAATCAATACCGTGCGCAGCTCTTTTTGAACAAGTAGAGGTGACGAGTCCCCGGCGCGACGATCTCGAACGAGGGTGACTTTCCCCTTTGCTTCACCTGAAGCATCCCTAACGCTGCCGCAAAGGATGTATGGGTTGTCTGCCTGTGAAAGCGTAGCGATAGGATAGTCATCGTTTTGAGTAGGGATAGACATTGGATAGAGCGTAGGGATTTCCGTAGGCGTTCACAAATGGACCAGTTGTTTGGAGTAGAGTAACAGTGCTCATTGAGTACAACATTAATTCACCGGTTCTACCACGAACCTTGAATGACTTTCGAATTCGAGATATAGTATCTCTATCTAGGGAGGTATGATTGACGTGTGGCTGCTTCAGATTTCAGAGAGGCGCAAGGCGAGGAAAAGGCATAAAGTTAAACATCAATCTGTCCCTGATATCATCTCGCTTCAGGTGGGACAAAGATAGTAGCTGGCAAAACGAGATAGCCTTCTAGTCGTTCTAGTGATGTGCACATACTGCGCCCGAGCAAGCCACAGCACCCAGAATATTATCTTTAGGTGCGTCAGCCTCATCTGCTCGAAGTCAATGCAGCTCCAATGTGGAAAAGCTGCCCGGATCCACTTGCATCATCCGCAGCCGTAGGATATCTTATCATCTGAAACCGACTTCAGCTTTGGACATTCCGACCGCGCTCTGTCAAAGCACAGCTCCCCATTCAACAGCGAGTATGTTCGTGCATGCGGACTTGTGGCAGCGGCTTTGCTCTATGCTCTAGACTCGTGGCGTGGGCACGAGAGACCGGTCGGCCGCGCCATCTGAAATTGGTGCCAACCAGCCTAAGGCAAGTCGTGGGGAGCAAAGGGGCCTCTGAGAGCTGAGGGCCAATGGTACGTATCCAGCGTCTGTACGCGATTCAAGGCGCAGGAATCCCGGATGTTTGCAATTAGGCTGCTCGAAAACAAACCTGGGATCCGACAGAAGCATGAGCTCTTCGTCGACCTCACCACAGTCGGGCGCGTGGGGTGGTGACAGGGGGCTCGAGGGAGGGGCAAGGTGGGGAGAGCATCCAGAATAAAGAAAGAGGCTGCCTCGCAGTGGGTTGTGAACCTTGCAACATATCGTGTGTAGAACAGAGCTCAGACCCGGGAACAGTACGAGTATTGGCGGCGATCACCCAAGCCGACGGTGGCACTACTTCTTCGAACACATTTCATGATGGACACGATCACGCAGGGCCCATACAGTTCCACATTTTTCAACGGCCTCCCTGGCATCGAGAGCGCACACAAACGACTGCAGGCGCTTAACGGGATCAATGTCATCTCCAACACGCTTCGAGACCTCTTTGCACGCCATCAAGTCACCGAGGTCTTCAATCTCATTCTCCTCCATAAACATTTCAGACTCGAGAACCACCAAGCACTTGTCGAGGTCAACGGTTCCTCGTCCCCTTGGGATCTCCACGGAATCGAACAAGGTGGTGATGGGAGCTTCGCGAAGAACGGGGGGAAAGTGCTTCCATCTTCGTGGAGGATATCTAAAACTGAAGTCGTCCCGTACGAATTCTACTTCAATCATCTCCCACAAGCCGACCTGCCCAGCAAGGCGAAACTTGCGTTAAGTGCAAGATCCGATTTTCTGTTCGAATTTGCTCGACTGCTCGAGACTCATGGCCTGACGGATCTGCTTGGTCTCACTTTGAACCGCGATCCTCTAGGTCCTCCTCAGAAACGGCTTGAAATCACCGAGGGCAAAGTTAACATTACCTTCCCCATCGTTGACGTTGTCCAAGGGACTTACTTGGAGGCGATCTGGAATTTCGGTCTCGTCGAGAAAAGCGGTCCGAATGATCCGCCTTTCATCATGCGCGGCTGTATGGGATACTGTCTCCGTCAAGGTGACACCCACGACGATGCTCACCGCTACATAGCGAGCCCGGACTCGGACTCGAATGACGGCAAGCTCTGTTGAGCACTGTTACGAGTAACCAGTCGACTCACCTGGGTTACCCGGGATCTACCCAGCCCTTCCAATTGCGAGGAGCCCCATGTGGGCAGCGCAGCGCACATCCTGGTGAAATGGTCCACTGCGTGAATGAGTATATCTAATACTCTGTACTGAGTACCAGGGACTCCGAAGCTTAGGCTTCATACAACAATCTTCTCATTCCATCAATAGCCCTATCTCCGATGCCCTCTAGGGCTACCTGCATAGGTCTGGGCTTGTTGACTACCTACCTGCGCAATCTCTTTCGTGCATTTTCCAAGTTCCTAAGACTCTTCATCGTAGCGGGATGCCCCTCCCCCAGAACAGCCCGTCGACCATCCCAGACCTTTTGGAAAGCGTCATAGCTCTCAGGATACCTCCTCAGCACATAGAGAACAAGACCGACATTGTTGTAGCTCGATAGGAAGGCAGGATGGTGCTCGCCTTCCATCTCCTTGTATAATTGGCAAGCCAACGTGTGAACAGTGAGCGCCTTCTCGTATTTGCCTAGGTTGAACAGCACATCTCCCAGGCCGCCCATCACCTCGAGAGTGCGAGAGTTGTGGTCGCCGAACGCCTCTCGGCTCGAGTCCAGCGCCGCCGTGAGCAATGCTTCCGATTCTTCATTGTATCTCTTTGCTTCTTCGTCCATACCCTCTGCGTCTTTGCAGCTTCCAATCCTCGATAAAGTCAACGCCAAACCAAACCGAATTGAGATCAGATCATCCGGTCTGACACCGGGTGTGTCCATCCTGGCCTTCAGTATGTGTCGTGACAGAGATTCAGCTTCTTCGTATTTGCCCTCGATGTTCAAGACTCGGACCAATCGATCTACGGCCCGTAACGTGTCCGGGTGAGCGTTTCCCAGCGTTTCCTCCCGTATTTTGATCAAATCCCGTGCCAGTGTTTCTGCCGCGGAGTACCTTTGGCAGGACTTCAAGGTCCTGACAAGAGTCTCCATTGCATCTAGAGTTTCCGGTTCTCGGCCTCCCCATGAATCTTTGAGCATTCGAAATCCTTCTTCTCCTTTCACCAAGGCATTTTCGAAGTGACCTTGTTTTCTTTCGTACTTGACGACACCCGTTAATATCGACCCTCGCCTAGCAACCAGGGATCTGACATTGGGCTGATACCCGAGGACTACCTCAATATGCGGCATGAGGGCCTGCCATCTCTTCCAGTGGACGAAATCCTCGTCGGGCGGACAATTTTCGTGGACTGCTGTCAATGCGCGATTCTGCCAATATTGTGAGGATCCTTTGGTTTCAACCCACCTCGACAAACCGTCGCGGACCAACGAGTGCAAAGTGTAGGCGTTGGCCTTCCCTTGCACTCGGACGAGTGAAAACGCCTTCAGCAGGCCAAGTGCAGAGTCAAAGGCCACTTGGTTCTCTTCCTCGTCCCGTAGCAGTGCCGCGGGCACCGAGTGATGGTCGAGGAATGCCATAAGACACAAGATTTCCGCTGCCCTAGGACACCGTCCTTCGATTTCGGCAAGGGACACTTGCCAGGTCGCAAAGGTCGCATTGGAACCTTGCAAATCTCGTCTTTCGTCGAAGTAGTTCCTCTCGAATAAGGTGGTTCGGGACGAGCAGTCGCGAAGCAAGGCAAGGTAATGTATGAGGTCCACTTCCTGGTCGCTGATGTACGCGGCCGCCTGCGAAATAGCCAGTGGTAGGTTGTCGAGAAATCCAAGGAGCTCATTGGCAGATATGTCCTCCCATTGAACATGATCGGAAAGTTTTCGACGGAGCAGCTCACGCGCTTCCTCGCCAGATAGCTTCAAAATCTCGATCATGCAGTCCCTGCCAGAGAAGCCCCGACCTATGTGCTTGTTTCTAGTAGTCATGATCATCAAACCTCGAGGGCTGTGGGGAAGATACTTCATCATTGGGACAAGTTCTTCCATAGCTCCGTCCGGCTCCCCTCCTGTAACATTGCTAGGCCACAACCAAAGATCCTCGCTATCGGCATTATCCAGGATCATCAACCATGAGCCGCTCTCATTACTGCTCATCCAATCAGCAACTCGCTTGAGGGATTCGATGATAGGCGTGTTGGACACGTCGATTCGTGCCCGTCTTGCAATGTCCATGTATCCTTGCTGGAATCTCGATGCATTTCCCGCAAAAACCCAAAAGATGTGCGCCTCGGGATTGAGCCTTTTGTACCGATGGCAGTACTCGATGGCCACCTGGGATTTGCTTTTTTGAATTAGCTCTCACAAGGATCTTGATCGAACAAATTCACTGTAGAGAAGACAAGGTACTAGAGCGAAGGCAGCGGGCTCGACTCACCCAATGCCACCAAGTCCTGAAAGAGAGATTCGCGGACGTTTCAGGCTGGCGAGCTGTTCAATCTGTTCTAAGCTCTGGCTTTGCCCAGTAAAGGAGGGATCCTGGTCGTAAGGCAGCGTGTTTAAGGAGGAAAACCCCTCGGTAGACAGAGACAAAGACTTTGGCAGCCTATGCAGGAAGGCGGAAGAACCACTGCCTTCGGACGGAAGATCTGACGGTCTTTGAGTGATACTGGATGGCGCTGAAGCCGATCTCTCATGGGGATCTGGCTGTTCAAAATTCCAGGCTATTGATGCGTCCGAACTCTGAACGATTGGAACGACACCAAGCAATTCTTTCGCATAGGCAGCTGCTGTCACAGCCGCGTAATCTTGCCACTGCTTGTTCTTATGACTGTCGGCATAGTCGCAAATCCCTCGCACCACAAGACAAGGGAGGCTGTCCATCAAGCCCGACGCCTCCATTTCAAAGCAGAGAACGCCGAGTTCTTTTCGGAGACGTTCGCGTGTGCCGCCGTGCCTCATAACCTGGTTGCCGGAGGCAATAGTGCCGTAATGTATTTTCGGATGGCTAGAGAGACGCGGCGGTCTGGCTTCCAACTTGTCAGGATCACAGTCTGAACATGTAGGGTTGTTCTGATCATGGTCATAGTCGAAATGAAAGAGCTGATCCAAGTCAGTCCCTGGATGTCGACGAAAAGGATATTGAGCTGCGATTGCGGCCAAGATGTTCGGAATCTGCGACTCATTGTTCATATGCTGTGCCCGGAGGCGTCCCACTGCGTTCAATAATACATTCGGTGGTCGATTCAATGACCCCGTCTGGATGAAACAACCCTGTTGGACGGTTTTCCCAAAGTCGTAGTGGATGACGCCGCCTGATTTACCTTCGGGTTTACTCACGACCACGTCGCCAAGACGGATGTCGTTCTCTTTGCTGGGAACCCCTCCTCCGATTCCTACCATTAAGCAGAATTGTATGGATCTGAACGTCGTTCTGATCTGTTCAGCCACACGAGCGGCCGATGTAACGCCCATGACGCCGTACGGCAGAGCCGCAATGACCAGATTGTGGAGTCCAATCTGGCCGAGGATGTAGCTGTTATCGTCCGTCGAGGGCTGCGGTAAGGCATCGTGTTTCTTCTCTAGCATGCACGCAGCCGCAGCTAATTCCGTGGGTAGGGCACAAATCCATGCTACCCGGTAGTCTTCGTGTTTCATCTCGTTGTACTGCCCAGGCAGCTTAGCCAGGGACGGGTCTCAGACGTCCGACAGACCGAGCATAGCAAGACGGGGACACAGGGAGAAGGTCAAAGGGTTGCATGTATAATGCAGCTGCGTCCCTTCTCGGAGGACCAGCTGCGACGGGTAGCGACAAGGCTGGAAATTCTTGAAATACTTCAACAAGCCCATTGCCTCGAGCACGATTGATGTAGTAAGGCTGCGCATCGGCGGGGAGCGATCCTCTCCCCCGCATGCTCTTTGCACCTTTTGGAGTCTGTTCGTGGCAAGGATGGCGGTCATATGTCCCTTTTGTTACGTGCTTGGTGCTTACCCACATGTATCAACGGATACTATATTCTCCAATGCCTCTTCAAATCCGGAAGGGAGCAGAAGGTCAAAAGACAAAGTTGCAGCGGACGGGCAAATTCAATCCGAAACTTGATGTACCTTTCTAATGGCTGCGCATGGTCGTCTCACATATTCATGAATGCGAGCTTTTTGCTAAATTGCATCCGACACTTCCTGGTGTAAGTCGACGCATCCATCTCACTCCTTCCCGCTCTTTGGGCGTTCATCCATCGGGACCTTCGATAATCTCGTACACTCTCGTTTGGGAAGATAACTGAAAATCCTCCAGCACACACAGAGCTTTTCATATCATGTCCTTAGGCCGATAACACAGCGACGTGGGAGCAGAAGGCAGATACGCAGGGACTGACCGCAATTCTACCCATAGTATCTGCCTCCGCGGTTTAGCGAGTCCCAGCTGAACTGGGCTCAGGATTCGAGGGACCACCGGGTCTGTGGCCAAATGGCGGAGTGCTCGTGTCTGAAAACGGGAATGGACCTTGGAGAGGTCAAGATTCGTCGCCGGGTACTGCGCATTGCGGTATTCTGCCATAGTTGAAGACCCTCCCACTCAGGAATAGGGATAGTCCTCATTGAGATAGAATGCTCGTCGCGTTGGTGAGACCGGCGACCCAACAACTAGCTCTCTCATCTCCCCGACACGCCTGCCTCGCCTTCATGATTCGCAGTCCTGCCCGCCGAATCTGCTGCGTAATTGTCATTGTCATTGTGATTGTTCGTGCCGGTCGAAGGCTCCTCTTGCGACCGTCCCATCACGGTTTCGAACTGACTCCACAGAGCCTCAACGCTGGAAAACTCGTTCCCTATCTGTTGTGGCTCTCACACGTCAATCAAACCGGAACGGAAGCCACAAGGTGCATGACTCTGCACGAACGGAGGAGGACGACCTCGGGCAGAGTATGAAGACAATAATATGTACGCACCTCGATGATGCCTTCAAGGCTCCGATTCAACGCGTTGATCTGCGCGAGGACTTGTTCCAGGGACTGTAACGCGGGCCCAAGACATTAGTAGACGGCTCGTCAAGATTGTTGTATTTGTGGAAGCGTGTGTGTATTATTTCCACGACAAGTCAGAGCTTGGACTCTGCTGGGGACTGACTGGAAGGAGATACCGCAGAGAGTTGGATGTCTTTCTTGTCTCGTTCCGGGTTCTCAGATTCGCCAGTCATGCATGCATAACACGAGTGATGATATGGGGCGACACTTAGGTCTGCAGAGGAGTATGAAGATAAATTGTCTAGACTCACCTCTCCGATCTCACCCACCAGTGCGGCGCGGCGAAGTCCAAATTCGCTGTGCTGATGGGTCGCCACAGACGCGGACGCGTCGGTGGCTGGGTTGCTATTATTTGAAGTTGACATGCTCGCTCGGTCCTCGCCTCTCGATGTGTTGTATGCGGACGTGGTGAGCTCGTGCGGAGTATGCTTGAGGAACACAGTCACAGGATGACGAGGTACTGGTGGCACTGCTCGATGACTTTCTGAGTTGTTGAATGAAGGAGTGGTTTCGATTTAGGTACCTGTTGCGGAGCATCGCGCCTTCTTGAGAGGACGCTCAATTAGACCCCGCGCTGGTGTAGTCCCCACCACACAAAGACCTATTTCCCGCCTGTCTGCCCAGCACAAAAAATAAAAGATTTACAAAAAAGAAATTCTTTGATTGAGAGGAGTCTATACCACATTGTTAGGATCGTTCATCACGATCTACGGGCAGAGACGCTTACGGGATTCGAACCCACGAGGTTTCCCACTGCGGTTCATGTACAGAGACCTAAACACAGCGCCTTAAACCACTACTAGGACATTAGAATGGGCGGTAAAAGAAGGGGCAGAAGACGTGAATTACCTCGGCCATCCTCCCGGGAGAAATTAAGGTCAAATTTTGGGGATTGATACTATATCAATATAATTTCTTCCTCAGAGGGATTAGTAAGCTCGGGCGTCACCGGGGGGAGCAGGTGACGCGAATGAGGGAAGCATGATGGAGTACGGAAGCACTCGTAGTTACAGTCTAGGCACGGAGGACTTAGGCGATCATAGTCCTTAGGCGCTCCTTATCCTCCCAGTCATGGGCGACTACGGGACTGCAGCGCGGTCCTGGTCTCCCGACGGGATTGATTCTTTCCTCGAAATTACTCGTACATGCTTCTCAGTCCTCAAGATCATATGGTTTAGAGTTCATGTTCCGAATCGTTACTCATTTGTCTATCGTATACGGTTAAAGCGCTACAGTTCAAGGAAAGGTTGACTTATTCGTTCAAAGTCCTCCATCGATCGTTCAACCGACCCGTGACGCGAATTGTCGTGACTTTTTGATGGCCTTGTGACCTCAGCGTCAAGCATCTGCTCGGATGGAGGGATCCCCTCACAACGAAATCTCTCTGCACTCGTCAGAAGTGATCGTCAAGGCACTGCCGTAAGTGCTGTCTCGGCGCGGTCTCCCGTCCATATACGGACAGTCTTGAGCCTCGATCTGCGGATTGGACGTCTCCTTCTGCCCGTTCCTGTAGATCGACACTCGCTTTTCCGAAAGCTGCGATCGGATATGGCTAGAGTGGTTGACCATCAGAGTCTCTTTTTTGCGGCTCATTGCAAAGACCGAACCGTGGCTGATCTTCGTCGGATTCGGGTAATGCTGGGTGCACCGTTCACCAGCAGGCCGAATGTTTCGAGGCTCCGAGGCTGCGGCGAAGCGCGGGTGGTTGGGAGCGGCGAATCGCGTCGGCGTGCCGGATGGAGTTTCGCCGCAACGGGACGGACCTCGCTTTGAGAAACATGCAGATCGTCCCCTCACGAGCAAGGCACTTTTTGGTTCTTTGCCATACTGAAATGCTCTGGTTGCCAGAAATGAAATGCGAGAAATGCGAGGTAGATCAGGGCCAGCTAGTCGTCCTCGTGGGGCCTCCTGAAAGAAGTTGCGCGGTTCGATATGCCGTTGTTGAATGCAAGTGTTCGCTAAGAAAGGCTTTTGAGCGGTCGTCAAGGGTATATGTCATGATTGTTGCTGAGTGTGCCGTTCGTTCGGTATTTTGCATGCTCATATGTCGTTCGCCGTCAAGGAGAAGACGCGTTGTTCTCACTTCTTGCCGCCTGACAAGAGGCGAGAGAGCCGTTTCCGTCTCGGCTTCCCCTCGGCCGGTTCACTATCACCACTCGACGAACTGGCGCTTCTTGAGCTGGCTTCGGATGATTCTCGAGCTCGAGACATGTTGGCGGCGCCTATGATATCCTCCAGCCGGACATCGTCCTGAGGAGATGTCGTCTGATATCCCGGCTCGAGGATCTCGGTGAATTTGGAAGGCATTGTAGCGAAAGTGCGTCCCGTCCTAGATAGAACGGGGTTATATGCTTCTTGGTAAGTGTTGCCAAGTGTATGTGTCCCAGAATCGAACCCTTCGAACGAATGTCAACGAGGGTCAAGAGTAGCACGCACGACGAATATTATAATGGTGGAAGGAAAGAGCCGGGTTCGAGAGCGAGCTGGCTTCATCCTGTTATTTCTGTCCCTTTTCGTCCACGGCACACGATCACGTTCCGCCTGTTCAGCAGAATTTGCTCGCGTCGGTTCCCCCCCTGGTCAAGCGTTTGGAAACCAATAAAGGCTCGGGTGGCTTTGACGCCGCTTCGTCATTCCCCTCCTCCGTTGACTTCCCCGGCATGGAAAGGATCGGTGGTCCCAGTGGTCTGGCTAGACCCCCGAGGGCCTGAGCCGAGGCGCGACCTGTCCATTGTAGTGGGACCCAAGCCTTCAGGGTCTACACTTGTGGCGCTCATGGGCGTCCAAGGCACCCCAGAGGTTGAGAGCTTCCCAAGATCGGCCGCCTGGAGCCAGGCATAACAAGGAATATTCAAGGAAAATAACGTGGCCACGGTAAGAGTTGCTCTTTGACACTGAGAAGCGTACGAGTACACAGTCAAGCCACGTCGACAGAAGGAAGATCACCTGCGACACACAAAATCTGCCTGCTGGGGCAATGGAGCATGCGGGGAGTTTCATGCGAGTGCCGAGGGCGCCTTTTCGCATCTCACAGTTCGACAGTGGCTAAGCAACTGCTAGGCAGACCAAATACTGTCCGGTTGAGTTGGCGACAAAGCATTGCCGTTTTGGCTCAAGTTTGCCTTCTAGAGTGAAACCCCTCGAGTCGCTGTGAGTGTTGCTATGATCACAAATTGCTTATTGGTTGCGCCTTTACGGACAGCGGCTATTAACTGCCGTATTACTTAGAATACAAGGCCGATGTCCATTGTTTGTCGAGCGGTTCGGATGCGCAGGAGTTAGGGGGCAAAATTCTGGTGGCACTTGACCTCCGGCTTCCAGAACACCACTCTGTTCTATCCACGCGTACAGGCGGACTTGCATACTACGGCTGTGACAATCGACTTATGTCTTGGCTGACTGTGGTCTTCGTGATCCGTGCGAAGTAACAACAGCAAGGATGACTTTCGGGCAGGCTCGCTCCAGCGTAGCAATAGTGCATCGAGCATGCTTGCTAATGCAAACGCTGGGAGCTTGATAATCCCTTCGGTGCATCCTATCACCGAGTAGCACCAACACCTTCTGTTGGGCGTGAAGCAATACATCCACACCATAGTCCCTCCTCGACGATTGGTCAGTACCTTGTACCTGGGTTGGAGCTTCTTGCTATCTTGGAGGATGTTCGTGACCAAGCTTCTGGAGGAGTGAATTTTTACCAACATGCATGGCTCGGCCGCTGATTGCCCGATGGGTGCAAACTGGAACGCGTCGATGTGGCCCTCGCTTCACTTCTTGGTAAAGTTTGGCTTCGCGATGGAGGTGATTGCTGCCCAAGCCCGTTTGAACACGTCGTCCTCTGAACCGTCTGCTGGTCGGCCCCTATCTCATACGAGTCGGTCATGCGCGTACTTTCCGTTTTCAAAACAAAGTCTGCGCCCGTCTTTCAAGAAGCTCCTCGGCCTGCTTGCTGGCGCGTCCAGGCAAGATGAAGGGGGGTCGCGTCATGTCCCTCTCAGATGTTTGCCTTGGTGGTGGCATGCGATTCTACTCCGGGGATTCCTTGAGCATCAGTGCTCGTGAGCTAGTCCTCCATCTTGCTGTCGGGCCCTTCTCCGTTCATCTCGACGCCTTTGGCCGCAGAGATCCACAGAACATTGTTGCATCTAATTCACCCGGCTGTCAGCGTTTTTCGCAGCCACTGAAATTCTCGGTTCACCGTACCTGATGAGAACCTGCCCCAAAGTACCGGTGTGCTTCCTGTCGATATACTCCTCTGTGTTCGACAGCTGGATGTTCATGTACGAATCAACGCTGATAAGGCGGCCCTTGTATTCTGTTTGTCCCCATTTTAAGCGGATGATGACTTCCTCGTTGATCCTGCAAAACACGACCGTTAGATATCCTGTACTCATATTCCCAGGCACTCGAGTATCGTAGGAGATTCTCGCTAATCTGGCAACGGGGGTAGAGAACGTACAAGCTCTGGAGCAAAGGCCGTGGGTTGAGAGGAGTGAACTGCAACAAGTTAGCTGCAGGCTGCAGAGACCCGGACAGAGCAACCTACATTCATTGTATCGTTCGCTCTGCTTGCTATAGTGCTGACCGCTCCAGACAACAGTCGCGATTGAAGAGAAGTTTCGTGGTGACGTGACCTTGCAAATCGTTGTTCGCATCGCAGCTTGTGTTCGACTACCGCAGCGAAAAAGTCACGCCAAGAAAAATCACTAGCTGGCAAGGCTGGCACCTAGCCTTGCCGCCTCGTCGGCTGCTCTAATCAAGAAGCTCATGCCCGCCTTATATCCCACTTGACATCCTTAATGCTTACTTCCTCGCTGGCCTTCTCGTCATAGTCGAACCACTCTCCATCCGACAGGTCAATCCCGGTGAATTTTGTCCCTGACTCAACCCCAGTAGCCTCCCACTCGCCCTAAATGAAAGTCAACCGCACGCAAAGGAGACTTCTGAACTGACGTGTCAACGTACATCTGGCTTGAAATCCGTAAATTCTAGACCTCGACAGTCGATCTCAATGATATTCTTGGCTTTTGCGGGCGAATCTTGTTCGTACTTCGCTGGAGCCGCCTTGATGGTAGCGCTTGATTCTCTCTGAATAGTTTACCCTCCTATCAGCAACTAGAAAACCCTCAAGAATGGCAACACATAGCCTTGAAGACAGACCTTGCAGTTCTTGCACTTCCACACAAAGTTTGCTTCTCCCCGGCTGCCTGACTGCTCATTCATCTCCTAGAGTCCCTAAGTCAGAGGTTTGGACGCTGGTTGATTCTGGAAAGCGCTGAAAGACGGTCGCCATCAGTGCCCGTCCTATTGTGGGAGGGCGTAAACTCGCTGCTTCTAGCAGACTCCCAGGGCGCCGCAAGCCAACCTTCAAACCCAGAGCAGACTCACATGACGATTGACGCCGACCCAATTGGGATGAATCTCCCGACATGAAGTACACTGAACTTTGAATGTGTAATAATAGGGCGATTCAGTGGTGTCGGATGGAACGAGGTCGGTCACGCTGGTAGGGATCAGTCATGGGCAGGACTTGGTTCGGCTTGTTCTCAACATCCTACCCTTCTAGTTCTGCAGTCAGGGCCAAAGCTAGCATCTTGGTAACTGGCAACGAGGGCAATTTACAGCAACGGTCGTTTCTAAGGTCGCTTCTTTGATGGTAAATAATGACTTTCCGATGAGAGGAAGTGCAGCAAAGACGTCATTTGAAAACTCTTTGGTGTAGCCTTATAGTAACTTGTGACGGTCTGACTCATCCAAACAATCAAAGAGACCAGAAATTAAAGGCTATCGCAGAGGCGTTTAAGGCGCCGCTTTGACCTCATTCTCAGAACAAGATCTTCGGTATCCTGCTCTCGTCGTATGTGAGCCAAATCGGAGTCACTTGCCATGGCCCCGAAAAAGAAAAAGAAGCCTGCAGCGAATCCCGCTCGAGGTTTCGCCACCACGTCTCTGCCCTCCAAATCGAAGACGGTGGCTGGGCCTGACAATGCTTCTATCGCCGATGAAGAACAGGCGCAGGCAGCAGGCAGTAACGCACCCGTCCCTGCCGGCAAAGATCCAGCGCAGCCGGACGGCGAGCAATCTACGGGAGGCCTACAGATCCAGGATATGAGTCCCGAGGAGCTTGAGGCGCATCTGGAGAATTCTGAACTAGAAGCAATGCTCGAGAAGTATGGCGCGAGGGCGATCGCAGACGCTCGTCGTCAGGTAGCCAGACTTGAGACTGAACGGCGTCAACTACGCCTTCAAACGCAGAAACTGTCTACCTACAATTGGTTGCCGGAAGAGATGATTCGTGAGCTATTTGAAGCGGCTAATCAGGATGAACTTGCCACATCGGGTGCAGGTCACGTCGGTCTACAGCAAGTTGACGAGGAGAACCTCGTCGTGGATTTGTGGACCTTGGAAAGAGTCCTACGAGCCTTGAACTTTCCAACAGTCTCCGAAGCCATTGCTTATGTAGCAGAGCTCGCACTTTCCAATCAAGTGACGTCTGTTATCGACTCTGTGCCTGGCTTGGCCGAGGCTCTACAATGGTATGCCGGCAATCCTCAGTCCGAGGAGCTCAGCAGCTACGAGCAGTCAACTACCACGAAGACAGAGCGAAGCGGTGAGAGCACTCCGGCTCAAATCATATCTGGTGAGTAAAGTGGTCTGGACGTGTTTTCGACAGCCTTTTCCGTGCGGTTTAGTCTTGAGAAAGTAAAAGAAGGCAACTTCGGCAGGCTTTTCAGGAAATAAATGCCCAGGAGGTGGAGACATGGAACTGCTGTCGTATACTGAATTTCTTGCTTTTTCCCACTCCAAGGTTGTCTTTCGGAACGCTGACAAGATCCTAGAACCAACGACTGCTGCTCAGAGCAGACAAAGCCCTGCTTCAACTCCTGCAGAGGTTTCAGAAGCAGATGACAATTCGCCACCCTCTTCAGATAGCGCAGAAGAAGACGACCCCACAAAACTGACTGAGAAATATATCCGAATCCAATCGCAGATATGGAATGCACAGAACCAGGCCTTCAACGATGTTGGAGATAAGCAGCCCATGAAAGAGAGAAGAATGATAAGGTTAACACAGAAGTTGCAACAAATACGTCGTGATCCCCTCTTTGACGAGTGGGAAGCAGAAGGTCAATGGAGAGTTAACGTGCTTGAACTCCAGGCCGTGCAACAGCATCGCATGCGTGCTACTGCTGCTCGGCGCCGAAAGGAGAAGAAGCAAGCCCTTGAAGAAGAACCGAAAGTGGGAGATCGTGAGATGGATGATGATGGTGACGCCCTCCTAGGAGGCATGTTCGGAGCATCTGAAGATGCCCCCTGCGCTGCCGAAAATCAAATAGCCTCTCAGAGCCCAGTCAAGGTGCTTGACTTTCCAAAATGGACAGGCTTGCCACCGAAGAGATTGTTGGAAGAACTGTGCAAAAGCCACGATTCGAAATCTCGAGTCCAATTACGGGCTCTGATCCAAACTTCACATTCAGCAAGACACAAGTTAGAGATCTCCTGGGCTGCCGACACCATGCCCGAAGCTCACACGCTGGCCGCTCTCCCGTCTGGAATTTCTATGCAAGTAACTGAGCGGAACTGGAATCTGGAGATGAGAGATATTGCTGCAGCAAACGCCACGCAGTCCGAAGCTTACATCTCTACTCTGGCGCTGTTTTTGATCTCATCACTCGGCATGGGCGAGGCAAGAGCTACTGGCCGTCTGCCAACTGTCTGGCGAGATTTACTGAAGGATTTGACTGTCAGCAAGCAAACCCTGGTCAATGAGGAACACAAGACGACCCTGCGTCGGCTGCGGATACTCATTCAAGAGACACAGGACAGGCTGAAGCAACCACAGAATCAACCCTCCATTGCTCGCGCACAAACCCTGAGCATTCCGACAGAGCGCCGTCGGCCACGACCACCCATTGCAATGAAGATGAGCCCTGAGCAGGTTTCCAAAGAATGGGACTCCCGAACTTCTCGTCCATCGTTCAAGCAAATGCTCGAGGTCCGTCAACAACTTCCAGTACACCAGCACAAGGACAGAATCCTATCTTGCATTTGGGAAAACCCGGTCAGTGTGATCTGTGCAGAAACCGGCGCCGGGAAATCCTCTGGTATTCCCGTTCTGATTTTAGAGCAAGAATTCGCTACGTCTCGAGACTGCCGCATACTGGTCACTCAACCAAGAAGGATTTCAGCGGTTACACTGGCCAGGCGCGTGTCCCAGGAGCTTGGAGAGAGCCGAAATGACATTGGGACCACCCGATCTTTGGTTGGGTATGCCATACGGCTGGAGAGCGCAACTAGCAATTCAACAAGAATCACATATGCTACTACCGGTGTTCTGCTCAGAATGCTGGAAGAGTCTCCAGATCTTGACGACTTGGACTATCTCATACTCGACGAGGTGCACGAGCGGACGATGGACCTGGATCTACTGTTCATTGCACTGCGAAAGTTGCAAAAGCGACGGAGTGACCTGAAGATTGTCCTCATGTCGGCCACGGTCGACGCAAAAAAGTTTTCCGACTACTTTGATGGCGCACCAGTGCTGGATCTTCCTGGCAGGACGTTTCCCGTTGATGTTCGGTTCTTAGAGGACGCAGTTGAAGCCACCAACGATTTAACCGGCGTCAATGACAAAGCCGTGGCCCTTCAAGACGAAGGTATGGACTTCGATGAAAACTATACGAGCGAGAGGGGGCGACCGATCATCGTCGAGCCAGCGAAGTACAGCAGCCAAACACAACGTATAGTTGCCAACATCGATGAGTATCAAATCGACTACAACCTCATCGCCAAACTCGCTGCATGTATTGCTACGAGACCACGATATGCAAAGTACAGCGCCGCGATCTTGATCTTTATGCCGGGCATAGGAGAGATGCGACGTCTCCAGAGCCTTCTCCTGTCCATAGACACGTTCAGTCGCAGCTGGGTTGTCCACCTGCTGCATTCTACCTTCTCGACCGAAGAACTCGAGCGAGCATTTGAGCGGCCTCCGCCGGGCCACCGAAAAATTGTCATCGCCACCAATATCGCCGAAACGGGAATCACCATCCCCGACGTGACGGCCGTGATTGACACGTGCAAGGAGAAGATCATGCGCTTCGATGAACGTCGCCAGCTATCTCGGCTGACGGAGGGCTTCATCTCCCGTTCATCCGCACGTCAACGGAGAGGTCGCGCTGCTCGTGTTCAGGATGGTCTCTGTTTCCACCTTGTTACCAAACACCGACACGACAATCTGATGCTTGAACAGCAGGTTCCCGAAATGCTTCGGTTGGGCCTGCAAGATCCTATGCTGCGCATCAAAGTCTGGGACCTGGGCTCTATTGAAGAGACCCTCAATGCGGCCATCGACCCGCCTTCACGAAAGAACATTCTCAGGGCAATCGAGAAGTTGAAAGACGCCGGCGCATTAACGAAGACCGAGTCACTCACCTTTCTGGGCCAGCAGATCGCAAAGTTGCCTCTGGAAGTGTCGTTGGCAAAGCTCGCGATCTTTGGGGTGATTTACAAATGCCTGGATCCTGTGCTGACCATGATCTCCCTCTTGACTTCCAAATCACCCTTCCTGCCGACGCCAGCCTCCGGGAGTGGCGGGCAACTCAACTCGCGACGCGCCTTTAGCAGAGGCGAGTCCGACCTCTTGTCCTCGCTCAACGCCTACGAGGGCTGGAAGAAGGCCAGACTCGCTCGGAAGGGCCAGGACTTCTGCCGCAAGTATCACATCAGCGATCAGACAATGGGCCAGGTCGAAGAGCAGAAGATCCAGCTGTTGGTCTACCTCGTCGACGCTCGCCTCGTCGTCCTCGACCCTGACGAACGGGCGAATCTGAACCGGGCGCGTTCGCATCACGGCTCCAGCCCACCTAGCTACAACATTCCAACCCGATGCAACCAACCAGTATCCGACCGTGCCCTTAACGCCATAAGTGCAATGGCGCTCTATCCGCGCATTCTCATGCGCGAAGGCAAAGGCTGGCGCAACGTCTACACGAATCAAATCGTCTCTTTGACGTCGCAATCCGTCAATCACCCCTCTCACTCCGCCCGCCCGCCGCGCTGGCTGTCGTTCTACGAAGCGATGCAAAACACCAAGTCTGGCAACCTGAATGTCTTCGAGACTTCTGCAATCCCGGAGTCCGCCCTCGCGATCCTGCTAGGCAGCGACGTGGAGTTCAAGTTCTACGCGGGCGTGGTGGTCCTAGATGGCGGCAAGGTCAAATTAAGCGTGAGACGGTGGAGCGAGTTGATGGCGATCAAGATCCTGAGGGAGAAGGTCGAGAAGGTGTTGCAACAGTGTTACAGTGCGCCGGGCAGGGACATGGACGAGCAAGATAGGAAATGGCTAGATCTTTGGTTGAGGATCGAGGCAGCGCAGGAGTAAGTCATGAGGCGCGACCGACAATCGGGCATCAGCAGCCAGAGAATCCTGCATAATTTATGTACTGCACTGCATAATTACAGTACTGCATCTTGGGCGCGGGAAATATTACCTCCCCTGGGTAGGTATGTGCCGTACATACCAATTGCCATTACGGAACCTCGCGTAAACCCACCTCTCTTCTTCCATACGTATCTACTGTGTAAGCATGAAATGGATACCGTGTTTTCCCATAGGCAGACGTCCTCGACGTGGCAGTCCATGCGATAATTACAACGGCCGAGATCTCTCCATCAAGTATGTATCCGATCGCAGCTAAGCTCTAGTTTCGTGAGCGTGCCAATCACGACCGGGGCGGAGGGGGGGAGTTCCTGCACGAAGGATGTGACCGAAGCATCATTCATCACTACCTATCGCCGTTAAGGCTCCTTTCCTTCCTTACTTATCCCCTGTGAAGCCGCTTGGACCGCGCAATTGCGGCGGAACAGCGGCGGAACAACGGCCCCTGATAATGCTGGCGACGACATCATCAGGTATGATTGCCGTGGGTGTTGTCGTTGCAGAAGTGGATAATAATCACTTTAGTGGGGATGCATCACCCAGCGCATCCCATGCTACTCCTACACAGTACATCGTGACGCTCTAAAACTGCAGGAGCAGGCATGGCACTCTCGGATATAAGACGGTCAAGCCTCAGATATGACTGCTGAAGCCACAGTGAGTGGAGAGGCGATAAAAAAAAAGATACATATTTCTCTCTTTCCATTAGCCACAGCAGTCACTGCGGAAAGACACAAAGATGGAATACGCAGGTATGACTCCGCTTGCTGCCTACCCCTGTGACGCTTCGAGAGCCCAGCACCAACCCTCGCAACAGCACTCACAAGGCTTCAGTGAACTGACAATGCCAACACGACACCAGGGATCGACTTCGTCGCAACCCAGCACCACGACACGTACCCGGCCATCTCGCCCAGCAAGGCCGATCTGTCCGGGAAGGTTGTGGCCATCACGGGCGCGAGCAAGGGCATCGGGCGCGCCACGGCCCTCTCGTTCGCCAAAGCCGGCGCCGGGGGGATCGTCCTCCTCGCGCGCTCCGACCTCTCCAGCCTCGAAGACGAGCTTGCCAGAGCCGCGAAGGACGCCCAACCACCACAGGTCTTAAGTCTCGCGGGGGTGGACGTGACGGATCGGGCGGCCGTCGAAAAAGCGGCCGCCACGGTCAAATCGAGGTTCGGAAGGGTCGACATCTTGATCAACAACGCTGGATACTTGGAGGATTTCGCACCGATCGCGGACTCGGACCCCGAAGACTGGTGGAGGACGTGGGAAGTCAACGTCAAGGGCGTCTACCTCGTGACCAAGTTTTTCATGCCCTTGCTGCTGGAGAGTGAACTAAAGACCATCGTGGTTGTCAGCAGCATCGGCGCGCACGTCACCACTCCGGGCATCTCGGCGTATACGACAACCAAGGCGGCGGGGTTGAGGTTGAATGACTGTCTGATGGCCGAGTATGGGGACAAGGGCCTGATTGCGTTTGGGATCCATCCTGGGGTGAGTAAGATTCAAGCCCCCCCATCTCTTTGCAATGTGTGAGTGAGAAAGAGGGAGGTGGTGTCTGTCCCCGGCTCACACTTTTGTGCAGGGCGTCCTGACCGAGTTGGCCTCGAGTGCGCCAAAGTGGCTCGTCGATACGTTGAGTGATGAGCCGGAGTTGGCGGGTGACTCGCTGGTGTGGTTGACCAAGGAACGAAGAGAATGGTATGTAAAGATTCCTGGGACTTGTGTCCGTCCGCCACAGCGCGCAACAAACTACGCAGGAACTCACGCTCTGGTTCTTCACAGGCTCGCGGCCCGCTATATCAGCGTCAACTGGGATGTGGAGGAACTTGTGGCGAAAAAGGACGCCATCGTCCAGGGGGATCTGCTCAAGGTCAGATTGCGGCTGTAGAAGTTCTAAAGCTTCATCTGGCGATAGAGTCGTTATGGGGGCCGTTAAGAGGAACTGATGTATTCTCATCTGAGTTGCATTTTCAGGCGTTTCAATACACCATCTACATAGCCGGACACCTCAGTATTAGAACTCAGCTCAGATTTCCTAGGAAAGTCTCCAGAACGAAGTCACTCAAAAAGTCACTAGCGGCTTATCCTCCTGGCTCTTCTCGGGCGGGTGCGATAACACCATACGCCAGTCGAAGACCCTGCCCTGTCCGTCAGGTGCGATGTACTGCTGCCAACTTGCGATCATAGACATAACTGCCATCGAAACTAGCCTCGTTCTCGCTAAGACCAATAAATCCTTCAGCGCCTCCCGCCTGGTGCCCGGACAACACTCCTACCATACCAGGGATGTTCCGCAAGGAAGAGCACTTCGTGAAGCTCTCCTCTGTGAAGTCGCTCACCTCATCAGTATATTGCGCGCCGAGCTGGAAAAATTCGAAGCTGCCCAGCGTTGGCGCCCATCGTTTGGTGAAGGCAAGCCACAGCGAGACAGCCACCGTGGCGACCGTCCAGATTGTGAAAAGAGTGAAGACGGGCCGCCAGGGGATCACGCTGGGCGTGATGTACCTCACAGACTCGAGCAAGTACAGGTCGCCGTGCCACGGTTCTTGTCCACCAGCGGCCATCATCTGAATCATGGAACATCCAAACAACTTGTAAATCGCCAGGGTCATGTTGGTAGGCGTAATGGCGGGATAATTGTTTTGATTCGTGGTCATGCTATCGACCTGATCGGTCACGTTGAGTCGAGGCAGGCTTCCCGTGGCAAGGTGGACGGCAAACCACGAGGAGTCATATTTCGTACCGTCACGCATACTCATCTTGTAGCTGAAAGCGTCCCATATCCCAAGCGCCTCGACGGCTTGGATTTGTAGAGGATACAGCTCTTGGTCTGTGCCGGTGGCTGTTGCCGCCGTTTCTCTTTCGAAGGAAGCATACGTCCGGTGGGCGGCGGAAAGAGTGGCATTTCCAACAGCAGTGGTTAAGCTGCATTTCATGGCGAATCCAGCCAGTTGAAAAGTGTAGTTCGCCCAACCCAGCTCGAATATGGCCTCGTCCTTATCGATCAACCCAGACGAATCCTGAAGGAGCTTCTGCATCGCCGAGTCTCTCTGGAGGTCGGGATGGAAGCCTTGCCAGAGATAGGCTTCAAAGATAGCTGTGGAAGGCTGGTCCGTGGGTGAATGATTTTGCAGAGCATCCAAGGTACCGCCGTCGTAATTGCTAGGAAAATCATAAGGTGTACCGCCGTAGAATGAACCATCGGCTGCGACAACGAGACTATAGGCTGACCTGTTCCAGAATACCGCAGTCTCGTTATACCAGACCGTTTGGTCAGTGAAAGGGATAGAGTATTCGTTGTAGCCGCGGACTTGGATGAGTTGCAGGGAATGCCGAGGAACTTGGTGACAATGTACTTTTGCCTCGAGGCCCCAGGCATCGCCAGCGACTGCTTGGGAAACCGCTGGCCCCAGAAACACCTGGATCGAGTCAACTGGCTCGGTTTGATATATCTCATCGTTGAAATATGTCAACGACGCATTTGCGGTGCCATCAGGTGCATAGAATATTGAAGCGTCAGTAGGAGTGACTGGTCCACCTGCACGCCAGCTCCCACGGATGACTTCTGGAAGACCAATGCCCCCTTTAAAGTTGAAAGAGTCCGGGTTCGGTCCCGCAATTGGCGCAACGGTCTGACTTGTGACCGAAACAGTGGTGATCTCCATTGTAAGACCGCTGAGTGGGATGGCCACAAAGATCACAAAGGACACGGAGCTGAGAAAGATCCAGAGACCACCCGGCCTAGACCTTGTCCGTTTTCCCTTGCCCCAGGTCAAATCGAGCGTGAGGTGGGCTACGCCATTTCGTATTGCTCTCAGCCACCAGAGGAGATTCGCCCAATTGCCGTCGCCATGCCACATGAGCTCCATTGCCGTAGAAGGGGCCAAGTTCGACCTCATGACAGCAGCGGCTTCGAAATTCGCAAGGGCTACCCGCGCCCAGTCCAGTGCGAAGATGGATATCAGGAACCAGATGTAAAATACCCATCGTGCGTCGATCCTGTTCGCCTTGGCCACGTTGTTGACGGGTGGCTTGTTTAAATACTCGAGACAGATGAACGCGAAGTAGCCGAGCATCAACGGAGGACCGATAATGTTGAGCAGAGTGCGTCTTTTGTATCTGCGAAGCCTATATGTTGGTTTTCCAAGACTTGCGGGAGTGCTATGCAAAGCCCTGGTATAATGGTTCAACCATAGCCATGGCGCAGCTTTATTTCGTGCCATCTCTTACCAGCAGGAGCCAGCAGTTCGAAAGAGTAAAGAGCGACTCCAGGCACAAGAGGACCAGAGCTTCTCAGAAGCGATGAAAAGAATAGAGAACGGCCGTGTTCAAATGAGAATAATGAGAATTCAAGTTCTGGGAGAAAGGTGGGCGTCACCTTAAGAGAAGGCTGCAAGAGGGCAGGCATTGCTCTCTCAAAGATGAGACAGAAAGTCGGCAGTGCTCGTATCCGGACTCATCAGTTCTCCGTGGAGGCTGATTTCGAAGAAGGACTTCTCTCAAACAAGGCAACAATCAACCAGATGGCGGGGGTTCAGGACGGAGACGCCACCAATGTTTACTGCTTTACCACGTAGTCAAGTTACACGACGTCTGGGCTGGCTGGTAAAGCACCAATCAGCAGATGAGCGGAAGAGTCAGGCCAAAGGGGGGCCTTGTCGACCCCAGGTGAACAAGGCGCGACTCGTGACTCGACGTCCGGAGAACTGTTCTGCCCGCATCAAAAGTCCCAAATTAGCATAAAAAGTGATGCATCAGAGGTATGTGGCGGACAGGGATCCCAAGATCAGGGTGAAGGTCGAAGCGATACCGTCACCTACCTCCATTGAAAGTCAATAGTCTTGTTGAATTATCGCGAGATGAAGAGAAGTACCAAACAGTCCTGCACAAAGCCAGATTAACGTCGTGCGATAATTACATACTCAGAGTCTCAGGCGACAACTACTATGTATTCGAACGGTATAGTAGACGACGGTAACGTACTTCGATGTGATGACTATGACGAACGACCACTGTCCTCAAATTCAGACCTAGGTCGTTAAGTAGGAGGTACGGACGGACATCTGAGAGGGAAAGGTCTCGTCATGATCAAGGAATTCTTTCCCTAGCGAAGAGAAGAGCCCCCACACCGGTGCTCCAGTTTGGCAAGAAAGGATCTCATGAGGTGCCTTCCTCGTGGAGAGAGAGCATCAAGATCACGTTTGTCGCCAGGAAATGCCCGTGATGGATGGGCTGAGACAAATGTGATGATCTTGATCTGCTGGAATACAGTATCTCCTCGCCACGCGAGGGCATGGTCCTCGGTGATTCTGTTTTACGCCCCGCATCCGACACGGACGCCCTTTGTCGCAGCAGAGGAATGACAAGGCCTGTTAAGACAGCCCTTTGCGTGGTCAAAATCCCATTTCTGTGGCAGATTCCTGCTGGAAGCAGGTTGCTTTGTCCAGCCTTTACGGAGTATGGCCCCGCGGAACTGTGGTGGAGACAACGGCATCAGGGTTGCCGGATTGAATAGTACTGGCATGTGTGGAAGTTGACGCGGGGAAAGTCGTGATCGGTCAAGAAGAAGGGTCTCATAGATGTTCTAGCGCGAAGCCGACTGCATAAAGTCGATGGCTTGATAACCGCCGAAAAAGTCCAAATATCCCGAGTCAGGGTCGGTGACACCACCACCATACACGTTGGGTGGGATAGGCGGATACCACGGGAATTCAGGTAATGGGCCGCTCCCGCCTTGATGGTCCGCCATGTCGACTTGCTCTGGCACGGGCTCGTGCTGTGGCAGCCGCCCCCCGGACCCCTGAGATAGGTGCTGTGGCTGTTGGTACCGCAACGACGGACCGGGTGTTCTCGCAAATCGCGTTCCCTCCGCAGCTGAGAAGACGTTTCGTTCCTGGGCCGGAACATCAGACGGGGCGTCGGCGATGTGGGCTGGAGGAGTGCGTGAAACCGGTGCGAAACCCCTGGCCAGCTTCTTCTCCTCTTCGTTCAAAAACGTATCTCCCTGCAGCACGTCCAAAAGCCCTGAGAGCCGTCAGTGAGTATTAACTGGAATAATGGTAGAGTTGCTTACCTTGTGCAACGCGGGCAACCCTCCATTTCTCGGCAAACTGGACAAGAACCAGTCTCGAAAGTTCGTGTGAGGACGCGACGAGAGGATGGGCGCGCAAGACCTCGTTGTCCACTGCATACTGGGCCACGATCATGCATGACAGAAAAGGTTGTGCTAGAGGGATGTACTTGGCGTCCCACTGGTTGAGGATACGTGACAAAGTGACTGCGCGTTGGCGCAACGGCAAAGTCGAGCTGGGCCCTCCGTTTGCTGGACTGTTGTTGCCATTCGCACTGGTTACTGTGACTCCAGAGATCATGAACGAGGACATCATCAACATGATGTGCATGGCAATCACCCAGTTGCATTTTGCAAAGGTGGAATCGGAAAAGTCCATTGGCTCGGTATCAAGACGGAGCGCAGAAGGAAGGGCCATTTTGAAGCATGCGACCTCGTTTTCCAACATCAGCTTGTCCTCCAACGTCAGCTCTTCCCGCTGGAGCCCGTCGTAGATGCTCGACATGTAGTGACTCGCCAGCAAAAACCAGGCCCGAGCATCTTGGTTGGCTCTTCCTTGCAGCGACCTCCAAGTGTGACGCGACGTGGCGATGATTTCAGCAGACTCAACGTCCACCTCGGAAAACCATGCTTCGTCGGAGATGGGCAATTTGACGGCGATTCTCTTGCGATCGATCGCGAACGGCTTCCGGAACATGATGGACGCGAAGGTATCAAGTTCCCACACCAGCCACCATGCGCGGCGCAACTCCTCTTTTTCGACCACACCACTCAGCTGAGACGGGACCGATCCATCGTCGTCGTCGATTTCGGACAAGCCTAGAATGTAGGCGAGCCTGACACACACGCCGATCAGGATCCAGCCTTGTTGGCTCGGGCCCGAGGTGTAGAAGTAGAACGCCAGTAGAATACAACCCTGAAGGTGGACGAATGGGGGATTCGGCGAGAGACGGCTCTTGCCATACGCGTGCGCAGCTAATTGGGCAAACCTGTCGCCCCTTTCCAGTGGGGGAATACCTGCAAATGTCGGATGATTGGAAAATCGCGCAGATAAGGCGAACATGCCGTAGAGAGTCAGTTCCTCGTCGCGATCCAGGCCACCGGGCAGGTTTCCGTGACCACGCAGCTTGTCTTGAAATCGAGCCAAGAAACGCGGCTTATGGAGCAGTGGGAGCCATGGTTGAATCTTGTCGAAAAAGAGGTCGACGAGCTCCCGCGCCAGTGGCAGAGGAATCTCGGGATCGCGGTCCAGGATTGGCGATGGAGCGTGAGGTTCGGCGGGAGGAGTAATTCTCGACGGCCGGTCCATAATGTCCAATGGGTTGGCATCTTGGCCACCCGGCTCGCTATCCTCTCTGCCGTCCAGATGTTGATCTCCGGACTCATGGCTGATGGGATCGTTTGGGTCCGTGGGGAAAGCGCTGTTGTCGACGTTGCTACCCTCCGTACTTTCAAGCTCCGCAAGGATGCTGTGCAGAGAATCTTGAATGAGTGATCGAGATGCGGCTTGTGTGACGACTTCTGAGTCATTGTCATCTGCATTCCGGCTGATGGCTTCCAGAGCTCTGGCTAGCTTGGACAGATGATTCCGGAGGTGGTGGTGCGGCTGGGCCGCCTGAGGTTTGCGCGGCGCTGGCTTCTTTCGGTGCAATGGAAAATGGCAGGAGCTGCCAGTGCGCGAACAAGGACCACAGACCGGTCTCCTTCTATCGCACCTGGCCTTTTTGCGATTGCATTCTTCGCATGCTCGCCGCGGCACTGGTGGAGGTCGTGGCGATGTTGACGATGTGGTGCGGGCGGCGGGCGGCGGTGTCGACATGATAGAACGCAGAGCCGATGGCGCTACTTCAGGAGGAAATCGCCATGGGATGATTAATAGCTGCAGGGTCTGGATGGTCGTCGGAAGGATGCGTATAAAGACCCTGCAGGGCTGATTGAGGCGAAGTTTGGGATCCCTCCACTAGCCTATACCACGATCTTACTAGCACTACAAGGACCGTGTTTGGCGTCCTTGGCACCTCATGGCAATGCGGGGATGGATAGAGATTGTTCAGATTTGACCGAGGCGCAAGATTTGCTTGACCTATGGACAATACAGCTCGATAGATAATTCTACGAAGCCCGAGAACTAATAGAGCGTATAAACCTGACCACCTGGTGACCCCAGTCTTCTTCGAGGGGATCCCCCGTTCCCAGGCCGAGGACGGGACTAATGTGATTGTGGCCTTCCACCATCTCCACCACCAGGCCTGATGCCAGCAATGGGCACGTCTGCCATTCTCTGACGAAATCAGCCGCGGGAGTCAATATTTCGACCTTCGGATCCAAGGTCCCAGTCACGACCATGACCTGAAGTCCGCGCAGGGCTTCGATGCTACGATCCTGCTTTGCGGCTCTCAATAGCCCAAGAGGCGACTTGGCTGGAATGTCGCTGCCAAAGTACGCCTGTAACGTCTTGTGACGTTCCGGATCTGCCCCTTCGAAATGAAGGGGCACCGAAAGGAGAATGACTCCTTTCAGGATGGTGGACGTTGTGGATGTGCTAGCTAAGACATGGGATCGACTTGCAGCAAAATCAGGAGCGAGCAGGTACGTGGACAAATGGACGCCACCTGCAGAGTTACCCATCAGGTAGAGCTCCAGAGGGTGCGCCGAACTCTGGTTGAGGTGTGCCTGGATCCATTCCACCACGAGCCTCAAGTCTTCACCCCCAGATGGGAAGCGGGCTCCATGCGACAGCAGCCGATAATCCATGATCACCACCTTAAATCCCAGGGTTTCTGCGAAGAAATGGCCTACATTGGCATATACCAAACCATCCACGTCCTTGGTGTTGATTCTTTCTCCTCTCACGAACCCTCCCCCATAGAGGAACACGAGCACGGAATTGTCGTTACCGGTGATGGCCTCGGTGGCAGATGCGGGAAAATACACATCCAGCTTCTGCCTAGGATCTTGGCCGTATGGAAATGACTGACGGAGAGTCGACCTGATCTTGTCGGCCTGGCTGCATAGCAGTGGTGCGTAAATTTTGTAGGTGGGTGCTATGACCTGGGAGATTGTTGTCCCCAGGGGCGGCAACTGGTCCATCTCCTGCAGACAACAGCTGCAATGTGTGACGAGAGTCGATGATCGAGGTAGACAGGCTCGAGTGTGGTGAGGAAGCAGGACAGCGATGGTATCGGGGTCTCTGAACTGGCCTTGCACAAGGTAAATGCGCTCCTCACCTGCTTTGCCCTAGCAGGACGCGGTGGTATCATGATCTCGGAAGGGGTAAACCAATCAGCAAACGATGAAACTCTGCTCGTCGATACAAAGACATTCCTGATGCGAATGCCGCTGAATCCCGGCTGTTTGTGACTGTTAGTGTCCGAGGTTATTGGTTAAATCAATCATCCCGTTCTGGCTTCATCCAAACGTCACATCAACCATGTGCGCCTGGCTCGGTAACACACATTGAATCAAGGCCGCAGAAGTGAATCCTAGACTGTCAATTAGCAGCCTGCGCGTAAACCGGGCGCTATGAGGGAGCCCGAGCTGCGCTTCCCGCGGCGGCATCCACCGGCAAAGGCGGTGTTGAGTGCGGCCTGATTCAACAGAGTGCTCACCTCCCAATCACTCCAGCTTCTCTCATCCTTTACAGCGAAATGTCCTCTGGCACGCTCGGTACCGGTTGAGTGTCGACAATGCCACGGCTTCGACCGGCAAAATCCAACCAGGCTTGTCAGGCCCTGGGAGTCAGCTCGAGACCCTCATCCTTTCCATAAGCTAGACACCCACAACCACCGGCGCCTTTGCCCAAAGCATCGCTTGTTATATGCAGCACATGCGTGAGTGCCATTTCAAGTCACCTTGTGACCTTCGTTCACACAATTTCCCAGTACGCACTCAAGGATTTCCATTCCCACGTTGACGAACCATTGGAAACTCAACGCCCCAGACACCAACGATGCCCGTCACTGAATTCGACGTAGAAGATCCTTACAAGTACATCAATGGGTTCGGAGGCTACAAAGAGTATGGCGAAAATAATATCCTCGGCTCCACAAGCATACCTGCTAACCTTGAGTGCAGAAGCGAAGCGATCGAAGGAGCCCTGCCCTTGGCAGCCAACTCGCCTCAGAGATGCCCATATGGCTTGTACAACGAGTAGCTTTCCGGCACTGCCTTTACAGCACCACGGCACGAGAACCAACAGACCTGGCTCTATCGCATTCTCCCTTCAGCTAGTCACCAGAGCTTCGAGCTGGTGTCCGACGGCCTCAACAAGTCGTATGAACCTCCAGCCGCAGGAAGGCATTTCAATGTGATCCCCAACCAGCTTCTATGGACCCCGTTCGACTTGAATCATGACAACTCATGGATCAATTCTTTGCATCTTATCGCCGGGGCTGGTGACCCCACTCTCAAGCAAGGGGTGGGCTATTATATTTACGCCGTAGGAAAGTCCATGGAAGAAAAAACTGCCTTCTACAGCGCTGACGGCGATTTCCTCATCGTCCCGCAGCATGGGATTCTCGATGTTCGCACCGAACTGGGGAGACTACTGGTCCGACCGAGCGAGTTTTGTGTCATTCCACGAGGGATTCGCTACCACATCTCCCTGCACGATAACGTACCGGCTCGGGGATATATTCTCGAGCTATATCAAGGCCATTTTCAATTGCCCGAGTTGGGACCTATTGGCTCCAATGGTCTGGCCAATGCCCGTGACTTCCAGACGCCCGTGGCAGACTTTATCGAAGACTACGAGAATACGGAATGGACCCTGTATGGGAAATTCGGCGGAAGACTCTTTTCAGCTAGACAGTCGCACACCCCCTTCGACGTGGTCGCCTGGCAAGGGACATACTATCCATATAAATACGACCTGGGACGGTTCTGTCCTCTGAACGCAGTGTCTCATGACCACATCGACCCCTCCATTTTCACTGTCCTCACTGCACCGTCGATTCCCCATGGGCCAGGCACCGCGGTCGCTGATTTTGTGGTCTTTGGCCCGCGGTGGAACGTCTCCGAACACACGTTCCGGCCCCCCTGGTACCATCGGAACACAATGAGCGAGTTCATGGGCTTGATCAAAGGAAACTACCCGGGCGATTTCCGTTCAGGAGGCGCCAATCTACACAATACGATGAGCGGACACGGGGTGGATCTAGAGACGTTTGAAAAGGCAACGACAGTGGATTTGGTCCCGACCAAGTTGATGAACGGAACCATGTCGTTCATGTTCGAGAGCTGCCTGATGGTTGGCGTCACTGATTGGGGCCTGAAAACCGTGTCTAACAAGTTGCAAAAGGTAAGTCTTAGCATGTGCATCCCAGCCAGTTGTTGGACAAATACTGATGGACACAGGACTATACTGAAGAGCGCTGGGCACCGCTCAAGGTGCATTTTCAGCGGCCGAAGCAGGAGAATGGCCTTCAGAATGGGGGAGTGGAACACAAGCTTGATGAAGTTCTCGTTTCTGTGGGATCTACATAAGTTCGGGTTTAATACGCCGTGAGACCTACTTCAGGCGCTCTGCATGCTCGGGAAGTCTGAGGAGTATACTACCGACTTCTATCCTCGGCTTCACATTGTACGTCCAGGAGAATCAGTAGTTATACCGATGCATTTTCCCGCCCGTAGTGGCAATCACGAGAACGGCGACATCTTACAAGGCACAGCTGCAAGCATATCTAGGTAGTCAATACCATTCGCGTTTCTGGACCCTCGTTGCCGAATGAACCTGTAAAGGCTCTTTGGAGCTTCTAATGGAGGTGCGTATGAGCTTGTTCTCCAATACTTTTAATCCAATGTTAGTGCTACAGTATCTAAGGCGCCAGACCCACGCGTATTGCTCCCGCCCTGGCACGAGTTGTTGTGCCTTAGCAACCATGCCTGAAGTGCCGCAGCACGGCCATGGCAGAAGCAACGTGTTGTCGCCGGCGTAGACCAACAGTGTCAGCGCGGTGTCTGATCTTGCCAGGTTGATATTTCACTCTCACAGCCGTCACCATGACTGATCGAGTGGGAAAGCCGCAGTGGCCAAGTCCAGAGGCGTCCAAGTTGCCGCCGGTTTTTGCAGAATGCCGGAAATTCCGTAAATGCCTGGGCCTGGATCTCGACAATCCTTCAGCAACTTGGCTATCCGTGAACGGCAAAGTTCGGTCTAGACGATATCAAAATGTCGATACATACTGCTAGTGAGTGTGGACGTCCGTGTTGGACAGTTCCCTGAGCGCTGGGCTATACAAGATCCATCGTGTGCCCCCAGCCCAGCCCCGATGAGTTCTCCAGTCCCAGGAACAGGAAGGAAAACATGTCACCTTTGCCCAAGCATCTAGACGCTTTGAGCATGGACTTGAAGAGCGAGGACGTCCACGACCATGTGGAAACTCTGCGCAATGGGATGCGGCAAGATGAAGACAATATCTCCATCAGCGCAGCGGCAAAAGGCGACAACCTCCCAGACGGTTACTTCATGTCCCTGCAGTTCGTTGCCGTGGTATTGGTAAGTGCGGCCCCGTCGTGCCTGAGGAGAGGAGAGGAGAGGAGAGGAGAGGAGAGGACCAACACTGACCGAGTGAAACTGCCTTAGGGGTTTGCACTGACCGCCATCTCTGCGTTCATGTTCCTCCTTATGCCGTACAGCATATTGAGTTCGATCAATGCAGACATTGGTGAGTTGCACATCCAATCTCCTGTATGGCTGGGGGCGCCGTCGAACTCAAGCTCATGACCTTTTGCAGGGCCGAGTCCCTATATCTCATGGGTGTCCATCTCGCGGACTCTGGCGCTCTCCTTCTCCTACACCATCGTCGGCCGGCTCTCGGATCTGTACGGGCGGCGATGGTTCTATATCGGGGGCAACGTCGTCTCCCTCGTCGGCATCATCATGTGCGCCGTGGCGCAGAACGTGGGGACCTTGATCGGCGGCTGCACTGTCTACGGCCTGGGTGAAGTGGTGCAACTCACCTTCACCGTGGCCCTGGGCGAACTGGTCCCGAACAAGCACCGGCCTACCATCTCCTCCTTCATCTTCCTGACCAATGCCCCCTTTGCCACGTTCGGGCCCGTCATCGGTATGCGTCCCATTCAGGTTGTCCCAACTGCTCTCTAATCACGAGGCTTCATAGCGAACAAGTTCCTCACGGTAGGACTCGGCTGGCGCTGGGTCTTCTACGTCAACATCATCGCCTGCGGCTTAGGCACCATTCTGCTGTTCTTCTTCTATCATCCACCCAAGTTCGAGCAACTTCACGAACGCCACACAAAAGGGCAGCTGCTCAAAGAACTCGACTGTAAGTTTTGGGAACGGGACCCCCGTCGCCTATGTACATGTCGTTTCGGTCACTGATCCTGCTTACTTAGATGTTGGCATGTTCCTCTTCGTCGCGGGCCTTACCCTGTTTCTGTTGGGAGTTTCCTTGGGAGGCGGCCTGTATCCCTGGGATTCCGCTGCACCCATCTCTACCTTGGTCGTTGGATTCTGCCTCTTGGTCGCGCTCGGGGTGTACGAAGCCAAGGCAAACCTGCGCTACCCGGTGCTGCCCGTCAAGTTCTTTCGCAATAGAGGCTTTATTAGCTTGGTGGTCTGTATCACGATTTGCACGGTAAGCAGAGTGTCTGGGTATTCTGATGCTCCCGAGTGATGATGGACTGAATCTTTTATTTTGCTTGGGCAGACATTCTACAACCCCTTCACCATTATCTGGCCGCAGGAAATCGCCAATGTCTATTCCCACAACCGCGACACCATCGGTTGGGTTTCCTGCACCATCGGAGGCGGCTGTGCGCTCGGCCAGGCCGTCGGCTTTGCGGTCGTCAAGTGGGGACACAACGTGCGATACTGGATCATGGGCTGCATGGTCATCATGGTGGCGACGGAATGCGCCATGGGCGCCATGACCCCGGACAGCTTCAACATGGGCATCGTGTTCACCGTCATCGGCCCCGTGGCGCTCGGCATTGTCGAGCTGGTGGCCCTGACCATCGCCCCGTTCTTCTGCAACCCGGCCGACATTGGTCTGGCGACGGGACTGCTCCTCAGCGTCCGCTCCATCGGTGGCTCCGTCAGCGTGGCCGTCTACACCACCATCCTGCGCAACCGGCTGAGCAGTACCGTGCCGCGCATCGTCGGCCCTGTCGCGACCCAGGCCGGCCTGTCCGCCGAGCAGGTGTCGGCCGTGTGTGCGTCCATTGCTGCCGGCTCGTTTGCCAAATTCCCGGGCTTGACTCCCGAAGCCACGAGCGCGATTTCGCAAGTGATCCCCGTGGCTTGGCTCCAGGCGGTCAAGACGGTCTATCTGGCGGCCATTGGCTTTGGCGCCGTCGGCCTGGCGGCAAGTCTGTTGACCAAGGATGTCAGGAAGCATCTGACGAACAAGGTGGAGAGACGGATGAATATGAAGGCGGCTGGGAAGAAAGACATGACCGAGGAAGCAGCAGCAGCGGGAGAGAAGGCTTGATGGGGGTCTAGGGCATGCACGAGTCAAGCTAGGGCACCAGCCCCGATGGATTGGACCTACAGTATCTACTTCTTATGTTTGACTGGTGGTAAATAATACAGAGGTTTCATTGGGAGCCGAGATTGGAAGCATGTTCTGAAGTATTTTAACAGCACGGTCTTCTGTGGTCAGTCGGCACTTGGTAAACATGAACCAGAGACTGGATGCACTCGATCTTATGTATGGTTTTCACGGCATCATTTTTTTTTAACGCATGAGTTAATTCCCCATAGCAGAGAAGTAAATTCAAACACCACCTCGCCCTCCATCCACAGACCAAGCCGCCGCCGTCACATAGCTGGCCTGGGTACTGACAAGGAACAAACACACGTCGGCGATCTCGTCGGGCTGGCCGAAGCGCTTGCTGGGGACCACGTCCCGGACGCGGTCCTCGAGGAACTTGCGTTTCTCGGCATCGACGGCCGCGGTCATGGGCGAATCCACCAGGCCCGGCAGCACGGCGTTGACCCGGATGCGGTCCGCGGCGTAGTCGACACCGTCGCCCCGACTCAGCGCCAACACCGCGGCCTTGGACGCGCTGTACACGGGACAGTTGCGTTGATGGCGCAGCGCCATCCCGGACGACAGGTTGACGATCGATCCGCGTTGGGCGCGGTACGCCGGGATCCGCGCCTCCGGGTACGTTTCGCAGTCGAGCGTCTGGCGGCGCATGATGCGGATGGCCTCGCGCGTGCAGAGCCACAGGCCGCGGTAGTTGATGGCGTTCTCGCGGTCGAACGTGTCCAGCGAGCAGTCCGCGCTGGGGGCGTCGAAGGTGATGATCCCCGCGCACTGCACCGCGTAGTCGATCCGGTGCATGGCCGCTTGGACGGCCGCGTACGTCGAGGCCACGCTGTCGGGTTGCGTGACGTCGATTTGAAAGGTGATGACCTTGGCGGTACCAGCTGGATCGGTCTTATTAATATAGCTCTGCAAGACGAGTCTCTGGCTTTCTGCGAGGCCGGCTTCGTTCCGGTCTAGCAGGGCGATCCTGGAGCAACCTCGTCGAGCAAATGCTATGGCAGTGGCGCGGCCAATCCCTGGTGGGTGATTCTCGTCAGCTGGGGCGCAAGAGGTGAGAATCATAGGGGTGTCTTGTTCGCTTGTGGTGATATCAGGCTCGGACTCTGCATAGAATAATTAATACATACCGGAAGCTGCACCTGTTATCACAGCCACGCCTGGGTAGTCTGTCATATTTGAGCGTGTGCTGAATTGATTTTCCTGTGTTTGTCTTGCTCTTCACGCGCGTGGTAGTCTGAGAAAAAGAGGGCGAAGCAGGAGGCCCCGTCTTACATGGAGACTATTACGGTGGTGACTCTGGTCAGAACATGTGGGCGATCAACATTAATTACTTGGGCCGTCGACGATATTGGTCACCATCCAACCATAACCATATCCGTATATGGGACTCAATACCTCCGTACCGACTGGAAGACACTCCGTACAGTTCGCAAGAATCAGAGCCTCGAGTCCGGCATTTCCAGCAGAAACCCAAAGCCGGAAATCCCCAGCCAACCCCGGAGGCCGGATCGGGAACCTTTCGACAGGGGGGGACACTTCCCATCCTGTCCATTCATTCGTGTATGCCGCCCCTGGGATCTGCATGACCTGGGTACATACCCCGTACGGAGTAACTGTGGTGCATATTATGCTGTATGACTCCATGCTGTCTTATGAATGCTGCTTCTGCTGCACGGCCACGTCGGAACCAATTTCACTATTACAAGACCATTCCAAGCCATCTGTACACATCCACCACTGACCATTCCACAGCTCTCTCTCGGAATCTCTACAATGGCAGGGCCGGGGGCACCTCGGGGGGTAGCAATCATCACGGGAGGAGGTAAGCATTCAAGTATTTGCTCGAAATAACCGCCTATTAAAAATCTCCTTCCAAACCGGACTGGATCACCGCTTGTTGACCTCGCTGGCTCCTCTGAAGCGTCGGGGATGGGCCTGGCAGGCACCGAGTTACTCATCAAGGACGGCTGGTGTGTCACCATGTTCGATTTCAACGAAGAGGGAGCCAAGGTGGCCGCGAAGCTGGGCGGACAAGTTCTTTTCGTCCAAGGCAATGCCCTTGTCTACGACGACCAGGCTCGGGCATTCAAACAGACGTGGGAAAAATGGGGACGCATCGATGTTGGTAGGTTTCACTCCGTATCGCTTATCCTGGATTCCCCTCAGGACAAGGGGAACGGCGTTGAATAATAGCTAATAAATGCCTCTCTTTTTGTCTGCTAGTATGGGCGAACGCGGTAATTATGCCTTTTGTTCTTCTGCGTAAAACCCGGCTCCTATGCACACTTACTTGAGCGTTCGCTGTCTTGCTTACACTCACTTTCGCGCGGACGATAGGGCTTTGGCGACGCCCAGGACTTCTTCCGGCCAGCGGCGGCGCCGACGGAGGAAGGAGAAGACGACGCGGCGCCACCACCCAGGCCAAACACCCTCAGCCTGGATGTTTGCCTCACGGGCGTCATATTCACGGCCTATCTGGCGCTCCATTTCTTCCGGAAGACTCCTTCTCGCCCCGGAAAGCTGATTCTCCAGTCCAGCGTCAACGGGCTGTGGCCCAACTCGCGACTGATCCTATATTCGGCCGCCAAACACGGGGTACGTGTATTGCTTCTCCCTTTCCCCCTGCTATCCCACCACTTCCAAAGCCCTATGACTAATCGAAGATTGTTGTCTTCAAACACAGGTCGTCGGCCTTACCCGAGCCCTGGACGCCCGTCTCCGCGAGACAGACGAAAAGATCAGCGTCAACGCCATCTGCCCAGGCCTGGTCGACACCCCCCTGATCAGCTCCACCATGAAAGACAACATCCCCGCGCAAATGAAGACGCCCATGTCCACCATCATGCGCGCGTTCAGCGATATCGTCCGCGACGAGGCCAACACGTCCGGCCAGGTCCTCGAGGTCAGTGGCGCCGATGTGATACCCAAGGACGCCCCGCCCTACGGCAACGACGCGACGGAATATATCGTCGAGCTTCGCTATCGGGATTTAATCGACGTGGGGGTGCTGGCCAAGCATGGCGAAGAGAGGGGCAAAGCTCGAAAGGCCATGGAAGTCGCGCATGCATAGGCATACGCAGGCCAAGGTGTGCGAGAAAGTTGAGAAACTCGAGCGTTTGGAAATGTAATGCAGTATCTAGACCGGGCCAGGCCTGATATCTCATCGCTGGTCTGCTACTGTATCCCTCAAGGGGCCGAGCTGGTCCCGTAAGACCGTCGTTATACGCAAATGGCGCTGGTGAGGGAAACCTGGCTTCGATCTCGGTCAAATACAAGTATAGCCAGCCTCTCCGTCGACGACTATTCTAGCACGTACTTGCGTACCGAGTCACAAGTGTGGACCAGACATAGCATAGCATGGCACCATGTCTTAAAACTAAGTCCATCATTAGTCGTTCCAAGATATTGTTTCATTTTTCCCTGGGAGCGACCTAAGTATTGACTCGAACTTCACCCGCCACTTTACATCTTTTCTTTCCCTTGTTTGTGCCCGTTCTCGTCTCTCCTTTGGCCGTTATAGATGGGCAATGGCGACCCCATGAGGTGGGCCTTGATCTGAAGCGCGACATGCCGTGAAAAATAGCGGCAATAGCCGATCGTGCCACCCATATACCATAAGCCGGGATCTAAACAAACCCGTCAGACTCAGAAGCACAGTTGGTCGATATGGGGGGACCCAACACTTACGGCCTGTAGGTTTAAAAGCTCCTTTAAGTTCTCCTTCGGCGTCCAAGGTCCAAAAGTCGTCCACCTGGGCCGCGATCTCGGGGCCAAATAACTCCGCGACATTCTTCCTCATGTTGCCGCGGAAGCCGGTGCAGAAGACAATGACATCGGCGGGGATCTCACTGCCGTCGGTGAACGCGAGCCCCGTCGCGGTAAAGTGCGAGACAAGGGCGTCGGATTTGACACGGATCTGTGCATGTACACGTCAGTAACTTAGGCCGACGCACACCACAATGAATTTCATGAGAGATTGATCGAGGCAATAGGGTCACTCCACTTACCAAGCCTTTGGCAATCTTGTCGGAACAGCCGACGTCGATGTAATGGCCACCTCTTCGCTCGGTGATCTGGTACGTCTATCATGGGATTGTGTCAGTTTTTCGTGCACATGTTTCCTCGTCTGACGGCGCAAGGCCGATGTGTGGTCAACAAGGGAAGGGTGGCTTACGATGTCACCGTATCGCTCCACTTTGAATCCCACTCTCTCCAGTGCATCGAATCTCTCGGGTTCCTTGCTCGCCATGGCGTGGAGAGCCTTCATACTCAACAACCGCGAAAGGGCTTGAGGCTGACTGTACTGCTCGCGGTCCACGTCGTCGATGCACGAGACGCCGTTGTACGCTCTGTCCGAGATGACTTTGAAGTATTCGGCCGGAAGGACATAGGTGCGGTTCCGCTGCACCATGGTGACGGCCTTGAGTCCTGCGTCGACCATGTCCGAGGCCACGTCGTGGGCCGTGTTCGCCGTCCCGATCACGATGGCAGCCTTGCCTTTCCACGACGCGGCGGAGCGATAGGCCACCGAATGGAGGACTTCGCCCTGGAAGCTCTCGCGGCCGGGAAACGTCGGCATTTCGGGGATTTGCCCACCACTGCCGACGGCGATGATCACATGTCGGCATGTCATCGTCATTATCGTCGTCGTCGCCGTCCCATCTTTCCCCGCTCTCGCGACATGAAGGGTCCAAAGCTTACGCTCCGCGTCCCACGAACCGCCCACGAGCGTCGACTGCCATTGGATGTGCTTGTCGATGCCAAACTTGCGGACAAACTCACCGTAACCTCGCACGAGGTCGTGCTTGTCGAGATACTCCTGGTATGACGAGTCAAAGATTCGCCCAAAGGGCAGTTGACTATAGTCTCGAGGCGTGTGGAGCTTTGCAGAGTCGTACCGGATGGCCCAGTTTTCACCCGCCCGCGCGAGTGTTTCCAGCACGAGGTAGCGTACTCCCAGGGCCTGGAGGCGTCCGGCCGTACTTAGTCCAGCTTGACCGGCGCCGACGACAATGGCATCGTAGTGGACAGACCTGTCGCCATTCTCAGTTCCTTGTCCTAGTTTAGCGTGGATGCCGTTGGTTATAGTGTCGGCATCGCCGTTGACATGACCATTCGATTCCGGGAGAGTGTCCACATCGGCACACCCGACCAGCTGCTCAAGGACTGTTCTGATGGTCCAAATCTTCCACTGGCCATCCCCGCCGCCTGGCACGAGCGTCAGGAAACCCCGGCACTCTGCGGCTGGTGTCGCGGCAACTGCAAATTTGAAACCAACTTGGAGCCACTTGGTGCTATTGTTAGGCCGTACGATCTTCCCGGAGCCAGATATCAACTGGAAATCATGGGCTTGTCGGCTGCTGCAGGTATCGGACCAAGCCGTAGTAATTGCGTGAGCCGAGTAAATTGTTCGCAGAGTGCCGGTGAGTGCAAATACATCACGCCAGACTGGCTCCGCGAACAGGAGCTCGGGGTCCAGTGAGCTGAGGGAGTTGACGAAGGGTCTCCCGATTTCCTCGACACTCACTGGATCATCGAAAGGTGACGCAGGGAGATGGCACGGTAGCGCGTGGAGGAGACTCCTCGCAGGGGTCGGGGAAGGATCTCGCTCCATCTATCTGATGTTGCTGACTTCGGCCAGGGTTCCAGCGTCTTGCTAGTAGGAGGATAGGGCTCTTTTCCGCGACGAGGATGCAGGCGAAGGCGGTTGATCTTGTGCACAAGACTCCATTGATTTATCATATGCCGCGCAACAGCTCGTGACCGTGGATTCATCCAGACTGCCTGGAGAACGAAGAAGAAGCCGATCTCGTTGAGAGTATCATTGGCTTCGAATCTCCGCTGGCGGCCACAGGCCAACGGCCACCCGGCCAACAGGTCAGACATGTTGCACCCGTGGTAGAAGAAAGCCCGGCGTCTCAATTGCCGCACAGGACTGGGCTCATGGGGAAGGATATTGGGTCGTGTATTACGGCAGATCCCGAAGGCCGGAAGCCGGATGTCGGCCAACAACTGCTGACCGCAGAGACATCTTCGAAGAGAGTAATTTGGACGAAGCAGGGAGGACTTCAAGTTTAGTTCCCTTATCCGGCAATATGTCCTGGAACAAAAGGAGTCGTGACTCGGATCGGAACACATATTACGCCGTACATGGACTCTAAGAGATCGATGCACCTGATGGAATTGATGTGCAATGCCTCCGACTCCTCGGTAGGGGCTGTATCTCCGGGGGGGGGGGGGGGGGGG